>VXBA01002510.1:406290-446782 GCA_013399895.1 Serilophus lunatus
TCCCGTGGGATCGGGGTGTCCATGGGATCGGGGTGTCCATGGGATCGGGGTGTCCATGGGATCCGTGTCCCGCCTGGCACAGCGACAGGACACTGGGATTCTCCCCCCGGCTCCCGTCTGGGCTCTGCCCCTGCTCCCGCCGGGGTTATTCCTGCCGGGACGAGCCCGGGGATCGCTGTCCGTGTGTTTTGGGAGGCACAGCTCCCACCCGGGACCATCCTGGGCTCGGGGATCGCCGGGGCTTGGTCGGGAGGAAAGCATGAGAAGTGTGTCGGGACATTCCCTTGGTGAGCTGAACTTTAAACGAAAATCGGGGAAGTGGGATTAAGGAAATCTCGGTAATCCCACACTTCCAGTCCAGACTGCAGCAGCTTCCCGGTGGGATGAGATAAACGTGTCTGGGAGCCCTTTGGATGTGTCTGTGAGTCCCTGGATGTGTCTGTGAGTTCTTTGGATGTGTCTGTCAGTCCCTGGGATGTGTCTGCCAGTCCCTCCTTGTGGCTCACCCCTCCCCAGCCCTGGATCCCTCGGGATCAGCTCCATCCCTGAGAACTTTCTGCTGCTACGGTGACTTTCAGCCGTGGCAATAATGGCAACTTTTTCTGGAATTCTTGGCAGTAAACACACGTTGTTTGAGGGCTTTGTGCTGCCCCTGCACAGTCTGTGTGGTGGTGTCACAAGTGCAGTGTGAGCTCAGGGCACTGGTGCCTCTGCTGATGCAGAATTGGAGAGGTGAGATGTCTTTGTGTGGGAACTCCCTCCTGCCCCTCCTTCAGGCTCCTTCTGCTGTGAGCAGCACCAATCTGTTGTCCTGGTCATGCTTTTCCCTCTGCCTGTCTGGTCCTTGGTGGCTGCAGAAGAGATTTGTGAAGCCAGTTTCTTTCCCCCCACTCCCTTTTTCGGTGTTTGGTCTCAGGTGAGCAGCAGGAGGTGTTGGGGAAGCCTTTTCTTGGCCTCCTTCCAAGGCCAAGCGAGCTGGGGGCTCAGCAGGTGAGGTCTGAGGTAAAAGATCCCCTGGTTGAAGTTTGTCACAGCAGGAAAAGAGAGTAAAGCTGCATTTCATGGGCTCTGTGGAGCTCTGATTATGTGGCGTGATTCTCTTGGAGGAAAAAGAAATTACTTCCCTTCTGCTGCTCCAGCAAGGACAGGCAGGTGAGGGGTGATCTGCTGAAAATGAGCATTTTCTCAGCAGTGCAATTACAAAGACTAATTTAATTGGAATGCTGAGCAGCACAAATTCATCCCAGAAGCATGGCTTACAGCTCAGAGTTGGTCAGGGGAGGGTTTTCAGGCCTCTTTAGCCCCGTGTTGGATGTTCTGATTTGTTGTTCAGCTTGTGGATTCCTCAGGGACAGGAGTTCCCACCTGTCTTTGGTGCCCTTTGCAGGAAGGATCTGTGAATAAGTCAGAAGCGTGAGTAGGAAATACTTCCCTGATTGAATGGTTATTTTTAATGCAGTCCATCAAATAATCCAATGTCCTCTCAGGCACTTCCAAGGGAGATTTACTGGCTCCTGATTTGGGGGTCAGTGTTTCCCTTTCCAGCTTCTCTTTGCCTGATCAGTTCTGCCCAACTTGAGGTCAATACATCCTTGATCAGCTCTCTGCTGATCACAGCCAAGCATTTGTTCTGCTGCTGCCACTTCTCCCAGTAATCTCATGCCCCTTCCTCCCCCCAAAATTTGAAGACTGGGTTATTTTAGGCTGTTCAGAATTGATGTCAACAAGTAAATCCTCATTTTAACTGGATGAGTTATGATCCTCAGCCTCCTGGTGCTGAAATGGAACTAAACTTTAATTTGGCAGCTGGAAATGACTGGCTTAGCTGTACCAGGGTCCTGAATTTTTAATTTCTTTAAAGGAGTGCTGTGAATGGAGAGGGAAACAGGGCAAAGTTTCTTCCAGCACAGCCCAGGGAGCGTTTGCTCTTCACTTCTCAGAAGGCAGAGCTTGGTAAAAATCAGCTCAATAACACAGGTAATTATAACTTGCCAGTTGAATGGGGTTTGTCACACCTTGCAAAGAAACCATCTGTCTTCAAGTGAAGATCTCAAATAGTTGGAATTCAGACACTTTCCTGATGCTTTTTAATTTTTGTTGTGTACCTGCCATTGCTCCAGCCTGCACGGAATTGTGACTGTGCTCCTTTTTACAGTGGCTGGAGCCCAGCTTCTCCCACCTGGGCACAGAATTCTCTTGGAACTCACTTGAAATGCAAGATTAACACTTATCTCTTTGGGGTCTGCAGTTAATGTACTTTAGAAGGCCTGTGGTGCTTCAGTGACAGTTCTGA
This sequence comes from Serilophus lunatus, assembly GCA_013399895.1. Lineage (NCBI taxonomy): Eukaryota > Metazoa > Chordata > Aves > Passeriformes > Eurylaimidae > Serilophus > Serilophus lunatus. The sequence continues at coordinate 408,584 of VXBA01002510.1, forward strand.
GAACACATTAACCCACAATAATCTGGGTGATTTCTTGTTCTTCCATGGCATGAGCAGGTGTTCAGGAGTCAAACTGGAGTTGTCCCCACCTGACGTTTTTCCAAACAACTTTTTTTTTTCCTGTGCTTTTGTCCTATTTGTGCAAAACCTCATTTTGGTGAAGACCAGGGACAGGAGGAGACAGAGCAGGGAGTGAGCAGGTGTTTGAAGAGGGGGCTGACACAGAGACCTTGGCTCAAGAAAGCAGAAGGAACAGTAGATTTTTAAAAGGAATAAGGGAAGGAAATACCCTGGAAAGAGTGGCAGTGGCTGGAATTTGCAGAGCAGCCACATTTGCAACCCTTTTGCATTTTCCAGGAGATGTCATTAAGTTGGCATTTTTCCCTTTGGTTATTTGGATTTGTCCTGATACAATCTGTTCTGCTTGTTCCTAAAAGAAGGATACTGATCTGCAAGCTTTGGGGGTTTTTTTGGTTATTCCTAGTAAGTGATGTTTTATTTGGGGTATGTTTCCCATTACTTCTGTAATTCAAATGTTAAGGTTTAAAAATCCTTTCTGTGATTCTTTGATTTGATTCAGCATCTGCTTCTGAGTAGCTTTTTTTTGGATAAAACAGAAAAAAATTGTGGGTTGCTGGGGAGTTTACTGACATTTAGAAACTTGTGTAAGTTATGTTGATAACATGTAGATATTGAATATTTGATGTTCCTGAGCTAAAGAAAACTGTCAGAACCATGATAGATATGACTGGAAAGAAAAATAAACTCGAGTGATCTGGTTTTTTTTACTTTTTAGTGGATTAGAACTGTTTTGATCAAGTAATTCCTTGGTGATGTTGAAGCTGCACCCACTTTTATGGGTCCACTCCTTTGGAAACCCTGTGGCTCTTGAGGCACAGGAAGAAGAACAACTGCCATTAGAAGGTTTATTTGAAGAAGATTCTCCAGTAGAAAGTTACTGCTCCCCCCCCCAAACTGTTCTCACAGTTTTCCTCTGAAGCTTTCTGACAGTGCAGAGTAACTTGCAGGGTTTGACTCAGATGTGGATCATGAACAAAACAGAGATCACTAATCCTAAGGTTAAAAAAAGGAGCTGTCTCTAGGAGTTTGAGTTTATTTTCCCTGTGATATTTGATACTTGTTCCTTAAGCAGAAACAGACACAGGAGTGGATGTAAAAACACCATTTTTGCCCCTTTTTACCCCCTCTTTTTGATGCTTTGCTTCCTACCCAGCATCTTAGGCAGAGCTGGATGAAGGGAGTGTGGCTTGTACAGCTCACCCGAGTCTTAAACGTGTCCCAAATTCCTGTGCCAAAGGCAGCCCTGAGCTGTGCCATCAGTGAGGAGGCAGCTCCCAGCAGTGGCTGCTGAGTGGGAGCTCCTGGCTCTCATTTGGGGGCAGGTGGTTTCCCTCCTCCCCCTGGAGATCCTGAGTGAGGAGCTGGGCTCTGATTTATGGGCAGCCCTGAGGAGCTCCGGGGATAACGAGCAGAAAATGGCCCAGTAGTGGGGTGGTGCTGCTGCTGCTGGGCACGTTTGAGTGGGGGGGGTCTGGTGTCCTTCTGCCCTGTGTGTGTCCCAGGCAGAGCTGTGACATCTGGTTTGGCTCCTGAGAGCTGAGCAAAAACCGGGCATAGTCTAAACACAGAGAAACTGGGCTGGTGTGTGACCTCACTTTGTGTAAAGAAACATCTTGCTCAGCTCCTGTTCTTCCTCCAAGGCTAATGGCTCCTTAAAAACGAAGTTGTAGCAGTTCTGTTGTGTCTCGTTGTGTGTTTGCTACTGTAATTCTTGAGCTAGAATTGTCTGGGGCCTGGTCATGGTCAGATCCATCACGTCCCCCTGGCTGTGGTGATGCAAATGTTCCATCCTAGCTCATTATTTTAAGTCACTTTGCAGGGTTTTTGATGAGGATGGTGTGGGTGATGGAACTGTTGATCTGCTTACCCTTGTTTGCCCAGATGGTGTTGGTCTCTGAGCAGTCAGTGGTATTGGGTCTGTCCTGATGTGCAGCAGCATCTCCTCTGGATGGCTGCTCACTTTTAATTGGGTTTAAAACAAATCCAAAAACCCTGACAAAGAAAGAGGACTGACCTGCGAGCTGCTGCTGCAGCTGGGATTTTACAGGTTGTTTTTCAGCAGTGAAGGTTTTCCCAGATTTTAGTCACAAATTGGGTAGAGCTGTTTGGAATTTGAGCCATTTGAGGTGAGTAACAGATAAAATGGAAACTTGCAAGTTACACTGCAGGGTTCAGAGCACAAAATTCTTCAGGGGGCAAACATTGAAATAGGAAAAGGCTGCAGGAAGGGTGAATGTCTGTTCATTCTGGGGTGAGTCTTCAGCTTTTGCTGAAGAGTCCATTTACATTGTCACAGACCTGATTATAAGGTTTGTTGTCAATCTTGTATTTCAGGTGTCTCAAAGATCTGAAACCTCCTGGGTGTTTGGTGTCTTAAAAGGTTTGCAGAACTGGGCATCCTCTTGCATTAAAACTGCATAAAACTCTCTGGCTTATGAAAAGTCAGCAGTTGGATTGAAAGTGTGAGTAGAATATTGAAAAGAAAGCTGGTGCATAATCAGCATCATTTTTGTGAATACCATAAATAACTAATAGACTTCAGATGCTTTGAAATGAGACATGAAACTGTAAATCAAAATGAAAGCAATTTGTTATTAATTGTATGTAAATGAAGGTCGTCAGAACCCACCCAGTGAACAGAGTTCAGAAGTTCATGGTTACTTTCTCGGCATTTTTTTTTGGTTTAGAGAACTGTGTTTCTTGCAGTGTTTCCTTGAGAGAGGCCAGGGCTTCTGGATTTTAATTCACTGCCCACTTAGAAGATGAAAAGTTGCGTGCAGTGAGAGAGGTTGGAGCTGAAACAGTTGACAGCCTGGAGCGTGAAAACCAAAGAGAAATGTTAGAACACCTTTAACATCCTGGTTTGTCAGCAGTCCGTCAGTTATGACTGAAGGATATTCAGCTTTTCTCCTCTCTTGCCCTGTTAATGCTGCAGTTTGTGTTGGCATTGGGTGTTGAACAGGGGGGAGATTTGTGCCAACCTGAACTCTAGTGCTTCCCCTGAGACACAAACATCCAGTTCTCCTTGTCCTGGGAGCAGGGGGACAGCTCTGAGGGGATCCTTGGCTGGGGAGGGTGGTGCAGTTTGACAGGAGCTGCCAGCACAGCTCCAGGCTCTGTTGGTCCCCGAGGGGTTTGTGGGCCCTGGGAGCAGCTCCTGCCCCTGCCCTGCAAAGAGCTGCTGCTCTGCAGAGAAATCACCATCTCCCCATCAAAACCCCCAGCACACAGAGCAGCCTGTGGGAAATGACTTCAGTGCTCTTGTTTGGAGCTGGAGGAGGGTTCTCTCCTTTTTGCTGCTCTGTTTGGGACACAACCCTTGAGTTTTCAAAGAACTGTCCCAACTACCAAAGCAAACTTGCTGCTTGTTCGATTCCTTGTGTGTGTCTCCAGACTGATACAGAAAAGGCTTCTACATCTGTGACTTTGCAGCAATCTTTCTGCTCTGATATTGCCCCTGCTGCAAAGCTTCCAGCTTTAGTGCTGAGCTGATTTGGTTGTCCCATTGACAAGGTCAATGCTCTTTATTTTATTAAAATTAATCTGCAGAGACGACAATGGAGCTTTTTGTTACTTCCCTTCAAACCCTGGAAGCCCCTGTTCAAGTTTGGTTTTTAAGGTAGTGACCTGTTGAGGCTTACACTGGATTCTTGAGAAGGCTGTCATGGAAGAAGAGCAAGTAATCAGAGGCAGAGGTACTAAGTTCAGTGAGTTCAGAGAAGAAAAAGCAGAATTCCACTTTGGAAAATTAGGCAGAGATGTGTGAAAGGTGTTACTTGTGCACATCTGAGCTGCTGAGTGAATGGATTCTGCATTTGGGTGTAGAGATCCTTTTCTTTCAGAACAAGATACTTTGTGTTTTGTTGCTCTCAAAAGCTCCCTCAGCGTTTTTAAACTAAATAAACCAGCCTGTCTTTCTTTTTTGGAGCAGCCTGAGAGAGGCTGAGGGTGGGTCTCTTTTTGCCTTGCAAGTCTTGCTGAAGGCTGAGGTTTCCACCTTAGCTCCATTTTCCCTTGTAAATACAGAAGCATTAGCTTTGGTCAAAAATCCATGCACATGAAAAAACGAATTTGAAGTGGGAACCCTGATTTGATGACTGTAGTTACATAAGGTTTCAGCCAGCACAGATGCCAGGGCCATCCCAGCAAAAATCTGTAGTGTGGACTGGTCTAAATCAGCATCTGGGCTGTTTGCAGGGAAGGGTTTGATGATTTAATGAAGTAGAGCTCTGTATTGTGCCTTGTTTGAGCCAAAGGAAAAACAGATCCTGGTCACAGAGAATAGTTAAATTGAGGGGAGTGTAAAATATCCTCTCACAAAACAGTTGTTTGAGAATGTCGTTGTTTCTTCCCAGTTTCCTTTTGTGTTTTCCCTAAAAAGAATATTCTTAAAAGCCAAAACAAAGCAAAAGACAACTTTCTGCTTGTTCTTGGTGATCTTTTTTTTAATCTAATAAAAAAATGGTCTGGTAAGGTTTTGATTTCTTTGGTCCTTATTTATCAGAACTTAGTATATTTGTCTCTTCAGTGCACTGAGTTACTGTGCTGGTCTGACCAGAAGGTGTTTAACACACTGCCTAAAACTAATCAATTGGAATTGTTTGAAGTTTTGTGGGGCTTAATTTCTTGTCAGCTCATGCTTTTTGGACATTTAGAGGTGCACCTGCACTTCACAGTTACTGTGTTGCTATTTCTCTGTCAGAGGGGTTACTCCATGATTCAGTTTCTCCTCTGAGAAGAATCTAAAATAACAAGTTAACTTGAAAACAGTGTCAAAGAAGTAATTGGGGAAAAAAATGTAACAAGCTTCACACTGCTCAGGGGCTGGATGGTGATGCTGTATCACCAATAAAGCCCGGGATCATAAGGTCACAGGACAGTTTGGGTTGGAAGGAACTTTAAAGCTCATCCCATCCCACCCCCTGCCCTGGGCAGGGACACCTCCCACTGTCCCAGGGGGGCTCCGACCTGGCCTGGGACACTTCCAGGGGTGGGAGCTGTGGCAGGGCCTCAAAGGGAAGAATTGCTCCCTGACATCCAACCTGAAGGTGCTCTCTTTGGGTGTGAGGCATTCCCCCTTGTCCTGTCACTGCACTTCCTGATGGGAACAGCATCAGCTGGGGGTCAGAGCAAGAGTAACAGTGAAACAGCCCCAACATGTGACAGGGCTGAATTTCCTCACCACGGTGGGTGTTGGCAGAGCTGTCAGGGAAGAGAAATTGCTCTGTTGAGCCTTTTTATGTTCTGTACCTCCTAATTACCTGGGGCCTCGTTGTTCAGAGGTGGTGAGCTCATATCTCAGAGGCTCTCAGAGCTGCAGATCCTCAGCCTCTCCAAGAATTATGTCTGAAAGCATCCGGGGCACAGAGGATAATTGCAGCTAAAAACCTAATCTTGTGATACATAGGAAAGCTTTTCTGTAATGTGGGATTGTCCTGAGCTATTTAGTTTCCTAAGCAGTGTCTCAGCACTTGTTTTTGCAGCCAGCTGCTTTCCAACTTGAGCTGCAATCTCCTTTCCCAATCTTAGTGTCACTAAAACATGATGCCTTGTTGTCTTGCCCCTTCCTGAATGTGGACTGGGTCTTGTTTCCAGTGGGAACTGCTTTGTTTGAGACTTTACAAACCGAGGGAGGTAAGAGACCATTTATGTTGCCCATCACACCTTGTGTAGGGTCTGATTGGAAGCATCACCTGCTCAACCCACAGCAGCTTCTGCTCCAGTGGGAACATTCTCAGCCAGTGGAGTTTTGGGAGAGCCATGTTGTGGTGGCCCTTGGTGGGACCAGTGGGAAGGTGCCTTCCCTTGTCTGAAAACCATGTTCAACTCCCTTGTGTTTCTAACTAGAAAACTGGTTCCTCAGAAAACGCTATTTCTAGAGAGAATAAGCTTATTAAGGAGGTAATTTTGGAACTGGGGGGAAAGGCCTTGACCAAGTGGAATAGATAAACCCAGCGTGGAGTATGCTCATGTAGGAGGTGTTTTGGCAAAGCTTTAGTTTAGTTTAATTATGGAGTGGAGAAACTTTTTTTCTTTGAAGTTCTCAAAAAGTCTTCTTTATGAAGTCACCTTTAGTAAAACCAGGTTGACTTTGTGTTCTCCTGTGTATGAGTATGTGTTCTCTTTTTTTGTTACAGATACAGGGATCCTCGTGTGATCCTGCTCCTTATTTTCCCCTTTTTGAAGCATGGGCATTGACATCCATGAGGAATAGTGGAGGGGAAGCAGTAGGAAGTTTTAATTGCCTCCTCAGCACATTTCTCAGCCTGACACAGTTTTTCTGATGTTGAGGTGGGAGTGAAGTGCTCTGCAGGCTGCTCAAACAAGTGCTGTTGGAACCTAAGCTTTATGAGAAAGCATCCTGTGCTCCTGATTGTTCACCTGCTGTCATGGAGCATAAATTTGGATTGCTGGGGAAAGGGATAGTCCTGGCCATGTGATAGCCCCTCATTCATGCAGCCACCTGATGAGGGGAGTGGATCAGTTGAGCTCCTGAACAATCCCGTGTGCGTGCCTGGAGTGCTCAGGGGGAGGTGAGAGGAAGGAGGGTGACAGATTGAAGTGGACATTTAGCTCTGCCTTGTAGAGCAAGGTGTGTGTGAAGGGGTCTCAGTGAAGAATGTACTAACTGGTCAAACATATGCTAATCGGGGAACAGGTACAGCTGATTTTGAGTTTGGTGTGTCTGGTTTTGGGTTTAAGCCTTGGGGTTTTTGGTTACTAGACACTGGGTGTTTTTGTTAGCAGGGAGAGCTGCAATATGATGGATAGCAGCTGTCAGTCAATTGGTGTGACAAATCAGGATTTTAATCAGTTTTGCATGCTTGAACCAGCACGTGTTGGAGTCTTTTATGTTGAGTAAGTATTCTGTGGTAAGGGAGGAAATGCTGTATATATTTGTCTGTTTGTCCTTTACCTGCCTCACCCTTTCCCTCTATTACACTCTTTACACAAAGCTTTCTTTTGCCCTTCCCATCCCAAGTTTTGGGTTGCAGTCAGAATGTTCATGGATGTTTTGGTGTGAACTTGGTGCTGCTTGAACCTTTTCCTTCAGCAGATTGATCACTCGTGTGGTGCCTGGCTCTTTATAAATATTGGTTTATTTTAACCAATCTCTCTTTGTCTCAGCAGGTCATGACTGGGTTTAACCAAGGAAATTGGGATCAGAATAGGTGTGGCATTTAATAATTAACCTTCTGGTTACTCAGGTCCAGTAGGAAACCTATAATGAGTCTGTTTTCATTTTGTTTACAGGAATAGTTATCTGCTTAGTCTCATCCTTTGTGTTTTGCAATCTGAGGAAAAGGTCTGAGCCAGCATGAAGACAGAATCCCCTCTTCACTAGAGAAAAAGTGAGTAGGAGTTGGGTTGAAATCTGAATTTGTAGAATGAAGATACCCCATTAACTTGCCAACACACACAGCTTGTCTTTGCTTCTCAGGGGTATTTTCACTTCCTAACACTCCTGTTGGGGGTGATGTCCAGTCAAGGCCTAGTCGTGGTTGAGCACATGTGTAAAATTTTCACATATGTGCATTTTGTGTAAACTCCTTCATCCTCCTTTTCCAAAAGAACTGCTGTTTAACTGCCTTCCCGATCACTCCTTCCCTCCAAATCTTGTTACAAGACCTCAAGACCAAACAGGGTCTAAACTTTGTGTTCCTTTTCTTGTACCACTGTACCCACATGGAGTTTTATTTTAGTAATTTACTGTTTATGAGTTGTTTCTGTAGCTGTACTGCTGTCTTCTGCAGTATTCTCAGTGCTTAATGCCTGTCTATTCTCTTGGTTTGTTTGGAAACCTCTGTGCAAATTTGAGAAATTCCAGCAATGCAGGACCGAGCATTTTTTTCCTCGTGGTTCACAGTGGTTTTACTCTCCCTAAATGTTGTAACAATAGCAAGAAAAATAGATTGCCTGTTTGCCCAGCCTGATTTTTACATCAGCTGGGTTAAATCTCTTCTATGTTTTGTTTCAAACAGCTCCTATGCAGGCACTGTGTACTAATGGTGTGTTGTGACTCCTCAGCTTTCTGCCAGACAACAGTTCATTTCAACAAGTGCACGATGACAGAGCGTGGCATTAAATGGGCTTGTGAGTATTGTACCTATGAAAACTGGCCCTCTGCAATCAAATGTACCATGTGTCGAGCTCAGAGACCCAGTGGAACCATCATCACAGAAGACCCTTTTAAAAGTGGCTCCAGCGACCTGGGCAGGGACTGGGACCCCACGAGCCCCGAGGGCGGCAGCAGCCCTTTGATCTGCCCGGATTCCAGCGCCAGGCCCAGGGTGAAATCCTCCTACAGCATGGAAAGTGCAAACAAATGGTCCTGCCACATGTGCACCTACTTGAACTGGCCCAGGGCCATCAGGTGCACCCAGTGCTTGTCCCAGCGCAGGACCAGGAGCCCCACGGAGTCCCCCCAGTCCTCGGGCTCGGGGTGTCGCCCCGCGCCCCTCGCCGTGGATCCCTGCGAGGAGTACAACGACAGGAACAAACCCAACACCAGGGCCCAGCACTGGACTTGTTCTGTCTGTACCTACGAGAACTGGGCCAAGGCCAGGAAATGTGTGGTGTGTGACCACCCCAGGCCCAACAACATCGAGGCCATAGAACTGGCAGACACAGAAGAGGCTTCTTCCATCATTAACGAGCAGGACCGAGCTCGATGGAGGGGGAGCTGTAGCAGTGGGAATGGCCAAAGGAGATCCCCACCCACCACCAAACGGGAATCCGAGGTGAAAATGGACTTCCAAAGGATTGAGTTGGCTGGAGCCGTTGGCAGCAAGGAGGAGCTTGAAGTTGACTTCAAAAAACTAAAGCAAATAAAAAACAGAATGAAAAAGACTGACTGGCTGTTCCTAAACGCGTGTGTTGGTAAGTTGTTTTCCTGTTGCCTTCTGCTGTTATGCCTGTGGTGAAGTATTTTGGGAGAAAGGAGAGTTAAAACAGAAGCTTGCCATTTGATTCCAAACCAGCTCTTTTTATCACTGCATTTCCATTTTAGAAAGTAAGCTGGATGTGGAAGATCCTGAAATAGCACCTGTGGGGTTCATCATCTGAACACAGACATGTTCCCTGAGGTTTTTTGGACTTTTTTAACCTTTTGTAGGAATGGATATCCTTGTCACCGGATCCTGTTGTTCATGTAATCATTGAGAGATGAAAAAATTAAAGCCAGTCTACAGAACAGCAACGTGAAAAAATGCCATTGCAGGATAATTAAAATTACTCTTCTTTTTGCTATGGCAAGATTTGCTTGTAGAGTCAGCTGCTGCAGCTTGGGAGTATTTGTAAACAGTGGAGAGCTCTCAACAGTACAAGATGCTCTGTCAGATGTTAAAAATAACACCAAAATATGTAGCTCCAAGAAACTGTGTGTGTAATACTGACCTTGCAAGTAATAATGTTGTATTAATACAGCTACTGTGGAGTAAATGTTTACAGGCTTTCTGAAAGTGTCTCTGTAGTCAAAGAACATTCAACTACCAGCTTTGTTTTGTATTTTAATCCTTTTCTAAGGAAATTCTGGATGATTCTCCTGATGCTGTTAAGGAACAGAGATGTGAGAGCAGGGGTTTCTTTAGTTGCTGACCTTGTGAGTTCGATTTTGTGCTGCAGCTTCCCAGAAGCAGATACCCTGTGCCTAAGCATATGAACAGGTTCAACACTTGAAACACAAAACTATTTTTAGAGGAAAACACTTCAGTTGAAACTCTGCCTCTACAAGTACATCTCATGCTGTTCCTTAATGTTTTACAAAGTCGCTCCATGATTGCATTAATCAAAAAACTGGTGTGTGGAGCTGCTTTATTTAATATATTAGGTCAGCTCTGGATGGTTTTGTGGGTATCCCACGTTTGGTTTCTCTGACCTAATTAACCAGTTTGTTTTTGTGTTGTGTAAATAGTTAGACAAGCACATTTCTTTTGGAAAATAGTTAGATGTCACAGTATTTCCTGATACTCTCAGGTCCTCACATGCTTTTTCCCTTCTGAAGAGGAGCAGTTGAAATTCTGTGTGGTATTTTGTAAGCTACTGAATGCCCAGGGTCACTTTTTGTAGGTCATTCTATACCTGACAGTGGTCTGTATCTTGCATTCTGATAGCAATTATATAAAGATTAGGGGATTTTTTTTCCTTTTTTTTTTTTTTTTTAAAGTGATTTTTTTGTTTTTACAATTCCAGTGTTGCTTAAAATATTTCACACTCTCAGATTTAATCTGTGTGGGAAGAGTTGTGTCTATATTTAAGCACATGATTTTGCAAGTGTTTAATGTTGCCTGTGACTGTGTAGTTGTACATGAAACTCTAAACTGTGTTCATGGAAGTTCTGTAAGGCAGTGATGCTTTGGTTCTTGGGAAAGAGTTTGAAGGGATCCTGGTGGGAAAGGCAGAATCTGGATGGAGTTGTTCCTGTTCTGCTGGGAGATTTCATGGATTCCTTTAACTTATAACACTAACTATACTCTTTAACTGAGAGGGCAAAAATCCAGCAGTCAGAGCTGTTAATTCTAAGTGAAGGATTGGTAATTTCATTTGTGTGACATCCTTCAAACAATTGAACTGTCAGCTGGACAACTTTGCCCAAAGTGTCTGTTCTTCCTTTGAAATCAGCTGAGTTATTGTGACTGAGTGGGTTTTGTTCATTCACCACCTGGAGCTCCTGGGAACTCCTGCTGAGCTGAACACTTGTCAGTCTTTAGCCAGGCAAAATTATAAAGCAGGGACAGGTTCATGTTAAATGCCAAGTAAGTTTGTGAACACTGATGACCAGGGGTTTGTCTGTGACCTCCTGACTCCATCTGACAATTGGTGCCTCGTTAGGGCTCTCAGGGTCCACTTGATTTGAATCTGTCTTGTGTAGGAGAGATGTTAAAAAGTTAGTTAACTTCTAAAGTTAATCCTGAAGTTAAAAATAAAGATTAGAGGAACAGGAGTAGGAGGAGTTCTTGGCAGAGTGGTTATTTTCTTTTCTCCTCCAAGATATTATCTGTCAGGATGTACCAAGGAAAATGTCTCCTAGTTCAGGACAGCTGTTGGCTTGAACTCCCTCTTCACATCTGGACTCCAGTACAAGTTCTTGTTACTAGATTTTAAATTTAATGTCAACTTGCGTTATAAACATGTAGCACACTACTCTTTCCCACATCTGTTCTTTGGAGCTGGAACAGGAGGGTGGTTGTGTATCATTTGTAGGATAAGAAGGTACCTGTGTGTGTTTGCATTTGTTTTTCAGACCTCCATTAATGCCTTACCCACCCCAGTAAACAAACACATCAACAAGGCCTCTGTTCCTTGCAAATCTCGTCTGATGTGTGTCACTAGATGTGATCTGGCACAAAATGTGATGTGCAGCCCTTGCATTTCAACATGAATGGTTTCCTGGATGGAGGGTTTCCTGTCCAAATCCGAGGGATTAGTGGCATTCCCCCACTCGAGCTGCGTCAGGAAATGTACTTAACATTAGAGGGTTTTTTTATTGATTTATTTTTTGAGCAGTAAATGTATCTTGTGGAGTGATTCTTTTCTCAAAAGGATGAGATTTCAAAGTGATTCATTTGATTAAAATCAGTTAAAATCCAAGCAGAACAGGTGGTGAGTGAGGCTGGATAACACGGCTCCCTGCAAGTGCCACTTGGGATTGCAGTGAGGAATTGCCAGTGGTTTCTGCAAGGACACCAATGTTTTATAACACAGTGGCCTACACCAAGGTTAATGTGAAGTCCAAGGTGACTTATTTCTTGGGGAAGAGGGAAACCAGTGTACATTTCAAATTCAGCTCTGTTGTCTTTTCTGTAGCTCAGGATGTCTGTGGCACTGTCAGGGGTCCTGTGGCTCTTGGGGAATGTGATGTGCAAGATCCAAGTGTTGCTGTGGGCCTGGTGAAGCTGCTTCCAGGTGGCTGTGGGTGTAAGGAGCTCACCCAGGGCTCAGAACTTGCTGGGGCCTCCCCTCTGTTGGCCCTGCAGGGCTGGGTTTGATTGGGGCTGTCAGAGTGTGTTTTCTGCAGTGCTGGGGACTCCTGGGCTGGTTGTTCAGCTCCTGACCTTGAGCTGGAGCCCAAAAGTAAAGGTGCTTTTCTTCTCCTTTTCCTTTTTCCTGCACTCCTGCCTATTACCTGCTGCAACAGGAGTGTGCTCTGCTCTGAGCTCAGGGCAGTGAGGTGGGTGCTGCTGTCAGGGCCAGACTTCCCTGTGAGGATGGGGCCTCCCAAATCAAGTGTGCACACATTCTTCTGAGCTCTGTGAGAGAAACAACTAAGAGTGTGTTTCTTAAACAAATCCAAAATATTTAGAGCAATCTGTAATGAATCTTGTTTTGCAGTACATCCTTAAAAGGTCTGTTAGTTCATTCCTAGTATTCCTACATATGTCTGCTTAGTTTTTCTTTTGTCAACTACTTTATCTCTCTCACAGGGTTTCTTTTATCCCCATCAGTGTTCTGAAGTAGTGCCAGATGTGTTACCCATGCCTGCAGAAATCCTGTGGGAAAGGAGAGTCTCCCTGTGCAGACACTGGTGTGGGAATGGCTGGGCAGTGTCCCAGCAGAGGGGGAGGCACCTCCTTCCCTGAGTGCCCTGCACAGCCCCTGGCTCTTCCCTGGGGGCCAATAAAGGCAGCCTGAAGGGGTGACACAGTCAGGGTGCTTCCAGCTGGCACTGCCACCCAGAGTGCTCCTCCCTGCCCATTTCTGCTCTAATGGGGTGTTTGAAAAGGAAGCTTGGTTAGGGGGTGTTTTTTGGGGGGGGTTTATTTGTTGGTTTGGCTGGTTTGGTAACCCCAGGCTGGTTCTCTCATCACATCCATGGAACAGCTACCCCTGTTTGTGCTGGGATAAGGGAGCAGGAAGAGAATGAGTGGGAACAAGTGCTGGAGGCAGGGAGGGTCATGCACCTTTCCTGGCTGGTGGCACTCCAGGCTGAGCTGTCTGGGGAAGGATGGCATCAATTCCTCCCTGCCAGCCTGGCCTTGGCTGCCTCTGGGGTGTTCTGGAGGGGCAGAGTGCCTGGGGTGAGCTGGATTGCCTGGCATCCTTCCCCTGTTCCTTGGGGATACTGGCAAGCATTTCTTGTCCTCTGTGCCAGGTAGCAGTGATGTAACCTTACAGCTTTCACCTGCCTGAGAGATCCTGTGTCATCATCTGTGCCTCATTCATCTGTTTGTCACACACCCTTGATGTTTGTGGGTGGATGTATCTTCCAGATTGAACAACTCTGCAGGCCTTACTCCTTGGTAGGGAATCTGAACTCCTGAACCACACTTTATTTTGGTCTCTTGACTGCTTTTTTAGAACACCCTGTGGTGTTTTATGCTAAACATAATTGGCTAAGTGATAAATTTAAACCAGTGGTTTAAATTTGTCTTAGAAGCACTGTTTCTTAGGTTTAACGATTTTCCACTGTCCAGCCTCACTTTAGGGTGCAACCCTGCAAGCAGCAGGGGGTGTGGATACCTCTGGCAGATTGAAGAGGGGATAGGGACATCTTTAAACCATTGTTCTTACCTATGTACTGCTTTATCTTCTGCATGGATTTTATGTGGGGGTAGGAGCTGTTTGCATGGAAAAAGAACAGAGAATAATCATCTCATGCTTTGGATGGCTTCAGGTTTAAGGTGCATGTCTTCTTGGAAGTATTTGCTTCCTATTTTTTTAAGCTACTGAGCTTGAAGAATTTTAAAAAAATAGTATACAGAAGGTGCTGTCATTGCTTGGAGAGTGATCTGCTGTTGGTCGTGTGCTAATACTGACAAGGGAGGCCCTAGAGATGGAAAAAGGGACAGAAGGGTGTGTGTGGTTAGAGTCCCATAAAGGTTTTTCAGATAACCTCCCTCTTTTTGAATTGATGTGCCTTGTTTTCTTGCAATGCAGTTTTTTCTCCAAGAGGAGAAATTCTTCTCAGGCTGAAATTGTGGGGCACTTACTATGAATAGAACTTTCTTTCTGGCCACCTGATGTGCCCCTGGTGGAGAGCTGGGGGAGGCTGGGGGCTGACTCAGCTCCAGAGAATGCCACAGCCTGTGTGGCCAAACCACAGCTCCCAGCACTCTGAGCCCTGAGCAGGTGCCACAACTGGGACACAACAGAGTGGGTCACTTGCCAGCCTCTCACTGAAACCAGTCTTAGGGGCAGTCTGTAGGGGAGTTAATCAGGGCATGTGTATGGTCTAGAGCACTTGTATCTGTAGCAGAAGAGAAGCTCAGGGCTCTGTTTCTGTGGTCTGTGTCACAGAGGGATCTGGCAGGACTTCTGGCTTCTAAACAAATTTGGTAGTTTGAGAATTTGCCTTCTATAACCAAGGAGTTGTCCCACCTGGAGGCACAAGGACCTTCTCAGGATGAAGTGTTTCCTTTTGCTGAAATGTGAGACCATGTTTGTTGCCGTGGCATTGCTGCCTCCTCCAGTCAGAGAGATCCCAAATCCACAGGTTGTTCTTGAGATGGGCAGAAGTGCATCACTCTGCTTGAGAGAATTTGCCTTCTTCATCTGCAGGTTGTGCCAGAACTGTCAGCAAGATAGTGAAGCAAATAAAGGCTGCTGCTGTAGTATTTTCTGTGGAAACTTTAATATCTGGCTCTTCTGAAGTCACTGGGGCTGTGCAGTGAGGGCAAACAGGACTTGGTTTTCTAGAAATGCTTGTAAGCTGCATATTTTTCAAGTTTATTTAACTGCAGTAGCCCTACAAATATTTACATGTTCTAAAGAATAAACTTAACAGCACCTCGAGATGAAATAGTGTGGGCTTATTTAATGTGAGCAAAGGTAATATTGGTATCTGTTTAGTAAGGTAGTTACAACAGTTGTAGGATCAAGATGGTGCATGTAGTTGTTATTAGATGATTAATATTTTTTAAATTTGGTCCTTTAAAGTGGCCTTCTTAATCTCTGTCCTCTTCTAATGTATACTGAGATTGCAATTTTAATATATTTTAGTATATTTGAGTATATTGGAATTGATCTGTGCTGTATGTAAGCAGCAGGGATTTACTAGAAGAGGAAAAAACCTTGGCCCCTAGTGCTCTGAAAATCTTCCAATAAGGGGAAATGCCTGGATTGCAAAAGGGGAACACAGTTGTACCTGCAAATAAATACAGAACTCTGCCTTGCCGTGGTGTTTCCTCTCGACTTGGGTGCTGCACTTGGCATTCTGTCCCCTCCCTTAGGATATCAGACTCCAGTCACAGTTTTTGCCTTAAGCCAAGCAAAACTTTTTGGGAGGGGCACACGCAGAGTGGGGCATCTTCAGATACAACAGGGCCACTGGGAAAGGAAGCTGCGGGTCAGGAGCAGCCCTGAGTCATCGGGGTGTGTTTGCATTTGTGGCTGTGCCTTGACAAAGGTTGAGCTGCCGCTGGAGGCTCCCGGGTGCTCTGGGAACAATCTTAAGGCAAATGCCACCCTTGACATTTTAACAGTCTGGGGAATGCAGGGGGTGTCAGCTGGGAACAGTCCAACTGCACCAGGGGCTGCTTGTGTGAGTAATCAGGCACTTCTGTGCTGGGAAATGCAGGGAATTATAACACCAGTAAATATTTCTGTAATATTTCTTGTAAATAGTGTTTTGTTAAGCTCCGTTTCAAGAGATTTAATGAATTGGAGGCTCTGGCTCATTCCACAGAAATCAAAGCCTTTGTCAGGATGTGCCTCCTGTTGTCAGGAAATGCATATTCAGGTCTCATTCTGGAGTGGTGCTGCTGAATTCAGGAGTTGCAGGCAGTTCTTAGGAATATTTCATGTGTTGGAGTTTACCCTGTAGTTTTGGGGCAGGATTTGTTTTCTGGTTCAGATTTCTGACGATCTGCCTGTTGCTACTTTATTTTGTGTTCACTGCAGCCTTGGATGGGATGGACTGGCACCTCAGGAATCTTCCCTGTTCTTTTGAAGCAGCTAAAATGGAATAGTTCCTTGGTAGAAGGGATAAAGAGAAATACTGACTTCCCTTGCTGTGGCTCAGAGGTTTGCAGAGCCCACAGAATACTGGTCTTGCAGCAATGATGCTCTGGGTACCTGGGTCAGTGTTTCAGCACCATTCATTACAATAATGAATTTCCCTGGCCCTGACTAAAGGCTGTAGCAGCAGGTACTGGCAGTGTAGTACTTGTTCTGCAGATGTTTGGTTGAATTTTGTAATTAGTGAGGGATATTTGGGTTCTCACAGTGGCCACCTGCCAGTCTTGTGTGGTCTTTAGCTGTGTGGGTGGTGTAGTGGAAGGTGCAGATGTGGTAACTGGAACCTTTCTGCTGTCAGTACAAGTGGTTAAAATACAAAAGGGTGTGAAGTGGCTGTAAGTCTTTAACAGGATGTCTTCCCTAAATTATATTAATTATAAAAAATTAAGTGTGTCATAAGATAGCAGAGAACCAGCACTTCTATCAAGATCTTTCCCTGTAGATTCCTGGTTTGCCAAGGCTGCAGTATGACATGTTTTAAGGGGGCAGGAGGTCCCTTTATCTGTGCCCACATACACATCTACACACACACACAAAAAGTCAGTTTGCAGCATTTGGCTGCAATGATGTGTTGCAACAGCCACAGAATTAAAGTTCCAATAAAGTTCCACTTGGCACTTCTAATTCTTGGAGAAGAGCAACTAAAACAGGACAGACATAACTAATACATGGGCAGGCACTTGGGGAATGAGACAGTAGTGCTGGAGTGGAACAGGAATGTCTTCCTGTTCAGGGACAGAAACATGCATGAAAAACTGAGAAAATACTGTCCTCTGTTGTTCTTCTTCTGCCCTGGCCTGTTCAGACTTTGGAGTTCTTGGTGAGAGACTGAAATTGGAAGTTGAATTGCTATTCTGGAATTTCTGTGCTTTAGACCACTGTTGAATGAATAATCTAATTTTTATCTGTAAGGGCTTACTGAGAACAGCTGATAACTTTGTAGAGAAATGTCTTGCACTGATAATCCATTTTCCCCTCTGCTTTTCTTCTGAAAGCTTTATAATCTCAGCATTCAAAGTGATAGACTTTTTTGGCTGAGCTAAGAATGCTTTCCTAAATCCTGGATTAAGCAGCAGCCCAGCAGTTAGTGTGCTTCTCTGGTAGGAGGCACTTCAATGTCTTGTGTTGAGTCTTCTTTAAATTTTGGTAGGGTTTTTTGCTTGTTTGGGATGTGGGCTTTTTGGGGGGACAGAGGTGGTGTGTGGTTTGGTGGTTTGTTTGTTTTGGGTTTTTTGGTTGGTTTTTTTTGAATCCTGAATTGGGAGTGCCCCTGTTGAGACTGAACTCCTTCCAATCTGATCAACTTTTGAGTCTGGGTGAGCAAAGGAAGTGAAGCATAGACTTGAGTCTGAGTTTCCAGCCTCGTGGCCTCTGCTCAGCTGCTGCCCCTTGGGAGCTGGGAAGGAGGTTTAGCTGCAGAAAATAGGGGAGAGGGTTTCCCCATTTGTCACTGTGCTCTTACTCTGCTGTTCTGGAGCTGCTCCAACTAGGGCTGCTTTTCAATAGTGATGTTCTCTTCACTTCTTTATCAAAGGTGGCTTCAAGGACACTTCTCTGTTTCCTTAATTCAGCACTGCACTGTTCTCTAATGGACCATATATCTGAAATAGAGTATATTTGAAGAAATTTCTAAATTTAGGAAGTTTTACATTGAAAGAGCAGCCCATCTTACTGGTGGTGCCTTCTGGTAATTAGCTAAGGAATACATTCAGCATGAGTGGTCTTCATGTCAAGCAGAAGCCAAAGATTCCCAGGGACTCCAGAAGACATTAGGGTCATTCTTTGTATGTGTGTGTCCCATCTTTATTTAGAAAGTACAGGCAGTGTATTTAATTTCTCTTTAATTCAGGTTTAGTAGAGTACCCTGAGTGGGAACTGTGAGTAGTAGTAGATAGAGCTGATGAGCTGAAGAGAAAAATTTGTGCTCTCTGCCCTCTTCCAACACTGTTTCAAACCATCTTTGGGAAAAATAAGACTTTTATTCCAAACCCCTTTTAGCAGATGTATTTCTTAGGAACAGTAGTTTGTTTTTAAAATAAAAGATAGTACAGAGATGAGTTTGATTAGTCTATGAAGGACTGATTGTCCTTCTGCTCAAATGAGATGCTAGTGAGAATGGTATTGCTGTGTTTCATCACAGATCCTCAGCACCACTGGTTTGGATGGTGGAAGTGGTCTGGGAGATGAGGTAAGTTGTTGGTTTAAATATAAAAAGTGTCAGTTTTCGTGGTAGGCAGATATCTTTGCCTGGTAGGTGAAGTGGATTAAACGAGGCAGCTCCATCCAGGGTGGCTCCTGCAGCAGCTGAAACCCTGGTGTGCTGTGTGCTGTGCCCTCAGGTGTCGTGGAAGGCGATCTGGCAGCAGTGGAGGCCTACAAGTCCTCAGGGGGGGACATCGCCCGGCAGCTCTCGGCCGACGAGGTCCGGCTGCTGAACCGCCCGTCGGCCTTCGACGTGGGCTACACGCTGGTGCACCTGGCCATCCGCTTCCAGAGGCAGGACATGCTGGCCATCCTCCTCACCGAGGTGAGTGCCCTCAGCCCTGGCCGTGCCCCTCAGCCCTGGCCGTGCCCCTCAGCCCTGGCCATCCTCCTCAGTGTGGTGAGTGCCCCTCAGCCCTGCCCGTGCCCCTCAGCCCTGGCCATCCTCCTCACCGAGGTGGGTCCCATCAGCCTCAGCCATCCTCCTCAGTCCCGCCATGATCCTCGCCCAGGTGAGTCCCCTCAGCACCCTGGCCATCCTCCTCACCGAGTTGGGTGCCCTCAGCACCCTGGCCATCCTCCTCACCGAGTTGGGTGCCCTCAGCACCCTGGCCATCCTCCTCACTGAGTTGGGTGCCCTCAGCACCCTGGCCATCCTCCTCACTGAGTTGGGTGCCCTCAGCACCCTGGCCATCCTCCTCACCGAGGTGGGTCCCCTGAGCCCTGGCCATCCTCCTCACCCAGGTGAGTGAGTCCCCACAGCCCCAGCGCACGTGGGACTGCACCACCCGGGGCAGCTTCTGCTCCTGATCCTCTTGGAATACATGGAGTGAGCTTTGTGTCTCGGGTTTCTCCTCAAGAAGTGAGTTTGCTTTAAGGCTGTGTGTCTGTGGTGGTCCTGAGGATGCTCAGTTTGCTCCTGAATGAGCAGTCCTGGCTCGAGTTGTGACCTTACTGGCACTGGAAGTGAGCTATTGTGAGGCTTCCTGTGCTCTGGGTGGGGGAGAGGAAATGCTCCGAAAGCAAAACACTGACAGCAATGACAGCATAGTTTTTCTGAGCTTCTTAATGAGTAAGTCTACCTGCTCTCTTTATCCTGGTTTTTATGGGAGCTTCTCTTCCAGAGGAAGGCAGATTTCTTGCTTTGCAAAATCGCTGCATTTTTTTCCCATTCTTTGCCCATTTTATAGGGTTTGGTTCCTCCCTGTGGTCTTGCTCTTGCATGTTCCATTTCTTTCTGTATTTTTCTACTTAGAGTGATCTCTGCCCTCCTCCATCTTTGCCCTCTTAACTGGCCTGCAAATAATTGTTACCTTTTTTATCTCTTTTCTTCAACTCAGACTATTGGCTCCTGACCTGATCTGAGCTAGATTTTTATTCTGCCTCCTTCCCTGATGCTTAATGGAATTCTGAAAGCTGAATGTTCCTTGGAAAAGCAGCATGCCTGCAAAGCACATAGAGATGATGGAATATGCTCAGTGTTGAGTAATTAAGGAGAGTAGATGAAGCAAGACAAATGTAGCTAAAGCCTTGAGCACATATTTACGTACTGCTCATATCACTAGTTTTGTGCTGCTTACATAACTCTGTGTGGTGGAGTTGCATGTTTAAAAACAAGTTAATTTGCTGAAATACTGTCTTACAGATTTTTCTGTTCGTTTTTGTTTCAGTTCTAGGAATACTGACTCAACATGCCATTTGTGAAAATGCTTGGTAGTGTTTGAGGCCAGTGATACTTTCCTTTGCTGGGATGTGAACGAGTGAAAATGGGGCTCTTAGAGGTGGTTTTTTTGCACTTGGTGTCACCCCTGTGCCACTTGTCTGGTGTTATTTAATGAGTTTCTGCTGCCAGTGGTGGCTAGAATTTGGAGAAATTTAGAATTTTTTGGAAGATTCTTTGTAGGAAACTGTTGTGCTGTGGTGATGAAGTTCTTTGTTCAATGTGGACCGGGCTCATGCCTGAGATTGGAGATTTCTATTATTACCAGCTCTGGAAGGTCAGCTGTTAATTCACTTCTTTGATTTCAAGACATTTTTAACCAGCTTTGTTACCAGCTACATGAAACAAGAGACATTTCATTAGGAGTCACTAAACATTTCAGGCAGCCAGTGTTTACAGTTCTCTTGCATCCCTCTCTAACAAAAGGCTGTCTGCTGGTGGCCATCCCTGCCAGGTTTCCATGTGTGAAGGAGATAATCCTGAGTGCAGTCCTTGTGCTGTGTTGCAGGTGTCCCAGCATGCAGCCAAGTGCATTCCTGCCATGGTGTGTCCAGAGGTCACCGAGCAAATCCGCCGGGAAATCGCTGCCTCTCTTCACCAGCGCAAGGGAGACTTTGCTTGTTACTTTCTGACAGATCTGGTGACCTTCACGTTACCTGCAGGTAGTTACAGAGTTCCTCCTTGCTTTGTTCTGGATGTCTCTTCTGTCCTTTTGGTGGTGTGTGTGTGTGTGTGTGTGTGTGTGCGCTTTATTTATTAGGTTTTACACACAGAATTAACAAGGTTGGGAAAGACCGTAGAGATCATCAAGTCCAACCTTTTACCTGACCTAACAACCTAACCAACACCAATCCATCATCTACACCATGTCACTAAGA
This sequence comes from Serilophus lunatus, assembly GCA_013399895.1. Classification (NCBI taxonomy): domain Eukaryota; kingdom Metazoa; phylum Chordata; class Aves; order Passeriformes; family Eurylaimidae; genus Serilophus; species Serilophus lunatus. Next base: position 429,419 of record VXBA01002510.1, read on the forward strand.
CATGGCTTAGGTCAGATTTAGTAGTTGAATTTGCTTATTCTGCCTTTGCACACTTCAGTCCATACAAAGATCATCTCATTCCACTTCCTATTGTCCTATTTAGAGATGAGGAAATGGAAAGGAAGTGGTGTATTCTAAGGAAAGGTTGTATTTAAAGTGAAGATTGGAGCCCAGACATTTATGATCCCTAATATGACTTTTCCCATAGCTGTTTTAGCTTTCAGTCCTTTCTGTTGAGGCCCAGAGCTATTCTTTGTATTTGTACTTGGTTGTAGCAATACCAGGTTTTGAATACTTTCGAGGTATTCTGCAATCAAGAGAATATTTGTGTATTAACAAAAAGCTTTTAGAAGACTTTAATTTTCAGTAGCTGTTTCCTTTAATAGAAATGCTACCAGCAGTAAGAAAATGTGCAGATGGAAACTGTGCTAATCAGCAGATCTGTTTGTCTTCTTTAAAGCACTGTAAGAATTTTATTTGGTGGAGTGTTAACTCATCTCCTTCTCTTCAAAAAGTCTGGGTAATATTTACCATTTGTGTACCAACTTCCTGCTTTCACTTGTGCTCTGTGGGTCACCTTTGAGAGGAAGATGGTGTGAAGTGTCTAAAAAACTTCATTGCTGTTTAGAGGGGAGAAGGGAAAGGGGCAACAGAATGATTTTGTAACACACATGAGAAATGTTTTTCTTGCCAGAACTTAGGAATTCATTCAGTGTTTTCAAAACACACTGTACTAGCCATTAAATTATTAAGGAGTAAGAATGTTCAGAAGCTTTTGTACATCAAGACTGTGCATTTCCACTTTCATCAAACTTTGTCAACTGAATATATTTTGTAGTTGGGCTCGAAGTAGCATTTCCAAGGATGGAGGGATAAATCACACAAGTTTAGGAACCAGTTTTCATTTGACCTTTCAAATAAACAGTTCAGATCCTCCAAAAAAGCCAGTGCATGGATGTTGGAGTGCAAAGCTTTTGAACGGCTTGCTGGCCACTGTAAGGCAGTTTTAGTCTAAAAAGCTCCAGTCAATCAAAAAAAAAAAAAAAGACCACCCCACATCATCCTCCCTGCGCCAAAAAATAATGTGCTTCATTAGCAACTCATGTGCCTAAAGCTGGACTTTCAGGAGCCCTGGGGGATTGGACATCTGAGCAGGACTGACAGATCCCACACTGCAATTAAGAGATCTTCATGCCCTTGAAATACCACTTATGTCCCAGTCCTTATCCCCTGGAGTGCCTGAAGGGATGCTGGATGTTCCTGTTCAACTGTTTTATTTGCTTCCTTGACTTCCAGTGTTTTAAGTTTCATGGCTGTGCTGAAGCCAACAAAGTTTCTGTACTTTCTGCTCTGCCTGGCAACTCTTTACTGCTTATCCTCTGTTGAAATGCAGCCCAAGAGCAGATCTTCACTGTGTAGCACGTTTGTGGTTCAGAATATGGGACATTATTAATTTAAATGATCCAGAAGTCAGAAAAGAGTCACACAATTTTCTATCTATTTCCCCCCCCTTTTTTTTTTGAGGTAGATCCATAGTGGCAGATTCTGTCTGTAAAGCCCTTCCAACAGTTGTCAGTAGTGCCGTTTTCCATGTCATAGATCGATAGTTTTCCCATTTCTTGTTTTCTAACTTGCCTGCAAACCACTGGTGTTTTCTGAACTATCTCATTAAAGTCTGCATGAAATGACTGAGGAAGGGGATGTTGCAGACAAGAACAAGCCTCTTGGCAAACTACCCGAGGGAGACTGGAGGGGGGAAGCCATTCAGATGGGTGGAAAACTATTCTTAGGATTGAAGATGTGCTGAAGTTAGTAGAGTTGAAAATAAAATACTCTTTTAATTTCTCACCTCAAAGTGGTTCTCCTCTTTCTCCTTTGGAGAAATCCACTCTTACCCCATGTGTGCTGTGACAATCCTTTCTGCATCAAAGGTATGACAGGGAGGCTGAGGAGAAAACCTGCCTCAGCAGCTCTGGGAAGCCTTTGGTCACAAAGGACAGATTTGAAAAGAACTGCAGCTTTTGAACATTAGGGCTGATTGGGTGAAAGCTGCTGCCTGAGTTCTCCTGTACAGCAGCTGGTGATGTGTCTTTTTTACAGTAACATTAAGTGACTCTTGTATTTGCCTTCTGTTTTCCCAGATATTGAAGATTTGCCACCCACAGTCCAGGAAAAGTTATTTGATGAAGTACTTGACAGAGATGTTCAGAAAGGTAAATGCACCAAGAATGGCTGGAATCTCGTCTTGTTTTTCATCAGACAAAGTGTCTGTTACACTAAAAGTGAAGTAAATGTGTGTGTATATATGTGGCTTTGTCCATGAATTTGCTTTAAATACAGATTTCATAGTTTCGAGTTAATCTTCACCCTGGAATTCATAGGAGCACAGAACATTTTGGGTTGTAAGGGACCTTAAAGATCATCTCATTCCACTTCCTACCATGGGCAGGGACACCTCCCACTATCCCAGGATGCTCCAACCTGGCCTTGGACACTTCCAGGGATGAGGCAGCCACAGCTTCTCTGGGCACTCTGTGCCAGGGCCTCCCCACCCTCAAAGCCAAGAATTCTTTCCCAATATCCCATCTCTCCCTGCCCTCTCATGCTCTCACTGCATGCCTTGTAAAATTATTTTAATTTTAACATTTCCTGCCTATTTATGAGTCAGAGGGAAAATGGAGCCTGTAGAAATCATGTTTGTAGAGCCTAAATAATCTTTAAAATTCAATTTTAAGTGGCAAGCTCTTTAAAGAAAACTGAAAAAATCTTCCTGTTTCAGTAACAATCCTCAACCAAACGATGTGGTGGTGCTTTGTTTGTTTGGTTTGGGGCTTTTTTTTTTGACAGTGAAAAATATTTCCTCCAAGGCATACCTTTAGCCCTTGCAGTCCCCTCGTTCTTTATAGCAGGAAGGAAACCTGAGTTTTATTCAGTTCCCGACACTTTGCCACTCCTGTGCTGTTCATCCTGTGCGAGACACCCAACGAACAGAGGTTTTAAGCGCCGCCTGTCGTGTTGCAGAGCTGGAGGAGGAATCCCCCATCATCAACTGGTCGCTGGAGCTGGGCACGCGGCTGGACAGCCGGCTGTACGCGCTGTGGAACCGCACGGCCGGGGACTGCCTGCTGGACTCGGTGCTCCAGGCCACCTGGGGCATCTACGACAAGGACTCGGTGCTGCGCAAGGCCCTGCACGACAGTTTGCACGACTGCTCCCACTGGTGAGGCCCTGGGGGGGAGCAGCCCTTGGGCTCCTCCTGCTGCCCTAAGGGCGACAGATAAAACGGCAATGGCCGGTGATCCGAAGAGGAAAATCATAACGATCTCCCCGTTTTCATAACATCTAGGGTGGTCATCCCCCATACTATCCAATTAAAGTCCATCTTGCTTCTGTGTTCCCCTGATATCCAACAGAATTGTCTCTTATTACTTAACTCCACCTATGTCCAGCCTCTAGTAGGCCTGGAAGCCTACCTCTGTTTTGTCTTGTACCCCACTTACCTATGTACAAGAATGCAAACACACAGGAACACAGGCTCTTCTGGCCCTTAATATTCCAAGTTATCCAGACACCTAGTTAAAGTGAATTCTTATAAATACTAAGCATACCCTTTAAGGTATCACTCATCCTCCCCTGTGTCCTGCGGGTTGAGCCGCCGGGACCGTGGGTGTGACCCGGGCCTGGAATGGGAGCACTGGGAACAGGGACAGTCTGGACTGGGGGGTGGTGGTTGGTGATAGGCAGCAAGTGGCATTGACACAGAATATTGCACAGAATTAACGAGGTTGGAAAAGACCCCAGAGATCATCAAGTCCAACCTTTTACCTGACTTAGCAACCTATCCAACACCAATCCATCACCTAAACCATCTAAAGCATATCACTGAGTTCATCATCCAACCTATCCTTAAACACATCCAGGGACAGTGACTCCACCACTTACCTGGGAAGCCCATTCCAATGGGAAATCACTCTCTCTGTGAAAAAGTTTCTGCTAAGAACGAGGAAGATATTTTGTGCTGTCAGGCATGTGCTAACCCCAGTTATTAGGGGTGGAATGGCTGGGTGCTTGTGTAAATGGCACACATGCCATGCCTTGCTGCTTGGGGGGAGCTTGGCAGGAGGTTGGGAGTAGAAGATAGCCTTTTATTCCTTGTAAACTTCTCAGTATTTTCATTCCTTCTGCTTAGTTACAGCTGGATTTGGGATTGTTCTTTTTGTCCCTGTTCTGTCTGCTAAAGTAATAGCAGTAAAACACAGAGTGTTGACATTTAACTAGCACTGACATTTGACCATAAATTTAATTTAACATTCTGTAAAAACAACTTTTGTTGGTTTACACTGGTAACCTTCCTTTGTCCAATGTCGTTTGCCTCTGTTAAAGGGCAAATCCTTACACTTGGGCACCCTGTGGTGTGTCATGGACTAAGGGCAGAGCTGGTAATCCCAGTCACAAGTAATCATTTATCTTTTTGTAGTCAAGGACAAGAGAAACGCTGTCAGCACATGCTGGAGAATGAGCCTATCCCTTCTTCTCTGTGCTGTACAGGAAGTCAACAACAGAGGTTGATTTTGGGTGTACCCATTACTGTCCCCAGCTGCTGTTTGGAGAAAAGTCCCCAAATTAGCAACCAGAGCTGGATTCAATAAAATAGTGCTTCTTCTCCCAAGAACTTGTGTCTGAAAGGATCTGTCACTGCTTTAGAGTTGTTTATAATGGACTGTGCATCTCAGCCACACAGGAATGTCCCTGGCATCACAAGCAGCTCCCCTGAGGCCAGAACAGAAATTTATGGTAGATCAGATCTTGTTCTTTATGATAACAAAACCAAGCATGGTATCCAGAAACATGCAACAGACTACTGAGCTTTGAACCAAACTCCCAAAATGTTGGCTTTAACTGTGGTTGACTTACTGCTGTATCTAACATAACACTTATTATTTAGAGGCTTTTAAATCTCATTAAGCTTTTTAGTGTGTTCTAGACAGAATTTGCATTTTACTCTAAATTTACTTTATTAGAAGCATAACTTTTAACTGACTCATGTGTTCCTTTAGAAGAACAAGTCTTTTGACTTTAAGGAACAAGTTGTGTTCCTCTTTAGGAACAAGTCTTTAGAATAAGATTTTCAGCCAAGTTCTGCTGTAAATTGATCATCCTGTACATCTTGTATTTGCTGTATAGATTCCATGTGTGAAGATACAAATAGGAAATGAAATCCTCCCTGGCTTTAATAAGTTGCTGAAGAAATAGGCTCTTAAATGCAATCCCTGCTTAAACTCTTATCTAGTGGAATTATTCTTCAAAGCCTTCACAAAGACACTTTAAAATGGGTATTTTTATAGACAGACAGAACATTCATGTAACTCATTTGGCCTTGTTTTGTAATGTTTGTTGAGATGCTGAACAAAGAAGAATTTATTTGCCAGAGACTCTCTTGTCTGGTACTTCAGAAAAAGCTCAATAGTGAAGTTCCCAGGGGCTCTGGCCTGTGGAGTCTTTTCCACTCACCTTGAAACAACTACACTTTTAGCTTACACAAAAGTGTGTTCTGATGTGTCCCTTTTTGTATTCCACCATTAGCTTTTGTTGGAGAGTGAGCACATACCCTAAGTTGGCTTTCAGAATTTTTTTTTAATGGATGCATTCAGTCCCCTTGTGTTAACCTGAAAAGTTTGTTTTAAATGAGTTCAAAATGTTGTCTTTGATTGAGTAACTTGGAGAAGAAATTTCTCCAGGAAAACATTTTCACAGTGGAAGTTTTAGGGAGTAGTTTGGTTCCTTTCCCCTGTTTTTTTCTTTTTTCCCTTGTGTTTTCTGGGATTTCTCTCTCACTGTGATGGTAGGCTTTTGTAGTTTTGTTTAGTTGGGTTTTTTATTTGTTTGGTTGATGGATTTTTGGTTTGTTATGTTTTCTTCCCCTCAGAATCTGATTAAGTTTCTTTCAAGAGCCCTGGTAATTAATTTAGCACAAGGTGCTCAGAGATTTCTGGGAGCAAACAGACAAAATATCAGCTGCAAAGATGGAAGCAGTTGGTGTATTTGGATAGAAACTGGAATGTAGGTCTAGAAGATTCCCTCTAGTATTACTGTTAATTAGCACAGACCTGTCCAGATATCTTATTAACAGGAATTTTAAGCCCACACAAAGGTTTTAAGTGGAAATCCAGCCTGGCTGGTGACTGCTGTTTTGATTTTGGGGTGGTTGCAGCTTTACTGAAAGCACAGGAATGGTTTTATCCACATACACCCACTGTCTCTTCATTTTCTCAGCTTTTAATTAAATGAGTCCATTTCAGTGACTTTTTTAAGAAGCTGAACTTCAGAATGGTTTCTTTGTCTTGACAGTAAAGGCCATTGTTTAAAAGTTGGCTTAACATTCTCCCCCAACCTTGGTTCCCAATGTGAAGTTGTGGCTTTTCTGTAGTGCCATGATTGGACTGAGTTTAAAATTTTAGAAAGCCAACATTTGTCTTTTGATGTGTTGGTCATTTCTCTTTATAATTGAATAAGAAAGATAAAACACTAGGACTTCACTACTGAACAAAAATGTTAGTTTTAAACAAAAAATTGAAATACTGAGACTTAAAACTTCCAGTGTAAATCAGATAAATCTCACTTTCCTTCTTTGATTCTTTTCCACATTGCTTTATAACTTGATATAATGTGAAATTATCACAGTATTAACAAAGTCTATACCCTTTGCTCAGAAAACCAATAAAAAACAGATTCTGTCTCTCAACCATGAGCTATTTGGAATTGATATGAGATTACTTTGTAGTTAATTGGCTCATGATATGTTTTAAAATAGAGAAAATACCTGTATTCTTTTGTGTGAGAAGAATGAGCAGCTCCTCCTTTATGAAATGGAATGTCTTAGTTCTGTTCCTGTTATATCAACACTTAAATAAGTCTTATTTAGACTTTAAAAAAAACTATTGCAAGAAATATCACACTGTCCAGGAGCCTGGTAGGCCTTGGACCATGTTTTCTGTAGGCATTGTGATACCAGGTGATTCCTTAAATGAGGATTTCCAGGTGGAGTCTCCTGAAGATTAAAACCCAATCAAAACCCAGTTGTCCTGACATAAGCTCTTCCTTCCCCCGTCTTGGCCTTGGGATACAGGATTCCAAGGGTTAAATTCTGCTGTCAGGCTTGTGGTGGTTGAGTTAATATCTTTGCCTTGACCATTCCTTCTCTCCCTCCCTCCCATTGTAGGTTCTACACACGCTGGAAAGAGTGGGAGTCGTGGTATTCCCAGAGCTTTGGTTTACATTTCTCCCTGCGAGAGGAGCAGTGGCAGGAGGACTGGGCATTCATACTCTCCCTTGCCAGCCAGGTAGGAAACCTCCTCTGTAAGAGGGGATTTTAGTTTCTGAAAAGAAATTCTTGGAATTGAGGGTTTTTTTTCAGGAATAAGAATATTCATGTATAAAGGAGAACATTCCTCTGATTCCAGTGATCCTAAAGTGTGGCTGGGTAGACTCTTCTGCCTGCGTGGAAAGATTAATTTAAAATTCTAATTTTTGAGCTTGCTGTTAAGCAATACAAAAAAAAAGTGGTGTCAGAGTGAAGCCTGTAGAATAAACTAATACACAATTGTCTGCTTAATGTCCTCCTCCAGCTCCTGCAGCACTTTTACCTCCCAAAACACACCTACAAATCTGTCATCTTACACTGCTGGAGCTTCAGCAAGCTGATAGTTGATAACTCCCCTCCAAAATCAGATTTACATTCCTGTAAGCTTCCAGCTATAGAGTATTTTTAGCTCCTCTTTTAAAGTATAAACATGGTTTTCTTGAGCTTTGTTTTGGATGTGCCCTTTTCCTGTCATCAAAAAGTATTTGCCTTAACCTGCCCTGAGATGGGGAATTATTTTTAGACTAAACATTATGTAGAGTTTTATTTTAACTGGGGAATTAAATAAATGGGATTGAATCTAGGCAATTAGACAAAGGATTATCACTGACAGATAAAAGTTCTTGTGCAAGCTGAAGTGTTTTTCCTTATCTCCAAAAGTCTTCCAGTCTTTTGTTTTTTCCTGTCCAAGCTATATCACTCTTAAAATAATTCTCTATCTCAATTTGGAGACACTTTTTCAAATTTCAAAGTAGAGAATGGTTAAGTTCTGTCTCAAGTGATGCCTTTCTTTGTGTTTGGTTCAGCCTGGAGCGAGTTTGGAGCAGACACACATTTTTGTACTTGCACATATTCTTAGAAGACCAATTATAGTTTATGGAGTAAAATATTACAAGAGTTTTCGAGGAGAAACCTTAGGATATACCCGCTTTCAAGGTAAGCTTTCAGCTTCTCAGACTCAGTTTGGAAAAGGGTTTGGCTGTAAATCATGAACACAAGATGTTACTGTCTGGAAGAGGCTGGAATTCTGTTGTAGGTAAATTTTAATTTGCTGTTAAAAAGAGCACAACAGTCTCAGCTTTTCATGGGCATGGTGCCTGTAACCACAGTAAAAATATGTCCTGGCCTCCACTCAACACACCTGCACCTGCAATTTGTATGAAGTGTTGTGATTGTGAAGACTTATCCAAAGGTGTGTGGTTTGTACTGCTGCAAGACAGGAGGTTTAATAAATGGATGGGAAATGTGGCTGTAAATGTTCATTTTAGAAACTGCAGAGTTTAGCCTTTCCTGGAGGAGGCTCATGAAGTTGGGGGCAGAAGGTGTTGGCACTGGCCAGTTTTTCACTGGAGTGACAGCAGGATCTGCTGGGTGTCCTTTGCCTTGTCCCTGCAGCACCTTGGGAGGGGGTTTCTGGTGCAGCTCTTAAAAAAGGGGAGAGAGATTAAAGTAGCTTTGGAGGATGATGGAGTTGAGGTGTCTTTTGTACTTGATTGAAAATAAAAGAAGTGGCAACCTGAATGTGTGCTGTAGAGGCTGAAAGGAAGGAATTGTGATCATAATTGCTCTACCAACAGTTCTTAGGTGTGGTGTAAGGTTAGCTAACTTAGTTATACTTAGAAAATATTGGTTAACCATTAATGTAAATCTCACTTTCCCATAAAGTGAATTCCATGATGTGTTTTAAAGGAGGTTCTAAAAGTTTGTGTTTCAGTAATTCACACTTTACAGCAAGTGTGATGTAAACACTGACCTATTTCTCATTAGTACTATAATTTTGCATGGCTTGATCAGGTTCTTTTGACTTTTACTCCTCCTGGTCTTCTGGGCAAACAGCCTGACTGTCCTTAAGATAAATATGTAGATGTTCAGCTGACTCAGTCCAGCTTTGCCTAGACATATGTTGGTAGATTTCTGAAGAAGCATTTTCTGTTTCGCAAGCCAAGTATGTGTTTGGGCAGCTCCACTCTGTATTACATGCTAATACTTTCTTATTCAAAGAAAAAAAAAGGAGAGGGGATTGGGAGCATCTGCAGTAAACAAAACCCATGGGGAAAGACCTGTGCTACAGGGTGTTGTTTTGCAGTATAGAAATGTATAGAAATCTCCAAGCTGTGGAGTTAATGTTAATTTATAACTATTCAGAGTCTTCAGAAGACACGAGAAGCTGCTTTTTGGCTTCTAGGTTTGGGGCAGTAACAAAACTTCATGTAGGGAAATTAATTCCTTTTTTTTTTTTGAAGAGTCAAAGTGTTTGGTGCCCTTTGTAGTTATGTTTTATCTTTTATTTGAGATGATGAAAGGCTGGGGAAGAACACAGTGACAATTCATGTCACATAGATCTGACATCTGACACTTCAGGTTTGTGTTGCTTTTCACTCCCAGGCTCTGTGGTTTGCAAAATGTTAACTTCCTAGATTGGGCATCGAGGCAGACAAGTGTTACATGGCCTAAATATGCTGGAACTGTTTTTCTGCTCTGTGAACCAGAAGGTAACCAGGAGTCTGGGACAACCTTTTCCTAGACACAGATTTCCAGGAATTCAGGCAGCCAAGTATTTAAGCCTGGTGGGTTGCTTGCCACAAGCCACATCCATCCCTACATGGAAACACAGCACTGTGAGCAGGTGAACTTGGGAGTCCTGTGTCAGATTACCTGGAATTACTTCTATCCCTGTCCAGCCACGTTTTTGTGGTTAATGTGTGCTAATGAAATGCCAGGGGCACAGCTGAGACCCGAGAGCCCTCAGGATTCTCCTGGAGGTGGAGCAGGGCTGCTCTGGGCCTGTGAGTGAGCTGTGCTCAGAGCATGGAGCTTGGGGGCTGCTGGGTGTCCCTGCCTGGCTGGGTGGCACTGCCTGTGTTTAATTAACACCAGGCACCAAGAAAGAAAGAGGAAGGGAAGATTGTGGTGCAGAAATGATGGATGTGCTGTCCCTGGAAAGGTTCAGGTGTTGGGTCAGGCTTGGAGCAGCCTGGGACAGTGGAAGGTGGTCGGGGGTAGAATGAGACCCAAACTGTTCTGTGATTGTGGCTTACAGTGGGATGGGGAATTGAATTTTTTTAATGCTTGCTTCCCATCCTGGTTTAACTCATAGCACCTTGGAAGGTAGGGTAACACCTCATCAGCCCCAAGATACTCTCCCTGGTCAGCACTGTTTTCTCCAGGGATTCCTTGTCCCAGGTTGGCATCCTTGCTGTAGCTGCTGTGAACAGTGACAGCCTGATTTCCCAGGTTGCAACTGACTGTTAATGCTCCTTTAAATATTAAGGCTTTGACAGTGAAAGATCTGTTTACTCGGCCCTGAGTGTGCTCCTGGTCTGGCTGCATGTTTTTAGTGGCATGAATATACAGCTTTGAAAACTGAACAGGAGAAAAGGTGACTGACCAAGTGATCATCAGATCAGGCTGGAGAAACTGAATCCTCTGGGAGTGGCTCCCAGGATAGGTGTGAGCCCATACCCTTTATTTGTGTTCATGTCAACTGTTGTCGCACAACCTTCTCACTTTATATCAGAGTGACTTTTATAACTCTTGGGAGCACTAGACATTCTCCCTGGTAATGCTTGAAATTCCTTTCTTGTGGAGCTCATCACATAATGTTGAGGAGGAATGGAAAGTGTAGCACAGCCTCCTGTCTTAGGGAAATGATCAGGGTGGAATTTTTAATAAGACAATAGTGAAAAAAAGTTTCCAAAACGTTGCTGAATTTTAGTGTAGAGATTATGTTGAGGCAAACTGCTGAGTTTCAGTCCTGAAAGGTCATGTAGCTGTGCTGGGTGTGCATGAAGAACTCATTCCCAGGGACTGTTTTCCTTACTTTTGTCAGTGAGGATGTTACCTTCAATGGAACTCTGAATTTTGACCAGATGTTTGGTTCTTCCCCTAAATGTAAAGACTTGAAACTTTTTGGGTAACACTTGTCCCTTGTTCTGCCCCTTTAGTTTTGCATTAGAGTGAGACTTAATAATGAGGGACAGGAGGAAGGTACTAAAAGGATTTATCCTTAAATCAAGGTGCCGTAAAAACTCGTGAGAATCTTAACCTAAAACAAATGGAAAGATTTTTAAGTAGCTCTTGATTGCTAGTTCAGAAATGGGGGGTGGGGGGAAGGGACAATTATTGACTGGAGGCCCCCACTAAACTTTACTGCAGCAAAACCAGTGAGTTCTGAATTGCAGCAAAACCTCCAAACTCACCCTGTGCCTCAGATTCCCATTTTAGGGCTCCCTGTCCGTGGGTGTTGGAGAAGTGCCTTGTTGTGCTGCAGCAGCTGTACTTGGAGGGGCTGCTGTGCCCAATGTGCACTTGAGTTTATTTTTAACCTGTCACAAGGTGAGCTGTGCTTTGGCTGAAGTTGTCTTGCAGCAGCACACACCAGGAATTATTTCTGTTCCTGGAAGAAAGGAGTTCCAGCTTTATTTTGAGACCTCGAGCAAATTGCTGTATTTATTGCTAAAATTGCTGGGCAGGAAAAGTGCAGTTTCCTCTCAGATTCTGTGGCATCAGGAGTTTGTTGTAGCTGAGGGAAATAGGATCAGCTTTTCGGTGGGTTTTTGGGGTTGGGTTTATTTTTATTGAGCCTAGATGTGAATAATTGAAGTGGTTAATTTAATCCATGAATACAGTGTATGAGCAGTCCTGTTCTCTCTGGGATGGGCTACACTGGTGCTGAATAACATTTACTGCAGTAAGTTCTTTTAATAATAACTTTTGTGAGCAGATGGTGGAATTTTTGCTCCAGTAAAAATAGACATCTGACTGTAGATTTTATTTCTGTGGTGCAAAATCTGATTTTTTTCTTCATATTTTTTATTTTAAAAAGAGTTACTAAACATAAAAGACTGCTTTTCTAAATTTTTTTTGTTCAGTGATAGACAGTAAATTTTAGGGGTATGATAACATGGTATTGGTTGTGATTGTAGAGGCTTTTATATCTGAACTTGTAGAGTTGGTACTCCACACAAAGGTACTCCACTGATGCTAATTAATAATAATTAGCTGTACTAAAAAGCGTGGCCTGTTCAGTGCAGACAAAGAATGTTTTAAATACCTGTGATGTACCCCTGTTACCGTTGAGCCAGAAACAAAAGGTTTGTATCAAAACCCCTCCTCGTTGAACGCTAGTTCTGAGTCTCACCCTCTGCTTTAATTCCCCACAGGTGTGTACTTGCCTTTGTTATGGGAACAGAGTTTTTGTTGGAAAAGTCCTATAGCTCTGGGCTACACGAGGGGCCATTTCTCCGCCCTGGTTGCCATGGAGAACGATGGCTATGGCAACCGAGGGGCTGGTGCTAACCTGAACACTGACGATGATGTTACTGTTACCTTCCTACCCTTGGTGGACAGCGAGAGGAAATTATTGCACATTCACTTCCTTTCTGCTCAAGAGGTAAGAGAGAACCCGTGTGTGTGGCTTGGTCACAGCTGCTCCTTGAGGCTCAGCAATCTCTGTAGCCTGTTTCAAAGGATTGCAGGGAGTGTGCTGCTCTCTTCAATCACTGCTCCTCCCTTCCCCATCATTTGTGGGGATTCTGAAAGGTATTTTCCCACAATTCTGATGCTTGTTTGTAGCTCTTCAACGTTATTGTCCGTGTGAATCATGGAGCTGTAGAACAGAATCCCAGAATATCCTGAGCTGGAAGGGACCCCAAGGATCAGCACAGGACAGCCCCAGAAATCCCACCACGTGCCTGAGGCTGTAGAACTTAGGCATACCTAGAAATAAGGATTCTGTCACTAAGGCAAACTGAAATCTGCCTTTTGGGGTTTTTTTTCCCCAAAGGAAATAATATTGCACGGCACAAATATTGGCCTGTGTAGTTACAGCATGGCCTGTGTTTTATACTAATGAGACTTGTTTTTTCTTAACTATGGAAAAGACATGGAGCCACTTAAGGGTGTACATGGGGGAAGGGAGGGCTGGAAAACCTGCAGTAATTGCAAACAACTGGGCATCCTGTAGTTGAAGGAATAAAAATAGGGTTTAAGTCTACAGAGGGATATTTCTTCAGCAAGCCACAATATTTGTGATATGTTACAAGAGGAAGTGTTTGAAAAATGTCTTTGTAAAGCCAGAAGGCTCTTTTAGGGCTTATATGAGGAGCGGCTGAGGGAGCTGGGGTTGTTCAGCCTGGAGAAGAGGAGGCTCAGGGGTGACCTTATCGCTGTCTATAACTCCCTGACAGGACGCCGTAGTCAGGTGGGGGTCGGTCTGTTCTCTCAGGTAACTGGTGACAGAACAAGAGGACACAGTCTCAAGCTCCACCAGGGGAGGTTTAGACGTGATATCAGGAAGAAATTTTTCACACGAAGGGTGATCTGCCATTGGAATGGGCTGCCCAGGGAGGTGGTGGAGTCACCGACCCTGGAGGTGTTCAGGAGTCGCTGGACGAGGCACTTGGTGCCATGGTTTGGATGATGGGCTGTTGGATTATGGGTTGGACTGGATGATCTTTAAGGTCTCTGCCAACCTTGTTGATACTGTGATATGGTGCCTACCATAAACAACCAGTCGCTTACAAACAACAGAAATACAGGAAGGCTGAATTGGAAACACACAGGTGAGAAGTAGGGATGGGCAGCTGGGGAGTATTTCCAGAACACACAGAGTGCAGCGGGGTTGGCTCTCGGAGACCGCCGGCGCTCCGGGCAGGAGCTGCAGGAGCTGCCCCACGTGTGTGGGGCGTGCGGCGCCTCATCCCCGGCGCCTTCTGTCCCCCCACAGATCGGCAACGAGGAGCAGCAGGAGAAGCTGCTGCGGGAGTGGCTGGACTGCTGCGTGACGGAGGGAGGGGTGCTGGTGGCCATGCAGAAAAGCTCCCGCCGCCGCAACCACCCGCTGGTCACGCAGATGGTGGAGAAGTGGCTCGACCGCTACCGGCAGATCCGGCCCTGCACGTCCCTGTCCGACGGCGAGGAAGACGAGGAGGACGAAGACGAGTGACGGTGAATAACGCGGAGTGAGCGGCGCAGGGGGCGTGACCCGCTGTTAGTGTTGGGTGTGGAACGAGCCGGGCCTGGGGGATACGTGCCTGGGAAGGAAGCAAGGATTCCCTGGCAGCGTGGAGAGAGGACAGCAGCTCATCCTGCTGCCTGCACAGAGCAGAGTGGGCTGGACTCCAGTTTGTATCAAAAACAAGAAACAAAAAACAGCTAATTTTATTATCGAGACGGAAAAAGAAAACAGCGACCCCGTTTTTCTTTCTGACTGTAAATCTGTCTGTAAATGTACCGCATGTGGTTGTGTAAGAGGTTGTGTAATAGGAAACCTATACCAGCATCTTAATTATTGCAGAGAAATTTTTCAACTAAGGGCACTTCTGAAAGCACATGTTAGCTGGATGTCTCCTCCCTCCAGGATTCTTTTACAGTAGAACTTGGTCTTCTCCATCACCTTTTAGATACTCTGACACATTTCCCTGAAGGGCCCTTTTCTGTGAAATCTCACTAGTGCCCAGGTCAGATTGTGAGAGGTGGATGTGGGTTTTTTTTTTTTGTTTTGTTTTTGTTTTTTTGTTTGCACAAAATATCCACAGCAAGTCGTAAGCAAAAATACATTCATTATTTTACTAATATTTTAGTTATTGCTGTGCCCACATAATAAAGTCTAAACTCTACAGAACAAACTGGAAGAGAAGCTAAATTTTTCATTGAGTGAAATGATTTGTTTCCTGAGAAAGCTTTTTTGGGGTTTTTTTGCATTTTTTTTAATTCTAATAGTTAATAGATTCCTTTCAGTATAGGTAAGAATATTTATTCAGAGAAGTGACCTAAAAGGTAGGGATTTTATTCCAGTGAGCATAAACTAAACAAAATCATGTGAAATCTGAGAACTCCGTTGAGAATTTCATCATCAGAACTCCCATCTTGCTGTGATACAGATGATATTTATCATTTATTCTTTCAGCACTCAAACACTGCTGCAAATGAAAAAACACCTTTTTAAAGGGTTCCTCCTCTGTCACTAAATCTGGTGAGAATCCACTTGGCAGTTCTAATTTTTTAAAAAGAACAATCTATGCTCAAGTTGTTTAAAAGCACTGTTATATATTTCTCAGTATGTAAACCTGGGAATTTCTTTGCATGTTGATTGATGTGGCCATACTTAAACTTATGTAAGTTCCTAAGACTGTAAGTTCAGAGTATATTCTCCAGTAGAAATTTTATTATATTTGATAACTTTAGCCATGTAACCTGTAATGGATAAAGTTTATCTAAAAATCTCACTGAAACACTAAGGGTTAATGCCAGTTTCTACATATACAGTGCAATTCAGGTTGTCTTGAAAAGCACTTTTGATGGTGTGGTTGAATAAGAAATTTTGCAGTAGATAAAATTGTTTTAATTAGAATTTGGAAAGAAGCCCCATAGCACATTATTTTTGTGTAGTTCAGAGCTATGGAAACCCTGAGGAACTTGCTGCTTTTTTTTCTTCCAAATGCTGCTTCTATGGTGTTGAAACGTGCACAACTCCTACAGAAACTTGGTGATGACACTGAAAGTATAGAAATCATTACTGAAGTACTGTATTAACTTAGCAGTTATCCCGTCCCAGGTTCCACTGAGGTTTATGATGTCTTCACCTTTTTTTTTTTTTTGGCCATTAGATCTCTGGTTGGTGCATGCCCAGGTTGCCAGGGGAAGGGATGCTGCTCTGCCATGTCCCTGTGGGTGACCTGAACTCACCTGGCACACTGATGTGACACTACAGAGCTCCTTGACAAGTGTATGGTCCCACTTCAGGTTTCCTTTCTAAACTGGGGTTTTTTTTGTGGGTCCTTTTTTCTTACCTGGCTGTGAAATCCTTTTACAGCATGTCTGGCTGAGGAGGTAAAGCTTTTGTGTCAGGTGAGCTGAATGCAGGGTAAGCTGGGATGAGGATTTCCGTGCCCTGAGCTGGCCTGCCCCGTGTGGTGACATGGTTTGTGTGTCGTGGGGTGACCATGGATATCCTAATTCATGACTGAGTGTGCCAGCTTTAGAAAACCACATCCTGTGAACTGAGATCCCAGCCTGCCCAGGCCCAGCTGCCCTGTGCAGCCCACCATTTCATGGCCACAGGGACAGGCTGGTTCCACAGGCTGCCCCGAGGATGCTGTGCAGTTTTCACCTCCCACCCCCCGTGCTTTTGGCAGTGCTGTTCCTTTGAGGGAAGTGGGGGAGAAGAACCAATGTCAAAGTCTACCTTGAGCCAAACTGGCTGAGCACTCCCGCCCTCCTCTCTCATTGCTGTCCATGGGTTGTGTCCCCCAGCAAATCCCCACATCCAGTGAATTCCCTGTCCAGCTGTTCCTCAAGCGCATGCACTGGTATTTAGCACGTCCTGGGCTGAGAGCACAGTCCTGGTGCTTTGGAGCTCTTGGCTTCCTTGATCATTATTGTTCTGTTCTGATGTGCTGTACAGTGGTATGTTCAGGTTCACACACTTCACAGGCCCTTTTGGAACTGGTGAAGTGTCTTTTTTTCCAGAATCAAAGTAATCCGGACCTCATGTACCTGTAGATTAAAGAGCTGCAGCCCCCTCCTGCTTGTGCCCGCACCGCAGTCAGTGTGTCAGTGGCTCCTCCAATCACACACTTCAAAGTTTACAGGCACTGAGATTAATCTGCAAACGCTCCCTTGCAGCTTGTTGGCAAGTTCTGCTCCTTCAGCCAAGTTATATATAAATATAAAAAATTGGGTTTCTCCATGTTATTTTCCTCATTATTGCTCGCAGCAGCACACGCTTCCCTAGCACAGAACTTGGCTTCTCATCGCTACCTCCTTTGCAGCTGGTGGGTTTATTTTTTCTGGTTTTATTTATGAATTCCTCAGTGAAAAATCCCTGTATTTCTTTTGTTTTTAATATATTAAAATTTAGTCATTCTGGATTTTTCCAACGTTCTGCTGCATGGCTTATGGCAAATACTCCCAGATGTGTTTCCTCCATTAACCAGGTCGGTTTTTGTGTGCTTGAAAAACTCTTGTTTAATTTCTGCTTTCTTCCCACCCCCCCCCCCCCA
>VXBA01002510.1:446959-545169 GCA_013399895.1 Serilophus lunatus
CCTCCTTTCTTTTAGGTTTAATTTAGTGTTTGTCACCTCCCAGGTGCTTGTTTTAAGCTACTCTGACATCCAGAGAGTCCTCCCTGGAGGAGGAGGAGGAGAGCCTCTCTACCTGCCCTCCCTGAGCAGGACAACAGCAAAGCAGCAGCACAAATCTTTAGCAGCAACTGTTTCCCTGCCCAGTAATTGTTGCATTTGAGAGCTGCAGCTTCCTGGTACTTCAGCGTATCCCAGTTGTGATGACACTCTTCGGTTTCTGCTTCCATGGATCCCATCTTTGTGCATTTTCCTGGTGTTCTCGCTGCAGGCATTTGTAACCCTTGGGATCATTTAAACTCTGCTCCTGTTGAGCTTGTAGCACTTTCATCCTTGGTTTTGGTTGAGAGGGAGGTTGGTGTTGGAGGAGAACTCCAGCATTTTCTGACCTCAGCCTGTCCCCTGTCCCACTGCAGAGGCCACTCCTGGCACAGCAATTCCTGGAGCACAGGGAAGTCTCAGCACCATCCAGGATGCAGCTGCTTATTGAAAAACAGAAAGTACCACAGCCCTTGATTTCCAAAACAACTCTAAACCTTAACAATTAAATATTTTCCTCTTGGTGTTGGTCATTTCATTGTTTCCAAAACACCTCCTCTGTACCTGACCTGTTTTATCTTGGTTTCTTGTGGAGATCATGGATAATTCTCTGCTTTGCCATGTTGAGCACCCACAGGGAGTGGTCACTTGTCTGTAACAGGTGACCTCTTTTTTTTTGGACTGTTTGAAGCTGATAACTAGTTTTCAGTTTAATTTCAAGCAAACAAAATACAGAGTTTTGTAACTTAAAAGACACTTTTGGTTTCAGCTTTTTTTAGTCCCTTTCCAGACCAAACTCTGCCCTGTGTAATTCCATGTGTGCAGCACTTGGACACAGTGGGAAATGAGGAGTGGAAACAAGAATGGGCCTTTTGCTCAGTGAGGCTCAAAGCCTCCAGCACCTCTTGAGCACGTTTTTGGCTTTATTCTCTAGTGGTTTGTTAATGCTTCAGTTCTTTAGTGTGTACAACAAATGAGTTGTAGCTCAGTGGGAACTATGCTGGTATTTTTTCTCAGGAGGCAACGTATTCTCATAAATAGTCTGAAGTGGAAAGGACCTTCCCTTCCCACTTGCTTTTAAACACAAAGTGTGACCAGTGTTACATTTCTGTACCTTTGGGCACTCTCTGTGTCTTCAAGCCCCAGACTGCAGTGAGAGCTCTTGCCTTTCAGAAGTTATAGAAATTTTATCACTTTTTATTGAAAACTGCACTGAACGCTAAATGTCCACCTTTACAATAAACAAATACAGTAACGGTAACACACTAAAACAAAACATACTGATAGCCATTGGTTTCTTTTTTTGTCTGTTTGGGACAGCTCAAGATTTCTTTTTTTTTTTTTTTGTCACAGAAACAGGAATGTACCCATACAAAGGCTCAAAACAGGCCATCTTTTAAAACAAAAAGGCGATGATTCACAAAAGACTATGAATATAACATGTAACTAGTTGATACAAATCTAATAGGATTTGTTAAAATCAGTCACATCTAATAACACATCTTGAAGTGTTCTTGTATAAAATAGCACGTGAAGAAGACTTTTATCAATGTCTAAAAAAGTGGATTTTGTTCATAGACAGTCTGACAAGTTACCATAAAAAGTGTTTCCTGAGACATAAGGAAATGCAACATTATTCTTGAACCCTTTCCAGCTCAAGACTTTTTCCACTTGATAAAATAGCTGCAGATTTAAAACTGAGAAAATATATTTGAGTACAAATAGTGTGTGAAACTTAATACTTTCTTCTTTTTTTTTCCTTTTTTTTCCTTTTTTTTTTTCTTTTATTTTTTCTTGCATCATTGCAGGGCGTAGGTGGATGCACAGCTACTTTATTCAGTGTATTGGGCAGAGAAGAGACTGGCAGTTTGTTTTTTCCTTAGCCTGGGAGGGCAGTGGCTGTTGCCAGGAGCCCTTTCTGCCCTCCCCATCCCACGGATCCCGGCTGGAATGGCTAGAACTTAAACCTGGCAGGAGAACTTCTGTTACACGGCACTGGCCCTGTGAGACTGCAAAAAAAAGGAGTATTGTTATTGTTTTTTTTCTTTTTCTTCCACTTCTAAGCCAGGACTGCTGCCTCCTGTAAGGAGAGGTACCAGACACAAGAGAGTAAGGAAAGGGCTGAAGCCACATAATGGTTTCCTCAACATTAACTCTGTAAGGATGGCTTAATTCAATGGTCTGAGCACAGTGCAGGAGCCCTGTCCTTCCCAAGGGAGTGAGGGGGGGGAAAAAATCTATTTTTACTCATGTGATTGATGCACAGATGAAGGAAACTCAACACACAATAACAGAAGTTGCTCATTAATGTATCACATCCTAGTTTTCAGCGCTGCAGTAAGAGGTGACTTCTCCAGGGCTTTCCCCACTCTTGGCTGCTGTCGCTTTGTCGGGAACACTGGAACACCAATGATGCGTCTGTCCAAAATCAACATTACAAATTTCGTATCAAATTCTTCTTTTTTTTAGTTCATGTATAACTTCTTTTCCAATGTCTCTTGGTCCTAAGTTTATTGAATGGTTTTTAAATTATCTGCTATTGCTCGTTGGGATGTTCCCTGTTGTCCCCGTGTTTTGTGGGCTGGTTGGGAGACGGAGCTTGGGACGGATGTGCCACTGTGGGAAGGGTGTGAGTGACGGGGATGCCTCCGGGAATGATGCCCTCCATGGCTGCTGGTATTCCTCCCGGTGTGACACTGACCATCCCGGGGGGGTACCTGGGAGAGGGGACACAGAGAGGCAGGTTTGTCATGCACACGTCACCCGACCACCACTGCAGAGACAACAGGCAGCAAAGAGATTCCTCTTCCCTTCCAGAGCCAAGTTTGGTCCACCTTTTAAATTAATATGGATAGAGTTAAACATTAACCAGTGCTGCTGTGCCTTGGGGAAGTGTCCTCTGCTGCAAGGGCTGCAGCTTGTTCTGAACCATAGGGAAGCCTTTCTCCTTTGAAAAATTGGTAAGGAACCATCTGGAATGCTCCCTGGAACACCAGATCATCCCTGTGTGGGAACACCCTTGAACACACACACCTGGTTTGTAAGTTTTTCCTGTGTGGAAGAAGGTGAGCTGCACAAGTGTGGGACGAGTTATTCCAAGAAACGCCACTGAGTTTGAGAAACAATAGTTAATTTCTTGAGCTGCCAAAGGTAAGATGTGATGGGGGTGTCAACGAGGTCAAAACCCTCTGGAGTTCTGTGGACACTTCAGGGCCCCCACAACACCTCTCTGTGGCTGCTGCTCTTTTAGGGACAGATTGGGAAGGCAGGAGGGGAAGGGAGGTTTTGGCCTGCTGGTGACTCCAGCTGACAGGGCAGCTGTGGCTCCCCAGGAGCTGAGCCAGGATGAAGCTCCCTGTGGAGACCGAGGTTAAACTGGGAAGCCAAGGCTTGTTCTCAGGTAATGGCACTGCCCACCTGTTTTGGAGCAGGCAGGAGTGGGACCAGGGGGATGCTTTCTCCAGGTTTGGATATTCTGCCAGTCAGAGTGAGCCCTGAACAGCACAGGAGCTGCTTGGAGCCCTGGGGCTCTGCTCCCGGATTAACTCCTGCCTGTCTCTGCCTCTGCCGTGACCTGATGTGCCCTGCAGGGTTATTTTGTATCTCAGAGTATTTCTGGCAATGGTTGCCCATGCTCCAATCTCAGTCCTTGTGCCTAATGTCTCCTACCAACATGCTGAGAGCCATCTGAAAAGGAGCAGTAAGTAACCCTTAATCTCAGATTTAGGTGGAAATCAGGTCACCTGACTACAGGCCCTATATTGGGAGCTTTTACCCTGGCTCCTAACTTAACCCACGAGCTGGGCCAGGCTCACAGCAGCTGGTGCACCGGAGCACAGGGCACAGCTGCAGGTCCCTCTGCAGTTCAGAAATCACACCCAGCTTGTGGAGGGGTCAGGGGGGTTCCTGCTGCTTCCAGAGACACTGTACAGAGCCCCAGCCCACTGGGATGCAGGCTGTGGAAAGGGGAGGCTTTATACACCCGTGGTGGGAAGGAGCAGCATCCCCGGGGTGTGAGTGCTGTCCCCAAGGAGGGGGATGTCACAGCAGCTGGTGTTACCCGGGTTTCCACCCTCGTTGTACAGCTGGGATCCCGAATCTCCCGCTCCCGTTCTCCCGCTCACCTGTACGTGGCACCATTGAGCTCGGGATGAATCGCCTGCTGGTCTATTACTGACCACGGAGCCGTTGTGACAAAGAATTCCTTATTCACACAGTTCCTTAGGCTTTCTGGGATGCGCCCTGCAGTTGGCAATAAAGGTATGTCTGTGTCAGGCAGGTCTCAGCTTTATCACCCTCTAATAGGCTACGATTTTTATAATTTTACTATATTAGCATAAAGTATATGAGGTTAAAAAAACGCCTGTAATCCCTTGTTTCAGGAGGATGTTTTGGCTGTCCCAAGGTGCAGGGTTAGAGACCAGTTTCCCACCCTCAGTCCCAAATCTCTGCATTCAGGCTGTTCCCTTGAGGCCACTGCTTTGGAAGCAGACATGAAGCTGTGCCTTCCACCTTCACAAGGAGGGCAACTTTTAGGACAAGAGAACCACCCACACTACTGGAGTATTGTGCCCACCACCTTGGAGCGAGCTCAGACAGCAAGAGTTGGGCACAAGTGCTTTCACCGCTTTGGGATTTGGTTTTGACAGAGAAGTAAAGTTTGGTTTCTCAGCTCTTTTGCTGGAAAGTAAATCCATCTTAGATCCCTTTCCCTGTCTCCTGCTGGGACACGGGCAGGGTTGAAGCCCTGTGTCTGGCTCCCATTCCAGGCACACAGGAGCTGAGCCCTGCGTCCCCCCGGGCCGGGTACCTGTGATCGCGCGCCGGATTTCGGTAGCAGCAGCTTCTCTCATCTCTAGTGACGCCTGCTCGCTGTACCAGGCCGTGTGGGGGGTACAGATGAGATTGGGAGCGTCTTTCAAGGGGCCTTGAGCAAAACTGGGAGCAGGACAAAAGCAAAAACACATTAATCCATGTTTAAGGGGAGAATAAAAGATGATATGAACAGCAAAAGGCTTGTAGCCTGCCCTTGGCTTATCTAACACTCCTTCCTAGGAGCAACTCGGTCTAGTGGAGAGTGTCCCTGCCCATGGCAGGGGGGAGGACTAGATTTTCTTTAAGGTCTCTTCTGCCCCAACTCATTCCATGATCTCCTGGACCCTCACCTGGAGCACCTGGGCTCGAGGGAGCCTGACAGGGTCCTTCCAGCCCAAAATGGCCACCGAAGCACCAGGGAGGAAGCACAGTTCCCATGCAGGGCTCAAACTGAAAACGCATCAAAAAAGGATCAGCAAGGTTGGAAAAGCAACCCATGGGGAGGTTTGTCTTCATGCTCCAACAGAAAAAATGTTTGGAGGTGTCTGCAGCACTGTGGGGATACAGGGACAGGCTGGGGTCACCCAGCCCAGGGTGTGAGGGGGTGCACACAGGGGTTCCCCTCTGTAGGAACAAACTTTCTGTTCCTAACATTTTTCTGTGGTGGGAGAAGCTGCACTTCCAGTTACAACCAAGCCCTTCCCAGCCAGCAAATATGGCCTTCACTGAATGCAGTAAATTTGTTCTCATGGACTAGTAAGGGGCTTTTTAAAAAAACACAGGCTGGTTTCTTGTTCTACACTCCCTGTGTCCCTTTGAACACCTGTAACTCCTGGTGCCAGAGGACCAGTGGATGCTGCAAGGTGACAACAGCATGAATGTCCCCCAGTGCTGGGCTGTGCCACACACAGTGGCTGTTGTGGACCCCTGTCTGTGCTGTGACAGTGACACCAGCCCAGGGACAGGCCCTGTGGGCTGCAGCTTTACCTGAACGGCTCAGACTCGTGCACGTCGAGCGCAGCCCCTCGTATCCGTCCCTCCTTCAGGGCTTGGGTTAAGGCCTTCTCGTCCACCAGCCCCCCGCGCGCCGTGTTCACCAGGAATGCTCCCTGCCTCATCTGCCAGCGGGGAGAGAGGTGACAGTGAGCTGGGAGCAGTGACCTCGTCCTACCCACCAGGATGCTGCCTCCAGCTGGGACAGCACCCTGCTGGCTGTGTTGTGGGATTGTGCTCCAGCCCCAGAGCAACCCCCATCCCACTGCACGTGGGTTTGTTTGGAAAACAAACCCCCTTGTTGCCTCTGCACCTCAGAGGGCTCACTTAGCTGGCAACACATTACCCCCTCAAAACACTGTGGGGAGACAGACCTGGTTGCAACCAGGTGTTCTGGAGGTCACCCACAGGCACTGAGGTGCTGTGGGAGCAGAGGGATCTATGGCCAGTTGGGCACTCAGGGCTTGCCCAGCGCAGAGCTCCCCTGGCCCGGGCGAGTTACCTGCTTGATCGTGAAGTCGTTGATAAGGTGGTGGTTGTGTTCGTTAAGGTTACAGTGCAAGGAGACACAGTCGCTCTGGTAGAGCAGGTCCTGCAGGGTGTAGACCCGCTGGACGCCCAGGGATCGCTCGATGCCGTCCTGCAGATACGGGTCGTAGAAGATCACGTTGAAGCCGAAGGCCTTGGCTCGGACCGCGACCGCCTGCGCCGTGCGACCTGTGTGCGAAGGGCAGCAGTCACGCGACTCGGCCCCCAGCTCCCTGTGCCACCAGGCCCAGGCACGGCCATGGGGGTACTCTGAGACCTCCTGGGCTCCTCAGACCCTGGGGGGATGGTGGCTGGACGGCAAACCTGTGCCCTTTGCACAGAGAGGGCTGTGCTTGGCTTTAGAAGATGAGACACTTCAAATTTTTTTTAGAAAACCAAATATGAGGAGTGGGGCCATCAGCCCGCTGCCAGCTCATGGCCATTCCAACATGGAGCACCATGGAGATGCAGGGCTGGTGGGGAAAACCCAACACACAGCTCTGGACATCCGTCCTCTGCTAGGCTGTGTCTACCAAATAAAGCCAAAAAAAAGGAAAGGAGGGAAGTGCTGCCATTTCTTAGGCAACTTGTTTGTGTGGGGCTGTCGCCCCTTGTGAAGGGCTGGTTAACTGGGCACGGCAACAACTGTCATGGCTTGGAAGGGAAGGGCTTCTACAACCACTCTGTGCTGGGGAAGGATGTCTGCAGCGTTCCTGGAGACTGCCCTGGCCTGTTCCTACCACAGGCTCTGTGTCCCTGGTGTGCCAAGCCTCCAGTATTTCTTTATCTGTTCCTTTTTCCAACTAGGAGCAGTGTGGAGCCCAGCCCATGCCTGGTCAGTGGTGCACAGCACCATCTCCCTGTGTGTGCACCCACCTGATGCTGTCCTGGTGCCTTGGAGATCTGTGGTTGACCAGGGGACGTCACCTGAGTGTCTGGAAGGACATTCATCTGGGAGCACACAGGCTTGCCAGACAGACCTGGGCTACCCTGGATCTGCTGCTCTGACCTCACCCACTCACCTTCCTCAGCTTCCTCATTTAAACACATCCACAGGAGCTTTTTGCATTTGCTAATTGATGCCACCTCTGATGGAAACACTACAGCTACGGGTGAAATTAAGACAAACCCTTTTACACAGCCCTGCCACTGTGCAGGGCAGTGGCTCAGGAAGGGCTGGACTAGTGTAGCTGTGGCTCAGGGATGTGTTTTTTTGGGGGAGGACAGCAGCACTACCAGGTGTGGTCCTTCTTGGACTACTGGGTTTCACTAGTTCTCCTCTAAGGACTCTACCACAGCTCACAAACAGCTCCTTCCCAAAAACCCACTCAGGTGTTCTCCCTACTTCACACCCATCCGCTGCGGCGGTTCCTGTTTTGGACTTGCTCATTTTGGTTCCCCCCCAGGGCACGGAGGCGGTGCTGAGCCTCCCTCCGGGGCAGCACACCGAGCTGGCACAGCCCCAGCCCTCCCCTGCACCTACCGAAGCCGATGAGGCCGAGCGTCTCCCCGCGGATGCGGGCGGCTCCCGAGGCCACCTCCCGGATCTGCTCCACGCTCTGCACCCGCGTCCCCTCCCGCAGCGCCTGGTACAGCCACGTGTTCCGGCGGTACAGGTTGAGCACGTGGCACACGGTGGAGTCGGCTGTCTCCTCCACGGCGGCCGACGGGATGTTGCAGACGGCGATTCCTGCGGAGCCAACGCACCAACTGCACCCGTGGCTTGGGGGGAAGAGCCCGGGCTGCCCCTCCCACGGCACGGCAGAGGGAGGGCTCCTGGCTTCACCCTCACACCGCCCAGCCAGCCCATCGCCTCGGGCACTGGGAGCAATGTTTTCCAAGGGTGTGCACGGTTTAGGTGTAGCAGTCTGAAATCTCTGCAAACTCCACCATGACTGGTGATGTTTGGGGGTCCTCTACAGCCCAGTGTATCTCTGGAGTAAGGACCAGTGCAGAGTAACTCCAGCAGCAAAGGTCTGTGTTGCAATAGAAAGTCTATTCTTGTTTACTTCCATCTACTTCCAAAATTACTTAAATTGCACTGGCAGAAGTCCCTTCCTTTCCCCATTAAGTTCAAGCACTAAATTACTTAAGGGGCAATAATTTGGTGCCCTGGAGCAGATGATGCCACAGCTCAGCATGGCAGGATCAGATTCCCCTTCCACCAACACCCAATCAGTGGCCTCAAAACACCCCACGGTAAGGCCACCACCACCAGGCAGCACCAGCACAGCCTCTGCTCACCCCAGATACCCACCCATGCTCCTACAGGAGGAACCGAATGCTCCTGCCACCAAATCTGGAGGCTTTCCCAAAATCTGGGACTTGTAGAAGCACAGTCATGGTGGGGCAGCTCTCCCACTCCAGCACCACCCACTGCCCTGGTCTCAAGGACAGACCTTTGCCACAAAAGGTTGATTTTAAACTGCTGTGTCCCACCAGGAGCCATGAGGATGAAGTTCCCTGAAAATGCCTCCCTCAGGCTCGGTAAGGGGTGCAAGGCTGTGCTTCAGTTCACATCCCTTCAGCAGAGCAGTTAAGCACATGCTTATTCCCGACCAGATTCCATGTGATTTTAACACACCTTGAAAGATGGATGTGTATTTAAGTGCTTTACTGCAGCCTTTGAGTAAAACCATGGAAAAAGTAGGAGATAAAGACAGAGTAAGATATTCAGAAAATCCTCTTTCACTGTGAGGAGCACTGATTCAAAATCCAAAATCTGTTTCTCATCCCAATATCCCTGCTCCCAGGAGCCGCTTTTCTGCTTTTAAACCTTATGGCTGTTTGAAAGACCTACGGAAACTGGAAGAAAAGCTGACTCTACAGGTTGAAAAAGCCTCACCAACCATTCCCTGAAAATACTGTCTGCCTCGTCTGCCCTTCAGGTGAAGGACAGGATGCTCTGGACACCATGAGCTCATAAAGCTGACACTGTCTCATTTTACATTCCCATGTCTTCCAAGAGGAGAACTTTTGATTTACTCCAAGCCCCATCCAACCTGGCCTTGGACACTTCCAGGGATGGGGCAGCCACAGCTTTTCTGGGCAACCTGTGCCAGGGCCTCCCCACCCTCCTGGGGAAAAAGGTTTTCCTACTATCTAATCTAATCTAAACTACCCCTACTCTCTTTCAGTGTGAAGCCATTCCCCCTGTCCTGTCACTCCAGACCCTTGTCAATAGTCTCTCTCCATCTTTCCTGTAGCTCCCTTCAGGTACTGGAAGGTCACAATTAGTCACCCCAAAGCCTTCTCTTCTCCAGGCTGAACAATCCCAATTCTCCCAGCCTTTCCTCCCAGCAGAGCTGCTCCATCCCTCTGATCATCTCAGTGTCTCCTCTGGATTCACCCCAACAGCTCCCCGTGTTTCCTGTGCTGGGGACCCCTGAGCTGGAGGCAGCTCTGCAGGAGGGGTCTCCTGCAAGGGAATCCTCTCCCTTGACCTTCTGCCCAGGGTACAGAACCACAGAATTAACTAGGCTGGAAAATACATTTGGCTTTGTTGAGCATCCAGTGCTCATGACTGGGGCATGTCCAGTCTTGTCACCTTTCTGAGGGACCACTTACAGAGCTGGGTGACACCAAGCTGCCTCTCCCACGAGCTCCTTAGGCTTTTATTTTGGCTTTTGCCCCTTAAATACCCACAGTGGGTGGTTCAACCCCAGCGTCTCATTCTGAGGGTGTCTTTTAATGGGCCCAGACTGGTTCCCCAGCCCAGGCAGTGCTGCTGGCACCGTGTTTAGATGCTGGTCATTTATTGACTGTGCAGTTGAAAATCTACCTTATGGAAAGCAATACCAATTAAACTTTACGCTACATTTGTGGGGAGTCATTACATTTTCTACTCGAAACCACATCATTTGGCCACACAATTTGCCAAGTATAAAAAGAAGGATTATGCTGCAGTATCCCATTACTTTATTCGTTATATCTTTCCTTTCCTGATGTTCAAAGCCTCAGAACATTGTTATAATGGATAATAACAATAAGAGTTAAAAACATGAAGAAACCATTACACTGAGAAGACACTGTTCTCCTCTTGAAAAAAAAGAAAACAATTCACTATATTGAGAATTGCTTTTTTAGGAATGACTATTTGAGACTCTCTTATCGCAATTATCTCTGTAAAACAGCTCAGGTGAAATGGATGTTATTCCTCACTTCCCCAGAGATAACCTTTAATACAACACATCCCAAACACCATTGCAGGGCTGCTTGATACACTGGGATCAGATGATCAAAACCTGTTTTAACTCAGCTGCTAAAATCAAGGATCCACTGAAGCTCTGTGCAGCCAGTTTGAAAAACCAGTTTGGAAATTGAGTGGCCCCAGCACTGTCTGACAACATGACCCTCTGTATTTTGGCAGTGCGTGTAACACAGAGCCACACTAACTGCCTTTTTCAAGTTCCTGAGGCACCTTTGAGATGGCAAAGGAGGCAGCAACAACCCAACAGACAATTCCTGCTCCACCATCTGACACGGCGCCCTCCCGGCGGAGCAGGCATGACTCAGAGAACCAGATCAGATCAAGAGACTTTTGCTTAACAAAATATAATAAAACACCCTTCCTGCAATTTTTCTAAGGCTATATCAACTCTCCTGTGCCAGAAGTGCCATAAAAACACCCATCAGCAGAAGGGGTACCTGGAACTAGGGGTAGTGTAAGAATGAGGGACTCAGATGGGGCAGTTTTAGCGCAGCACCGCTTGTTCACCTCACGACTTTCCGTGTCACAATATTCTGTATATGCAAAAAATGTAAACTGAACCCATAATGTTAGGGCTGAAAGAACCCCCTCTGGGACCTGTGCCATGCTGATTCTGGAGACTGGGAGGGACATGGGAAGGCATGAGGGTGCAGAGCTGAGACCTACCGAGCTCCCCCGCGGCTTTGATGTCGATGTTGTCGTAGCCGCTGCCTATTCGAACGATGACCCGCAAGGCCTTGAACTTCTCGAGATCCTCCCGAGTCAGAGTGATGGTGTGGTACATCATCGCCCCGACGGCTTCGTTCAACACCTGCAACAGAACAGGGGGTCAGGAGACACCAGCACACCTGCTGGGAAACCTGCAGCTCCCAAATCAGGAATAGGGCACTGAATTGTACGTTTTACTGCTGTCAGACTCGAGCCAGCACTTCCCACTGTCACTAAAACCCATCAGGGGTTTGACCTACCAACATCAAGGCCCTTCCCTCTGGGAATGGATTTGATGAATATCTGGAAATTATGATGCTACATCTGAGCAGAGCAGGCAGAGGAACACTGAGCCTGTTGCTCACCAGGACCCTTTTCCACGTGATTATCCCTCTAATCCCTCTGCTTCCAACCTGCAGTAATTCTGCATTTAACAAGGAATTAGGTTTTAAAGCAGTGTCTGTTGTTTCTGTACATGACTGAGTGTCACTCATTAACACCTCAACCTCCTTTTGTATGTTGGCATTTCAAATAACCCGTTGCACTGTTCACACCAACTTTCCTGTCTGTTTTCAAGGGGCCTTGAAAAGCTCTGTGTGAGGCTGCAGAAAAGCTCTGTGCTTCATCCTCTTCAGTGAAGACTCAGACCTTCACTATTGCTCACCATAAGCTGCCTCAGTGCTCTGGAAACCCAAGACTTGCCCAAACCCTCCAATACTGGCTCATGTATCAATATCTCACAAAAACCTCCATCCTCCTCCCACATTTAATATCTGCAAAACCAGCACTTGATGCTATTTGCATTCCCCTTTCCAAGATCCTGGAAGTGATTTCTGATCTCTTCAAACCTCATTTCAGTTATCAAAATGTGCACAAAGAATACTTTTAAGAGGAATATTTACATGTAGTTGAGCTTCCAAGCAGAAACACTCATCCACACTGCACGGAGCTGCCTGAATGCTGCTCAAACTCCCCCACTCCCTGCTGGGGAGGGATGAGCTGCTGGAGGTGCACCCAGCACCTGAGGAAACCCACAGCTGCAGGTGGGATGGTGTCAGCAAAGCCACAGCAACAGCACCACAGACTTCAAAAACACATGAGAAAAGTTATCAATGTTGATGTAAAAAACCTGATGCAAAGAGATAAGGTGAGTTGTTGGGGTTTCTTTCCAAAGTAATACCTGGTTTCTAAAACAGCCTCAATGAATTTTAATCTACAGTGGCTTCTGTTGATGTTTTCTGCTGACTGACTCCTAGGTGCAGCTTTGTGCACCTCCTGCTCAAAAATCATACAATCACAGGATGGTTTGGGTTGGAAGGGACCTCAAAGCTCATCTCATTCCACCCCCTGCCATGGGCAGGGACACCTTCCACTATCCCAGGTTGTTCCAAGCCCTGGCCAACCTGGCCTTGGACACTTCCAGGGATGTGGCAGCCACAGCTTCTCTGGGCAACGCGTGTCAGTGCCTCACCACCTTAATGGAAGAACTCCTTCCCAATACCCCATCTAACTCTGCCCCTCTGGCAGTTTGAAGCCATTCCCCCTTCTCCTGTCACTTCGGCCCTTGTCCAAAGCTCCTCTCCAACTCTTTTGGAGCCCCTTTAGGCCCTGGAAAGTTTTCTAAAAAAGAACTGAGAGAGGAATCCCAGATCCTGCCACCCCCGCCCCACACGTCCCGCTACCTTCTCGTGAATCTCCTGAGTTGATTGTGCGTCACAGAACGCGACCGTCGCCAGGTCCTTCAGAATGGGCATCTCCACGGTGCAGTCCCTGCCATCCAGCAGTGCCACCAGGGGCCGGGGGTGCATGGGGCCGTTCATGATCTGTGGGCGGATACCTGCGAGCACAAGGAGCGTGGATTTTACACCCGAGGAGGAGGGGAAGGTGCCCCGGCAGCAGCGGAACCCGCGCGTGGTTCCCGTGTCAGGTGAGAGGCAGCAGCACGTGGCTTTAGAACCACAGAACCTTCTGACTTTAGAAGGGACTCAAAAGGGTCAGCGGGTCCCACTCTGAAGTGAATGGCAAGCCCATGACCTTGGCATTATTAGCACCACACACTCGTACAACAGATTTCGGGGGTTGATGGCAGTTTAGCGCACAGTCCGGATTTCCCTCTGGGAACACAGCTGCAGTTTTGCCCTGGTTGGAGAGGAAACACTGCGAGGCTCACTCCCAGAACAGGAGTGGACAACCCATTTTCAGCCACCTGTGACTTCCTGGGGATGTATCTCCATCGAGCCAATCCTGACACAGGCCATGTCTCAACCACCCTGCACACACCAGAGCTGCCAGACTCTTCACCCGGGTTATTCAGCACCTCAGGAGTGAAACCCAAGCCAACAGTCACTTTTTCCCTGCCTGCAGGAAGGCTGGGATTTTGTTACACAGACACACACACACACACTGGCACCTGGTCTGGTTTTTGAAGGAATGACTTTACCATTTTGACCACCTCAGAAAGAAAAGTTCAGAGAACCATTTTAAAAAAGATTACTGGAAAATCACGGCAAGAGCAAGACACTGCAGACCCCTTTAGCACAGAGGGTTATACTTTGATATGTTACCAACTACTCAAAGTTTCACAGTGAGAACAGCAACAGAGTATTACAAAACAAATTCTACCATCTATGGCACTGTTTGAGACAGACTAAAGCAGAGAGAGGGACACTCCTTGCACAGAGCTGGTACCGCTCCTGCCTCTGGACTGTGGTAAACACCAGGAATAATGTCCCTGCAGCCCCACGGGCCAGAAAAATGACAGTAAGAAACCAATGAGAAGAGCAACAGATTGATTTCCTTTTTTTAAGGCAAAACTAAATGTGCCTTTTTGTCCAGATTGCTGCTGGGTGAAGCATTAGCAGGATCTCCTCCAGCTGATGCACATGGGCACTATGAATCCCAAACCTACATCGCCAGGAGCATTGTCCAGGGGAGGGATCCTGCACTGCTCTGTACAAAATGTGGGAGAGCATGTAGCTACACTGATTTTACATGGGAAAAAAATAACTCCATGGAAACAGGCAGGTTTAATGGAGTGAGTTCAGTGGCTTTCCACTCCTTTTTCATTTAATCTGCTTAAAGAAATGAAGAACCAAGCAACCCAGCAGACCTGACTGAAGGTCTTCAGCATCACACGTGAGCGCTTTTGGAATAGGTCTTTCACTCCCCTCTTTCCTACTGAGGTCTCCATTACTAGAAGTAATACATTATGTTTGCAAGCATTTCATCCAGATGGGAGTGCAACTGTGTCAGTAGGCAGGGTAGAGCGCCGAGACGATTTGGATAACTGAAAGGAGCTTGTGATAAGCAGATAAGCAAGACTAAAAACATGTCCAAATCTCCGAGTGCTTGCACAATCCCTCTGGGCAGCACTATACCCCAGCTAGATTATTTTCTCAGGTTAACAAGTGAGTGAATTATAACACTGACTTAAATGCTTACTAATGTGTATGATCTCCGAGGCTTAGAGCATCACCTGCCAGCCTCACACCATGACTGTAAATATCGATGCAGGGAGAGGCAAGGGGGCCGTGGTAGTCCCAGCCCTGGTGGGTACCATTCCATCCCCAAGCCTGGAGCTCAGTGCCCACCAGGACCAGGACCAGGACCAGGACCAGGACCATGGCCAGGACCAGGACCATCCTCAGGCAGAGCAGCAGGCACACAGAGGCTGGGAGTGGCTTCTTGTGAGTGTGGCACGTGGAAGATGAAACCATGGGTTATCTGAAACTCTGACATTTAATCCGAGCCCCAAAATAAGGGGTTTATTATGCTGCCATTATATAAGCTTCTTTGAAAGTCAAACGAAACACAGCTTTTTCTTTTTTTTTTGAAACAGCATCTGTGTCTTTGCTTGGGATTAGGGATGTAATTGTGCATGATGACACAGGCTTCTTAGGCACGTCACCCTCGCCTGCACACAGACGTGGATGGATGTGGCTGGAAGCTGCAAGGTACTCACTGGAATGGCTCTCGTTTCTCCTACTTCAGTGAGAGAATTTACTTCAGCTTGGTACAAGGAAAGTTTTGAAGGAAATCAGTACATGATGAAGTGCATAATGTATGGAAATTACGTTTTAATAGAAACCATTGGCAGGTTTGCAGCTTAAACCGTGGTCCGTTTTCCTCGCCTGCCTCTCCCGTTGCCTCTCCGCCACCCTGCATCCAGCCCTCACCGCCCTGGCTCCCACCTCCTGCACAAACACACTCAAACCGAGGCATCTGGGCTGACAGAACCAAGCTACCCCCAGCCCGCTCTCCCTTCCACCCCGGCTCATACAGCACGTTTGCTCTGCATGCAACTGCTTCATTAAGAATGAGGTATGCCACGGACCAGAAAGTAATTAAACAGCCAGCCACTGCCCCTCGAAATTCTGATACAACATCACCTCATTAACCCTTTCGCTCTGCCCCACCACGGGGTACAACGCTGTGTAACCTCCACGGAGCCATAACAAAGGCATTTCTCGGGGCTGGGCTGGGATCAGCTCTCCCTCCAAACAGCCTCCCAAATTCGGGGGCTCCCGCACCATCCGACGCTGATTTTTGCCGAGAACCTCCCCCCAGCTGCTCTTGTAAAGTTGGGGCGAGTATTGTTCAATACATATTTTCTTTAGATGCTTTCAGCTGCCTGCAGACCCTGGCCAGCAGTGCAGGGCGAGCTTGCTCAGGAAGAAGGAGAGAAGGAAAGGTTTATGGAAAAAAAAGCAAAAAAAAAAAAACAAACCAAAAAAAACCCCCAAGGTTTTGCAGTCACAGTGAACTCCAACTCCACCCCGGCTCTCAGGCAGCGCCGCTTGTTGCACGCAGCCCCGCGTATAAAGTGCTTTTGTTTCATTTTTAATACACAAAGCCTGCTTGTCCTTTCCTGCCGCTCCTCCCCTTTGCCACCCACTTGTATCCGATCCCAATGGCACCCCTGCCAAGAGAATTAGGGAGTGCTCCCTGCTAAATGGCAGCCTTTGTGTGACCGCAAGACGGCTGGTACTATCTCACCGAAACAAAAGCAGAAGCCATTTGCCTAATTCTTATTAATCTCACTTGCCTACGCCACGCAGCATTAAAATAAAGAAAAAAAAAAGGGGGGGGAAAAAGAGGAAAGAGGCTTTAAACATGTTCCTTTGCAGTACATAAAAGTGCATCGAGAAGCCATCCTGACACTCGCCTGAATTACCCACTCGCAACCAAGTAGCTACAGTTTTACAGTCAACTACACACTTTATTAAACAAACAGAAAAGAAACAGGAAATTTCCCCTTGCCTGGAAAATGTTGCCTCCACATTCTTCTTCTTATTAAAAACCACACATGGCAGTGGAGGAGGAGGGAGGGAGGAGGAAGGGGGGGAACCCACACACGATAAAATACTACCACTTTGCAGTTGCGTTGCCTCTCCTTTCGTCTACGAGGGGGTATCTTCAAACAAGCGATCCCGCGGCCCACAGCTGCAACATCTCAAGACAAATGTCTCTTTGAACACGGAGGGAAAAGAAAAGGCTTTTGTCCTGAGCCCCAGAAGAATGGTCTGAAATTGTGAGAGGAGTTACAGTCACCTCTGCGCGGCTCCCAACTCTTCAGAGCACTCCCTCCAGACTTTGCCGAAGCTTTTAACTAATCGTAGTTCTTTCCCAGCCCTTGAATAAAATCATGTGAGTGCCAGCCAAAAAATCTTATGCTATGCACACTAAAGGGTTTGTATATGTCACAGTTGCTTTTCCCCCTTCCACTCCCCTCCTCCTATTGACTTGCACATACGCAGGGTTTTTTTCGAGTTGTCTCAAATGGATTTAATCTGTGCCACGCTGCGTTTTATGTTTGTTTGGGGTTTTTTTGTGTGCGGGTTTGGGGTTGTTTTTTTTTTAACTTAAAAATGAAACATGCCTTTCCATGCGGAGGGTGTTGCAGGCGGCTCCACAAACAGGCTGATAGCCTTGAGCAGCAGAACAACAAAAACAAAAAGCACCGGGGAAAGCAGGGCTGTGCTGATCTCAGCTGCACCCAGAAACCAAGGGCCAAATTTCTTCTTGGTGTGTGAATCCACTGGTTTTCAGCATCAGGAACGGCACTGGATCACTGGCAGGATTCACGTCTTCTTGGAGATGTGCACCTCCTGGTCCTGCCCTGCTGGCCCCAAACAGGTGAAAGAGCCCCACGACACCACCTGAGGGAATGGGGTGAAGCTGTGCCAGGGGATGTTTAGGTGGGATGTAAGGGAAAGGTTCTTCCCCCACGGGATGGTTGGTCACTGACCAGGCTCCCCAGGGTTTGGTCACAGCCATAAGGCTGCCAGAGCTCCAGGAGGGTTTGGACAACACTCAGGGACAGGGTGGGATTGTTGGGAAGCGTCCTGTGCAGGGCCAGGAGTTGGATTGATCCTTATGGGTCTGTCCCAACTCAGGATGCTCTGATTCTATGACTGTCATCCCAAACCCACACTCCATTCAGGATGTAGGGCAGCACTGCTATGGGACATGGTGAAAGGGGGCAGGATGTGCCTTTTGCAATGCCCCATCTCCAGAGCATGGTCTGCAGCAACTGTCAGAGCAGTTGTTTTTCCCTCTTTCCAGTTGCCATTGTCATTGCCAGGGCAGCAACAGCTACAGACAATCCTCATCCAAGGAATGAGAAAAGAAGTCTACATCTCACTCCCATTTAATACCACCAGAGCTGCATCTCCATGGTGTTTTATCACCATCCTGCTGGTTCCAACAGCATCATCCCTCCTCTCTGCAGACTGTGGGATGTGAACCATTCGGAGCTGATCCAAGGAAAAAAACAACCAGAAGAAACAGGCAGGAAGCCACGGGCACACACAGCCTGCAGGGATGCTGCTGACCTGTCCAGTGCCTCTGGAGGTCCAGGAGAGAGTCCTGGAACTGGAGGACAGGGCAGGAATAAGGAGAACAAAAGTTTATCACCTGAAGTTTGTATTGATTTATAACACTGATGTCAGAAGACCTGTCAGTCTCCCTAAAACCTGAGCATTTAGGCACATCTCTCTATCTAACATACAATGCCATTGCTTGAGCACTTCAGATTTCCCACAGATTTGTTGTTCCAGCCATTACTGCTGCAGTACAAGGTGGAAAACCAGATCCCAAAGTGCCTTTCTGAGGTCTCTGCACTCCCTGGTGGCCCTGCAAACAGAAAAGTGAGTGGCAAAGGTGCCTGCAAAGGTTTCCATGAGGACATGGAAAGTGTTGTTTTGGGAAAACATTGTGATGCTGCAGGACCCAGAGGACCATTCTCCTCTACCATGGTGTGCCCACCAGTGATGCTCTTTCTTTCACTTCACTTTTCCTGTTAATAAATGCCTCTCATAAGAAATGCATGTGCAAAAAATGAAGTAAGACACAAGTCTTCTCTCTCTGACTTAGGGGAAAACAGATATTTACTGTTTCTTCTAATTGCCAATACTCTGGAGGCACTTAGTGCTGTGCAGACAGAAGATATGCAAGTACATGGCAAGTTTAGAAAGTGACATCGAATATATTTTTTAAATAATCACGGATTGGGTTTTTTTTAAGGCAAAGCACCTTTGAGACTGTCAGGATCCTAGCAAGGAAACACTGCAAAATCATCTCCTTCAGAAGAGACCTGGGTGAACTGATGCTGGAGCTCCAGGCTCACAGCCAGGGCTGCTGTGGGGAAGGGGGATGATGGCAAATGGATTAAAAAACCCAAGTTCATAGCAGTCCCCTCCTGAGCTCTCCAGCACATTTCCTCAAGTCAGCACACAAGAGCTGGATTTTGGCCAATTCCCTTTCCAGATAACTTTTCAGGGGCTTCCTTGAAGCAAGTATTTTTTAAAATTCATAGGAAATTCCCATATAAAACAATATCCTTATTAGCTGATACAAGCACCCTGGGTACAGTCCCCAGCTGAACTACAGGCACAGCAGCCACAAAGAAAACCTCACTTAAAATACATACATACATGGTATTTTCTTACTCTTGTTTGGATTCCACACCAGAAACGCCTCCTTTTGTGTGCTCTCATTAAAGCACTGGAATACACTGCTGATGCCACAGAGGTGCAGTCCTGGAGCACAAAAGCCAAGCACATGCTTTGCAAAACTCTGGAGCACTTTTCTAAGAAATAATCTCTGGGCTGAACCAAATCTCACCCAGAAGCACTGTGGATCCAGCTGCAAGGATATCAACTGGTGTTCATACAATTAGAGAGTAATGAAGAGTCACACGTGGTTTCTGCTACAGATCAAATTGTGGGAGTTTTGCTTATTCCCAGATTGTCAGAAATCTGTGTCTATGAACACCAACCACCTCAGCTCACAAGTGGGTTAAGGACCAACTTCAAGAGAAGCGAAGCAAGGTCTAAGGTAAAACTCCTCATGGTCACACAAGGTGATGGGAGACAGGGGTGCCCAAGGGATGTGCTGTCCCCAAGGGCCATCCAGGGACCCTGAGGAGCAGGAGCACCAAGGAGGGGACAGAGGGATGGGATGGCAAAACCAGGGAGGCAGTGGGAGCTGCCAGGGCATGGAAGAGAGCAAAGCAGATGGGAGAGGCCATATGGGGTGCTGAGGGATGCTACCAAGAAAGCTAAAAGCAGCACCTGGGAGGCAAGGAGAGGAGCTCAGTTTCTTTTACTCTCTCTTTTTTTTTTTTTTTGGTAAGAGAAGGATGGGAAAAAAGGGGAAAAACCCAGTTGGGGTTTGTGGGGTAGTTATGATTCAGACACCATAGGGATCCTCAAACTGTTCCACTGCCCAGGGCTGAGCATTGCAGCTCCCATTAAAAAAAAAATATGGAGAACGTAGCAAAAATCCCAACAAATTCTCCTTGGATGTGCTCCATTACCAAGCCTAGTGCTGGAAAACAAATGCCTAGTCCTCAGTGGACAGCTTTCCTGATATTATCCAGCACTCTCTCTCCCATGCTGCCACTTCAGCTGCAGAATATATCCTTTATTTTTCATGGGTGTGACGTTCGCCCCTGAGCCACACATTCCAGCCATACAGCATCATGGAGGAGGGACAACATCCCGTGCCAGCTCTCCTTCGGGTCCCTCCCTATCCCCTTTATCCATTTATCTTTTCCTTTCTATCCAAATGGAAACAAACAGCAGTAAAAACCAAACGAGCTGTGCCAGGAACTGGACAGATTTCAGTGGTTTGTTTTTTGGTTGGTTTTTGGGGTTTTCTTAAAGGATAAAATAAATAAACCCAGGGAGAAGGATGCTGCTGCCAGGGAAGAGCTGCTGATTGGCCATCTGGGCAGGAGGCTGCTCGGACTTCAAATTGCCCTGGGGGATTCAGAGGCTGTAAAGACGTTTTGGAATATGAGATATTAAGATGAGCCTGTTGACCAGCAGTGACAGCCCTGGCACTGGGACAGCCTGGAATTCTGCTGCCTGAGACCCCCACCAGACCAGCAGGGGGGCTGTCCACAACCTACCAACATTGTGGGGTGCAAACTTGGTTTTATCACACAGACAGACCACTGACAGCCCCTCAAATGACAGAAAAAGGTAAACTATCAAAGCAAGAACTGGGATCCAGTTTCAGGAAATGAGATGGATTCAATCACACCAGCTGTCCGTGTGCCACTGGCACCTTTGGAACTTGCATTTGCACATTGATAATGAGAGATTTTGAGAGGAAAACAAAGAAAACACTGCATTCTGAGGTACCTGCAGGAAATAAATTATGCTGTTAAACCACAAGTTAGTCTTGCCCATTATGCTGGACAGAAAGTGCCCTCAGTTTTTTAAGCAACATATACACAGGACTTCCTACGTGCTGCTCTGCTTTGCTCCTGGCATTCCTGAGATCTGCTAGAGGTTTAGATCCCAGAGGAGGGCTGAGACAGTGTTACAGGAGTTTCTGTCTCTGGAGAGACAGAACCACTTTGCTGGGGTGGGAACCTGAGCAGCCATTTGGAAGATAAATCCTCATTTCCACGTCCACCTATAGCTGTTGTCATCTCCAGTCACTTGCTTACAGCCAGAAGGGACAACCACCCACCAAGGATCCAGCCCATGACCTCATGTTCTTTCCTTCACCAAGAACCCTTGCCTTTAGGAGCCTCCCCAAAGCAACCTTTGGCCAAGCACAGAGTGCCAAGAAGGGCTGGCAGAGGCCTCAGCTCCTCCTGCAAACGCTGCAGATGGGCCAGGGAGCAGATGAAGCCCTGGCCTGGGGCAAGGCATGGCTCCAATCCTTCAAATCCACCCGGGCATCTCCCTTCAGAGTGACAAAAGGCACAAGAGCTTCAAGCCAGAAGGATGAGTGCCGTGCACTGGCAGACAGAGCAGCACATGGGCTGTCCCTGGGTTGTCCCCGAGCCCTGTGAGCCACACCATGTGTGTTCCCAGGGGCTCTTCCACGGCTTGCACGATGCTTGCTCGCTACTAGAGGAAAAACAGTGAGCTCACTCCAAACCCACAGGTCTTGCCAAGGCCTCGTCCCTTCTAAGACCTATTAAAATAGCTCCTGGGCACCTGCCAAGCTCACAAGCCCAGCTGGAACCGTCTGTTCAGCGACCCTGTTGCAAGGTCATCCCTTCTGGAGACCGAACAGACACCGCTCAGACCACGAACCACAACGTCTCTGCTGAGGGCACTGAGCCTTTGATACCTTTCTCCTCCCTTCCATCCACACCCCTCTTCCATGGGAAGATTAAATGAAGGAAATCTCAGCATGGAGAGGAAACTCAAGTACTGCCATGTTCCCAGCTTTTCCTCTGCAGATTCACAAGGCCCTTGCTTTTGTTGTCCTAGTTTCTTGCTTTCCTTTTTTTTTCCCCATTTCTTTCCCCATCCCAGTCTGTACCCGAAGCTCCTCTGTGCTCTCCCACTGCCCTTTGAGGAATTTGAGGCCAGCTCCTCTTTAGTGCAGAAAGGATGGCAAAATGGAAGCATACAAGTGAGGGAATAACCCTGGAAAGTCCTGGGAGGTGATGAATGCCTGCAAATCCCACTCATTTCCCTAAGATAAACACCTTCACTTCCCTGTAGCACCGGATTATAACTGAGTGAGAAAAAAAGCCTAAATACTAACATTTGAAAGCACTTAACTACAACCCACTTGCTATTAAAGTTGATTTACTTTTACAACTAATGCTTTACAAGTCTATCGTAGGATTTTATCATGCTTACACTTTAAAAAACCAAACAGGGCACACGTTATACTCCTGTTGACACTTAAAGCTGCCCAGAACCATAAAAACAGAGCAAACAGAACTCCAGGCTTGGCAGCGACCACCAGGCCCCACCTGTCCTCCCAGGGTTAGCAAACAAAACCTGTGCTCCACCACTTCTATGCCCTGAGAGCCCAGCTGGGAGGTCCCCAGAGGGAAAATGCCCACCCCTGAGCTGCCCAGATCCTGGTCCCACTCCTCTCAAGAAGGGAAGTCAATGAGGCCACCAAGGAAACCCACCGTGGTGGAGGACGACCCTCAGGGTGTCCCTACCACCACCCACTCCTGGGGGGGGGCTGATATCCCCTCCAGGCACATTATCCAGTGGGTGCACTGTCATGGGAGATAAAGGAGATGCCTTCACCACACAGCACTGGGAAGATGTACAGAAGAATTGATTTTATCCTTCAAGGAACAGTTTCTGCAGAGAGGCTGTTTGTTTTGTAGGGCTCTGAGCAACGTGGTTTGGCTGAAGATGTCCCTGTTCCTTGCAGGGGGTTGGACTTGATGACCTTCAGGTCCCTTCCAACCCAAACCACTCAATGGTTCTAGGAACCCCAATGTTTTCTGGGTTTTCTTGAAAAAGACTGCTTGTATCGCAGGCAGGAGTTCCCAGTCATGAGGAAGCATGAAGAAGACAGAGCTCTGTGTGCAAAGTCCTAGGAAAAATATTAAGAGAAACACTCTCCTGCTACAACTCATGCTCCCTAACTAATGTATTTGATTATTTTCGATGTTGTTGTAAAGCTGTCTCCCCAGATACATCAGTAAAACGAAGAAGGATCCCACACTGTGCTTGCAGCCACCTTCCCAGAAGAGCTGGAAGGTTCAAGGAATGAGGTGATGAGGGGTCCAGCAGCACCCCCTGCCCTGACATCTTTCTGAGCCACCTGCAAGGCTGCTCACTGAGCTGAAAAAAACCCTACCCATAACTCCCCCCAAGAAACCTCAACCTCTTTATCCAACTTCTCTCAAAAAAAGATTTTAGAGATGCCACACAATGCAGCCCTTTTCAGCCATTTGTGCCCTCCAGCTATGCATTAATACAGCTGAGGCTAAGCTGGATTGAGAGAATTTTAAATTGCTGTATTGAATGATGTAGAAGGCTATCAAAAAAGAAAAAAAAAAGAAAATAAAAAAAGCCCTCAGTCAAAAAGGAAACACTAAACACCAAACAGGATTGCAGGCTGAAGATTTCAAGAGGTCAGGGTGAACACGCAAACCCTCTCACTGGAAATATTATTAATAACATCTTATCTCCTGGAACAGAGGAATTATCTTGATTAATAACAATACGCTCATTATTTACAAACTCCTACATCTTAGAATATTACCATTTAATCATGGCTTTTTTAGACTGAGGGGAAAAAAAATGTAGTGGTCAGAGCAGTGAACTCTGTATATTGATCTCACCCTTCTTAACCCTTCTGACTTTGCACCTCTGTAGAGCCTTATATTGGCTGCTCACTAATAACCCCTGCCTGTTGAGAGCACCCTGAGCTGCCAAAGGGCCCTGTAAGTATTTCAGGAAGAAATAAGAGCATGACCACTGAGTCATGAAGATTTTCAGGTGCACAGAACGTACTTTTGAGGCTGAATGTAGGCATTTTGATTTCTTAGAATCTTATATAAGAGTCATTTAAGTTGGAAAAGCCCTGCAAGATCATCAAGTCCAGCCATTGCCAGCACTGCCAAGGCCACCCCTAACCCATGTGCCCAAGTGCCACATCCACATGTCTGTTAAATCTCTCCAGGGATGGTGACTCCACCTCTCCCCTGGACAGCCTGTGCCAACCCTTTGGTACGCAGATGTCAGGTTTTCATGAGCAAACTTTAAGTCAGAAAAAAGTCTTTTGTAATTCTTTTTGTAAATCTTTCTTAAAATGTCCAAATAAAATGAAACCAAGCGAGATATTTTTTTGTAACTTGATTTTAAATTCAGTTCTTTCAAATATCTCCTGAACCTTTTGAAAGTGAAGTGAATTTTATTTTTAATGCTATGTGCAATTGTGGAGATCTGAAGAAAAGCATATGGTCCCAGAAGCACATGTGGTTTTTTTCCTAACTATACAAGTTGGTCTAATAAAATACATTATGTCTCCCTACAAATCTTGTCTGGCTTCAGTTTTCCAGGCTGAATAAAGATAACAAAAAGTTTAATGATTAACTTCCCCATTCTGTATTTTCCCCCTTTATCAGGCTTTTCCTGGCCTCTAGCATTCCTGCCTGGCTGCAAACACGAGCTACAGGTCTGGACAACAGCCCCTGGAACTGAACGTGGCCAGAACAACCCAGAACTCTTCCCAAAAGATCTCAGATAATGTTGGAGATAGTAAGTAAGTAAGGACCAGGGAGGAAGCTGTGGTGCTTTCCAGCCACCCCACCTCGCCTTCCCCACCCTCTCAAAGCTCTGGAGGCTGAAAAAAGCCCTCCAGATCTTTTCATCCAGGCCCTGGATGAACAACATGCACTAGGAATGGGTGAGAACATACCTCACATTTTTTCTCATCCCTGACTCTAAGGATGTTCCATGGATTTGAGATAACCCCCAGCCACACATTTCTCATCATAATTTAAGACAGTGGCCCAGGCAATGATGGATGAACACCACCACCAAAAGCACAAGTGATGATCACCCCAGCAAGGGTTTCC
This sequence comes from Serilophus lunatus, assembly GCA_013399895.1. Classification (NCBI taxonomy): domain Eukaryota; kingdom Metazoa; phylum Chordata; class Aves; order Passeriformes; family Eurylaimidae; genus Serilophus; species Serilophus lunatus. Next base: position 472,099 of record VXBA01002510.1, read on the forward strand.
ACTTGAGTTCTTCCTGGCTGCCCAGGGTGGGTTTGAGTCCAACCAAGGTAAAACTCTCATCATTTTTCAAATCCTGCCCCTGAAGCTGCTCCATCTCCACCTCTCCTGCACCAGCTGGGGGGCACTCAGCCCAGTCAATGTTTTATGGAGAAACCATGTTCAATGTCCAATTCCTGCAGAGTTCCTTGGATAACAGAGCTTATAACCTCCCCAATTTATCACCCCTGTTTAAAATAGTATCACTAACAAGTCATGATAGATGAAACATTTATCTTTAACCCGAGCTATTTAAGTTGTAATAATCTAGAAAAATCCTTGCTAATCTCCTCCATCTTTGAGCAAAAGAAATACACACTCCTTGGGTTTTGTACCAAAATAAAAATGAACATTGGCAGAGCAAGTGAAATCATCTACAAATACAAATCAACCTTTTCTCCTTGTGAGCCAGGGTAGCCTAAGGGATAACGGCACAATCCCACTTCTGATGTATTTATACAGCACATTTCATCTTCATTAATCCAGATAACACACTGCAGATCCTGATTTTTCAATTCCAAAAACGATGAGCTATTTCTGTGCTACAGCAGCTCAACCCCCACCTCTCCTCTGACCACACAGGGCCCCACAGAGCTCTGGCCACCACCCCAGAGCACCAGGGAGGACTCCCTCCTTCCTACCCTCCCACTCCCTTGGGAAGGGGCTTGTCCCAGCTCCAGGCTGTGTCCTAGGGGTTCTCCAAGTCCACTCCACTGCTCTGGCCCCAGTGAGGGGCATGAAGGACCTCACCAAAGCACAGGGCAGGCCTGTCCTTGATCCCCATGGCTTTTCTCTTGGGGGCAACCTCAGCAGTGCAACAAGAGCTAAAGGAACAAAGAATTCCTGCCCAGATCCATACTTGCTGTTTTTCATGAGCTGATGTTTTGGTCAATAAACTTCATCTTTAAGGTGTCTCACTTTTCTTGTGCGTGCAAAGGATTGCTCCAGTGCAACTCCCACAGCTGCAGGGAGGCACTTCCTACAGGCATCCTCAGCATACTGAGACACACAAAATCCAGACTGTAGAGAAACTGGCTGCTCTTGAAACCATGTTAACTCTAATGGGATGAAAATGTCTTCATCTTTATGTCTCTCCACTATCAAGGAGAAGGAAGTTGGTGCTGATGCAGGTAAGCTCAGGATATAGGTTTATGTAATAATGTATACTCGAGATAGTGAAAAATATTTCACATTTCCTTACAGTTATAAAACTGTAAATCACACTGAATGGTATCACTGCAGTAAGCTATTTTCCTCTAACAGTTTGCTATACTTTATTGGTTCAATAAAACTCATCATCTGTCAATCCAAGAGCTGTAGTTATACAATGTATGGATACTCTCAATTAATTGTTTTGGGGGGGGTTTTTTTGAGTTTTAAAATTGTGCCTCAAACCCAACAAAATGAGGTATGGCAAAATGAACTAATCAAGTTTCATTTCCCTGTTGGGAGGAAGGCAGGGAAAGAGAGGGAGAGTTTTGCACCAGAATTTCAGAAAGTTGCCAAGGTTTCCTGCCTTGCAGTAGAAGCAGTTGGCAAAGAAGGATGCTGAAGCATCACACCCCTGTCTACATGTTTATACAGTTCATTAGATCATACAGATCACAAATGAACTGAATGTGATGAGGAAACTTCCTGTGATCTTGAAAAAGAAGCTTCTGCAGCAACAACAATCCTACTGTGTCCTGGAGGGTCCCAAAGCCCCTCACAAAAGAGCTGCCACTGACACGAAACCACCCCTCTGTCTGTAATCAAGAGGTACCAGCTACATGGCAAAGAGGTGAAGTCAGACATGATCCTCACCAAGACACTCACTTAAAAGAACATTTTACAATTTCACACACAAATATGCCTCTGTTTCATTGTTCATTCCACAAATACCCAAGAGAGAACTGAAGAGTACTTGGTGTAATCTATGCCTCTAATTAATACCTTTGATAATAAATTAAATTTGAAAAAGAAAAATCCAATACTGCAAGAGGAAATCCACAGCACATGGCCAGCTGACTTTCCTAAGAAGACTTAAGAATACAGAAGTGGCTCAGAATTTCCCTCCATAACATTTTCCATTCGCTGGCATCACTTTCAGCAGTTTTTCCCAAATCTCTGCCTGGTTCTCAGCACAACAAATGGGTCACCTTCCCTGACCCGCTCTTTGCAAGCAGATATTTCTGTGTCCATTTGTCTCTCTGAAACTCTTTTCCTTGAGAAGGAAAAAGGTGATTCTTCTGCAGAAATTTGTTTGAAGTAACACTCAACATAAAATCACAGAATGCTTTGGGTTGGAAGGGACCTTAAAGCCCATCCCATTTCACCCCCTGCCCTGGGCAGGGACACCTCCCACTATCCCAGGCTGCTCCAGCCTGGCCTTGGACACTTCCAGGGATGGGGCAGCCACAGCTTCTCTGGGCACCCTGTGCCAGGGCCTCCCCACCCTCACAGGGAAGGATTCCTTCTCAATATCTAATCTAAGTCAACTCCCCTTCAGCTTCAAAGGCTGCAGAAGGATCCCTTAGAAGAAGAGACACATATTTGTCACAGGGTCTGGAAATGATTCCCTAGTTTACCAAAACGAGCTATTTTGCTGCTTCTCAGAAACAGAACTTGAGAAGTGCCAATCCCTCCCAGTGCCTTGTCCGAGGTCTCACCAACTGACATTGATGGGTTTCATACATTGTGTTTTGCTTTGTATGTGATTCAAGGGTCAGAATTCTTGCAGGACTCGTCTTGCAGCTCGCTCTGAACGAGCATGATGGATCTGTACCAAATGCAGCCATGCTGTTGTGCTCTCTGGGGGCCCTGCAGGAGATGTTGGTGAGGATACAGCACAGACACCCATGACAGCAACACATCTCACCCTCTCTTGACTCCTGACTTTGGACTGAGCTGATGAACCGCGTCTGCTGAGGTACAGAGTGTGCATGGGGACTCCCCCTGGCATGTGCCTGGATTAAAGCAATCATCTTGAGACTGCTCCACTGTTTCTGACCCTGTCAGGTACATAAACAAAAAACCAGTTGGTACTTCCACGAGGAGTGCGTGGAGTCAATGGGTTCAATGTGGGGATCATTCAAACCAGCTGTGGCCACTAAAAGAATCCATTCTTCATTCCTGTGACCAGGCTTGCTAGAAAGTGGGGAGCAAATGTTCCACCCTAAATAGTTTTGGTCTGAGCACAAGAGAAGCTATTGGCAACAACAACATGGAGAGGAAGAATGTCTTAGCATCAGGCTCAGATGCCTTGCAAATGTATTTTGTATCCTCTACCCTAAACTGTGTTTCTTTAAGCCTGTAACAGACTACATGCTTTAACCAACTCTGGCAGATTGCTGAGTGTCTTTATTTTGGCTAGGAGAGAGCTCCCTTCCATATGGGACCTATCTAGGATGGAAAGCAGATCGACTGGGATGGAGAGCCTGACCCCAGCTGAGCACCAGGCCATCATGGCTCTCCACAGCAAAGCCAAGTTGTGCAGGACCATGGAATCACAGAATCACAGAATGGTTTGGGTTGGAAGGGACCTTAAAGCCCATCCTGTTCCACCCCTTGCCCTGGGCAGGGACACCTCCCACTGTCCCAGGTGGCTCCAACCTGGCCTTGGACACTTCCAGGGATGGGGCAGCCACAGCTTCTCTGGGCACCCTGTGCCAGGGCCTCACCAATCAATCTCTTGCTAATATCTTAACGGCAATCAATTGCTTCCTAATACCTAACCTAAACCCAAAGTCTTCCAGTTTAGAGGTTCCTACTGAGTGACTGACCAGGCCTGGTGTGAGCATTTTCTCTGGGTTGACTGGCAAGAACAACTCTGATGTGGAGCAGATGTTCTGAATTTTATATACTTCAGAAACAAGATGACAAAAAACATTACTGTGCTTTTTTGTGAAATACCAAAAGCACTGAACTGTGCTGCATTAACATGGCATTGTCTCCAGAACTCTTGTCCAGCTCCAGGCTGACAGGAGGAGCTGGCACACAGACACTCTAAGAAGTGCCCATATTCTTGCCTCACACACAGTAACAAATGTGTCTCCATCCAGTTATCACTGCAGCCTGAACTAAGGACAATGCTCATTAACAAAAGATACAAGAGAGGATAACAACTAAAAGATTTGCATTAATGTCATAACATGATAAAGCCCTGCAAGCCAAGTTTCTAATTTGGTCTTAATCTCAGTGGGTGTAGCTGCACTGGCCCTGGCTGCCTCTCTGTCTCAGTTCTGGTCTCCTTTCCTTCAGTCAGGACAAGCCTTTTCCCAAATCACAACAGCTGGCTGCAGCAACCCTCCACCTCCTCTTTCTCACTACAACTTTCCCTTAGAGCATGATGACTTTTAAATCCTTTTAGGCTCAAAGCCCAGTAAGCAGTAAAGCCCAGCACAAAGTGATATTTATTTCTCAGAGCTATTTTTTTATATAAGAATCCAATAGAAAAACAACCTCAGCAGTATTTGTTGTAGCCAGAGGTGGATTTGAAGCTCTTACAAAGTGAATGTGCTGCCTGGTGCCTGCTGCTTAACAGAGCAGGAGTTGGAGGAAGAGCCTGCCCTGAGCCAAAGCTCCCGTCCTCGTCCAGCTGTAGTGACTTCAAATCTTTTGGGGAGTTGGAAACTTTGGTATGGACAAAGAACTCAAATGAACAGCCACAATGGCAGTGGAGTGGTTTCTGTAATTAGAAAATTGGCTACACTCCTAAGGAGCAGGAAAACAATGCTACAGACTGCCAAGGCAAAGAGCAAGTAAAAACTGTAGCACATGTAGCTCTGGAGGAAACACAAACCGGCTCTATCAGCCCCTCGGATCCTTCAAAACCACTTGTAATTATTAGGCTGAAAACCAAGCACGGCCCTGCTGCTGAATCAGAGCAACACAAGCTTGTGAACATGACTTGGCCTTAATTAATTCATTTTGACAGGGCTCAAAACACTCTCCAGGCGATTTAAGACATCGTAAAAAATAGGGAACTGACAGTTTTTGACCTCAAGATGTCAAATACAGAACTGCTGACTAGTTTTGACAAGCTGTCACTCTATCCCCTGGACATCCCTACTGCAGCTAAGCATCTCACATTGTGGGCTGCAACCACACAACGTGGTCCACGAGATGACAGGCATGTTCTCAGACCATCAGTCAAAGCAGCTTCAGCAGCACCCCAGAACCCCCGTGGGTGCAGCAGCAGGGCTGGGTGGGTGGTCTTCACCAATGCAAAGTACTAACCAGGAAGGCTGGGGGCTTTTTTAAACAGCAGACCAGATTCCAACAAACTCTCCAAGAAGAGACGTTTCAGAGCGTGCACATCTCTCAAACCAGCACAGGGACAGAGAGATGAGTAACTGTACAGAAAAGGGAAGGAAACTACAGGCAGAGAAATTGCAGCTTTTCCCAGTGCTGGTCACACATAGATCTGTCAATCCAACCAGCACCTGGCACACCTGATGAGAAAGAAGCTGACACCTGTCGTGCTGAGATAACTGAGCGTCCCATTGTGGAAATTCAAGCATCCAGTGCCAAAACAGTGCTCCCAGGGAAGAGGCAGCATCTGGGGAGACTGGGAAGGCAAAAGGAGAAAACATTCCTTGGCTGCAGCAGAAAACCAACATGCTGATGCCTCTCCTAAGCACAGGACTCTGGCCAAGGACAAAAAATGTGTCATGGACTGTTTACAGGGGAGCACTTGAGAGGCTCTCACTGTAATTGAAGATGAAGCTGTGGCCTCCCAGGGCTGTGCCACGGATGGGAGGATGGTGGGAGTCTCCCTGTCTGACTGAGCAGGGGGGGGTCTGGGTTTTCCTGCTTCAAACCAGGCTCCAGAATGAAAAGAAATGTGGGTCTGATGTGAGGGAGGCTGAGGAGCACGGCAGTGGTCTGCAGACAGGTGACCAGAGAGGGAAGGCAGCAGGAAAGCTGAGGTTTTGGAGTGTGGCTCCAAAAAGAAATCTCAGAGGAAACCCTGGTCTTCCACAAAGCACAGAAAAAAGAATCATTAAAAACTTGACAGGAGAATATAGACATCACTCCAGGAGATCTCCAAAACTACTCCAGGCTGACACCCAGGAGCTCCAGAAGACTTAATACAAAGCAGGAAAACACAAGTTACACAGTGTTTATGAGAAAATTAATGTGAAATCTTGGAATTGAGAGTTTTGTTGTTGATTGTGATTTTTTCCAAAGCAATTTTAACTTTTTTGTGAAATTTTGATTGAAAATCTTTGCTCAGACCCCAAGGGCTCACAACCCACTGACCAAACACTGCTGAATTTGGATGGACTCCAGTCAGAGTATTTCTAACACCACGAAGGGCAGGAGCTAGAGACCCACAAACAAAGCACATAATGTGCCAGCTTGAGAGGAGGAGGGTACAGAAAACTTGGAACACAAGCATTTTGTGACTGTTACCAGCACTGTTCTTACTTGCTTGGAATACTTTCCTAGAAACTGGCTACCTTGAGGAAACCCTATGTCCGCTGCAGTATTTTGGTTGGCTTACTGTTGCTGATCCCAGTATTTTCCCCTTTCTTCTGCTCTCCTGCTTTCTTCTTCCCCCTCTCACTTCTCCAGATGTGTTTGCACTGGAGGAAAGCTGCTCCCTTTGACTCTGGGGGGCAGTTTCCAGCCTTGCCTACACTCAGCAGTGTGTGATGCCTGGGCTGTCTGGCATCTCTCAGTATGTACTTGTGGTGCTCTAAGTGCCTTATGAACAGATTAAACAAATAGGTAAGAGGCATATTAACTCAGTGTGCCTAATAACTTCCCAGAGTGGGAGTAAAGGCAATTGGAGATTTCCCAGGAGACTGTCCACAGCATGGCCTTGATTCTCCTCCCCATTACAGGGGGGGACCTCAGAAAGGAATCACACACTCTTGACACCTGGTGCAGAGATTTAACAACTAAACATAAAACTACCAAAAATTAGATGGGAACTGCATTGCAAGCTCATCTTCTCAAGTCCGGCTGCAGCACTGGAGCCTGAGGGCTCTGGGAGGAGTGTGAGAGGCTTTGCAGAAACAGTAAAATAAGCAGGACACTTCCTTATTGGCATCTGACACCTCTTCTCTCCTGGAGCAGAAGCAGCTTGTTGTCCCCCCAAGAGAAAGGTGGAGCATCTCCTTTAGATCTCAGTAAGTGCTCTGCAACTTAACATGAACCTCAAAAGACGCAAAATCTCTTGAGCATTGAGCCTTTTAGAAGCCAATGTTGTTTCTCCCAATCCTTCTGTGAGATCTGCTTTCCATATGTCAGAGTTGATGTTCTTGCCTTCTTCTCATCTGTGAAAGGCCAGTCTCCCTCCCCACTGACCCAGCCCCTCTCCCTGCCTCAGCCCTCCTGCTGGCTGCACACCAGAGCACATGGATGGGTACAAATGGCCAGATTTGCTTTCTCAGCAGCACCACTCCTCTCTCCAATGCCACCACTACTGAGGACACAACACTGTGGCTCTGCACCACCAACCAGTCCCACTGCTGTACTGGAGATGGAGACCATGGTAGGATGGGATTTCCCTCGGCATTCCCCAGGACAGAGCTCACCTACTGCCTTGAGACAACTACCAAGAGAGAAAAATTTGGGTTCAGAACTAAGCACAAGCTACAAGATTTACAAGACGTGGTCATTTAGTAGATGTGATGCTTGGGGACATGGGTTAGTGGTGGCCTTGGCTGTGCTGGGTTCATGGCTGGACTCACTGATCTTTGAGGTCTTTTCCAACCTTAATGATTTGATAATTCTACTATAAACTTCCCAAATTTTCTCTTATCCATGTGTCACCACAGAAGGACAAGCCATTCAAATGGATCTGCTCTGAATTTTTCTTACAAACTTCTCACAGCTGCAAATCAAATACCACAAGGTGATTTTTACTCAGCAATTTTTTACTCTGACAAATAGCTCTGTTCAGAGTCTGGAACTTTGTCATGTTGAGCCATAACCAAATTCACTACCTCCACACACTCCTGTTGTGTCAGTATTACATGATTGCCATTTCTTTTGCCTCCTCAGCTACTGCCACAGTTCTCAGTGCCATTAGCTCTCACAAGTGACCTCCTCCACTTTATTGTAGCCCAGAGTGTCACTCATCTTAAAATTATCCCCAGAGACAGACAGGCCAGTTCTGACATATTCTCATATTTCTGAGGATCTTCTTCAAACTCCTCTGCCAGCCCAGCCCTTCCTACAGGACTCCATCCCTCCTTCTCCAGAGAACAAATGAAATGAAGAAAAAAGAAACATTCAACCATGGGCACAACTTAAATTCTTTTAAATGGCAATTGTGCAAAGCAGAATGAGAGTTCTTAACACACAATCAAAAATAACCCAAAACTGAATAGTCAATAGCAAAATAAATAGTCAGTATCAGTGCTGACTGGTACTATATTTAAAAGCAAATTGAGCTTTAATAATTCAACTCAATTTAATTTGCTGGTGGTAGGAAAGGTGGAATTTGGCTTTTTTCCAAAGGATGACGTGGATGGATATCCTATCCCTGGAAGGTACACTCCAATTTGTGGTAAGTGCTGGGCTTAAGGCCAAACACAAACACACAAAACATACGCACAAGGTTTCGGTGTTCTCCAGACCAGGTCTATAAACAACAGAAACCGAGATCAAAGAAGAAATCCTTCCACATATTTAACATGTAACATTTGAAACCAGGCGACATCATTGGTATTTATTTATAAGATCTCTACTAGAATTTTGTTTCAGAAATTTTCCAACTTGCAAGTGTTTGGTGGAATTCCTTTTCGTGCCTTGATTCAGCCTGTTAATAAGTGCCAGTGCTAATGACCTAACTGGTGTACAGAGGGAAAACAGAGCTTCATGAAATATTGATACACACTTGGAAATTTGACAATTATCTCCAGAGCTCCTTGGTAAAACCTGAAAGCAATAAATAGCAAACATTTCCTGTACTCATTAAAACACTGAAAAACAGAGAAAGAAAACCTACTCATTATCCATTTGACAAATCTATCCTATTATTTTTAATAATGCACAGGCATTCAATGCATGAAACATAGGGTTTATCTTGCTTAGAGAAATCATTTGGTTTGTAGATCTGATTTTAAGAAATGCAATCAAAGTCAGTGATGTAGAGCTGATTCCTTTTGCAGGAGAAGGTAAAATCCTTCTATTGAAATCATGACAAAAGTACCATTTCTCAGGTGGAATCAAAACATCATCACCCACTGCCCTATTTTGCAAGGTGCTTGTCCAGAAAAACATGGTACAGAAATCAGAAATACTAGGAGAGTTTTTTGTCCTTTCTCATGGGAGCTTCACAAAGAGAAAAGGAGTGAAAAAGAGCTGGTGAGTCAGAGCATGAGGCTGCTGGTCCATGAGGTGTTATCTCTGGATCTTGCTTATCACACACCAGGGGGATGATCCACTGGCTCATCCTCTGGCCAGAGCACAGAGCCTGTGCTTTCAGGATGAATGACAAATACAGAGAACACCTTCCCTGCTGAATAAATATGAACTCTAAGGGGAAAACTTTCAAAGCAGGGGTTGCTTGGCATTGTATCAGTGTTATTTATCAGTAACTCTGGATTTGGGACCATTTAGCCCCTGCTGCAGGTGAAACAGAACTACAATTGCTGCAGATAAGGATGAAATGGAAATTTAAGGCTCTTAAGCCAAATGTTTCAGCAGGTAAGATGACAGCTCCCACTTTTATCCAGGTCCACTCAACATGAATTCAAAGACAGGGAAAGCTCACTAGGAATTGCTGTCCAGACAGGACAACTAAAGCTGCATTTCAGCATTCCTGATCCTTTCAGTGTCTCAACAGAATGTCCTAGATACTGACGAGCTCTCTGCTGTCCACACTGAATATTCTCTTCTATCTTTCATATTACTAATCAAATTTCCTTCCATCCACAAAGTAAAGTACAGGCACTTGCAGGAACTACTGTCCTTTCTCAACATTCATTTAAGCCTTTATAACAAAGCATTAACTGGAAGGCAGAGAACACAACAAATGTGACATCCCCATCCCTGGGGTTTTTTCCACTTAGTGGGTAACAATGAGAGACTCCAACAAGAGACTGGGCCGCCCTAAGAAAAGGCTGATAATCTATAGGGTCAGTAAAGGAGTGTGTGGGAGGCAGCTTGAAACTGCTCAGGGATTTGCAGTGTTAGAACAAGTGTCAGGAAACGTGTTAAGGTTAAGAAGGCAGGGGGGGCATCACCTGGTTCTTGCATCCCACCCTCCACAACTCCCCTTGGCACTTCATCATCTGAAAAATAGATGTCAAATGTGTCAATGAGACCCCAGTTCTGACCCTCTGTTTCTGACTCTTCATGGGAAGTATATCCTAAATTATTTCTTGTCACTGTGTTTGCTGTCTAAGCAAAGTCCCGTCTGCTTATTTGCTTGCCAAGCAAGTACAAGCTAGGAAATAATAAATTGCTTGATAACCAAAACAAGTCATTTCTGGCAAAAAAATGAAGGATGAAGAAGCACTGATCCAAATGGGTAATGACTGAGACACTGGTTATATTTTTGAGTGTTTTTCACCCCATTTTCACATGTATGCATATCAGCATATACAAATAAAGCAGGAGAATTACCATCTCGGCTGTTCATACCGGTATTCACCAAGCATCTCCACCAGCAGGTAAGTCCTGCTGGTTTCCTTCTTATGTCTCAGATTACAAAGGCTAAACTCTCCTCTTCCCAGGATCTGTAAAGCTTCTGGGAACTGCAGGGACAGCAGCCACTTCTCCCAGCCCCTCCCTGCTCTCACTTCCAAGATGAGGTGACAAGCCATCTCCCGTGGCCACCCAACGTTGGCTGGTTGAGGTGCACCCCAAGGGCAGCTCCCAGGAGGGAATGCCACAGGAGGGATGGGAACACCAGCCTCCAACCACTGACCCCACTGCTGGCAGCGCCAGCACCGGCTGCTCAAACGCTGCTCCTGCATCTGGTGCAGGCAAACAAAACATGGAATTTATGCCTGGCAAATGAGGGCAGGCCAAGGGCTTCCAAACTACCCAGGACCTGGAGCCATCACTCTGGGAATGAGCTGTGGCAGCCTTGCAGCTGGAAGCTCTCTGCTGTCCCGGGGCAGGGCGAGGGCCGTGTGCCAGGGGACCCACGGCTAAGCCGATCCTTGGCCTGACACCCTCTGCACTGGGGGGAGGGAGGAGGAAGGAGAGCTGGGCACTAATCCTCTCCATCTGCTCTGGAGCAGCTAATTGGATTGGGAGTGCAGAAGGCAAGGCCCCCGGACAGTGGCCAGGCCAGGCCCCCAAACCTGCTGGGTCCCCAAACAAAGCTGCTGGAGCACAGAGGGTCCCACGCTGCCCAAACCCCTCCCAAGGGCTCTCCACTGGTGGAACTAAATATGGAAAAACTGCAGACACGAATCCCACCTCCAGAAGTAACATCTCATCTTTAAAAAAACACTACAAATAACAAACAAAAGAAATTAAAAATTAGATTTCTTTACCAAAAGGCAGCAGAATGCTGTTAACATCAGGTTTTATTTAGGTGCAAAAGTCAAAAGCTTGCCTGCCAGCTGCCATCTATAAACCTTACTAATACCAGTCCCATGTCTGCAACATTTCTTCTACATCAGGAGCTTAATGATGTTGGTCTTCTGCTTTTCAAGGATTCAGCTCAGCACCTACTTTGCCTTTAAAAATAACAGGCAATTCAGTTGTGCTGCATTTTCATTAAACTGGGCTGTAGTGTGATGCCATGAGAATGACAAAGAGAAGAAATATAAAAAATGTTTAATACAATAATGATCAGAAACCTTTAAATTTTTTTTTCCCCTCTGTGAACACAAAGTTTGTAGCTATGGAAACTACTTATGAGAAAGCTAAAAAAAAAAGTCAGCAAATAAAGTCAGAGAATGATCTAGATATATGAAAGTCCTAACAATGCTAGAGAACTAGAGACACGGGGTGAAAGAAAAGTGTAAATTGAAGATGACAACACTTGAGCATCTGACAACACATTCTCCTCTGACAGGCCAAATTCATTTTCATTGCCATGGCACTAAAGTCAATGAATTGCAACTGGAATGAGTTTGACACTTTATATTGCTGTTGATAAAACCATTATAAGAAGCCTACTTCAACCTTTAAGGAAGTATTTTGAAAGTGTATTCTCTGCAATGAGTGAATTGTATGTGCACATTGGCCAAGATAGTCAGTGTTTTATCAAGGTAGTCAACAGCACTCGTTCACATTCTGTTCTTCAACCACTCACCCTGCTAAGGTGGGCAGTTCTGACGACTTCAATTTGATCTCAATCTGTATTTTGTATGGAAGTTACAGTCCCAGTTCAAATCCTTACTCCATGGTTTTGTCAGTGAACGCAGTGCACACTTACTTTACCTGGAGTAACACACTAGCTGGGAATGACTCCAAGGACATGCTATGGTCTGTCAGGTCAATGTGCAAATTAAATCAGATTTATTCAGTACACGGAGCTTCCTTTGGTGCTGTTTCAGTCTGGATTGTTAATTGAGCTGCCTTACATGAACACATTGTGATTACATGCTGCAGTCTGTACAGAAAACACAGGCAAGAAAACCTGAAGTTGATTTCTGAACTGTCTCCTGTCATGGGTAAAGAATAAACCAACACCAACAAATGCTCAGGAAATTTATATTGTGTAAGAAATACCCGGCTAAACTCTGCCCAGAGAAAGCTATGGCAATTTAGCTCAAATTAATTAGCTTAGAAGAATTAATAGCTTAAGAGAATAGGCAAATGTTGCTCTTTTTAACCATCGTTGATGGGCTCTTTTCTCCATCCTGGAACAACCATCAAGGCTCTTGCTCCTCACTATGCCCTTTACTCTCTGGGGGTTGCCCATGTGAAGAGTTCAGTCTGCAACTGCTGTGGGAGTAACCCAGGTTTTATCTGTCACAGGGTGGGAAATATCAATAAAAGGCACTGCAATGAAGTGTTACAGAGCACAAGCAGAGCTGAGCTAATCACAGTGAAAGGCATTTCTAGCTGGGCTCTAAGCTGATAACAGAGAGGATGAATCCCCTTCACACTGGAGAGAATGACTGGTCCAAGGAAGGCAGCTGCCCTCAGCTTGGCTTTCCCTGCTCAGGAAAAGGTCAGCTTTTGACTACATCTTACAGCCAGCCTTTCCTGATGATACCCACTTAACTCGCATGGGACAGCCCTGCTCCTCAATCCCATGGGAAGCATCTTTCCCTCTGTGATCATCTGTTTTCATGTTTTCCTGTGTGAACTAGAGCTTGAAAAACCACCCCAGACACATATTTGCAGTGAATCACCATTCCTTGCTGAAACTCCTTTAGTCCAGAGTCAGAAACAGAAATCTGGACCAGTCTCTGTTTGGGAGAACTCCAGGCTGCCTACAAGAAAAATACAAGACTTCTCAGCTACCAACTGCTTTAAGACTAAAACACTGGATTAAATAAATGTAAATTAAGTCATGTAATAAAAATAATAGCAAACATAATAAATTGAAGATACAACATTTTGGAGGCGGAGCTCCAGCAATCTGATCAGTGACCACAAGATGCAGTTTGCCCTCACCAGCTTTGCTGACCTGCACTATTTATTTCCCTGCCTTCCCTCCCACCCCAGCACGAGGCTGCCACAGACCTGCTCTGGCAGCAGCCAATGTGCTGACACGGGTTTGTAACTCAGACCTCGCAGGGTTTTTTTCTTGCTCGCCACTGAGATGACCGGGTGTGTTCCCTGCAGGGGATGCTATGCATGGTGAGGCTGCAGGAGCAGCCAGCTCTGAGGACGTTTCTCCCTGGGGGAGACACTCCTGGCAGCTTCTCAGACAAAGTCTCCATGACGTGGAGAGAAGCAGCTTTGCCAGAGCTGTGGCCGGGGAGTTCCTGGGATGGGAAGCTGGCTCATCTCCGGACACGTCACCCTAACACCACAGCCTTAAGGTGCTCATTCACCACCCTCTGCTCACACAACTCTGCAATTCCCAGCAAGGGCAATTCATCTAATCCTTAGTAATTCTTTTATGAAATGCAAAGCAGTTGCAGCAATAAATCCCGTTGATTTTCCCTTATCTGACCACACCAAAGCAAGAGGTTTCACAAGCACCCATCACACACCTGTATCCCTGTCCAGGATCCTGCCTCTGCCAGGAGAAATACCAGGCAGGATCAGACAGACACCTTCCTCCTGTGAGCCCTCTGCCCAAACTCCAGAGTGAAGAGCAGCTGTGCAGAATGCACTGGGAGTGTAAAAGCTCAGCACAAAATGACAAGTCAGGTATATAGGAACAAAGACCACAACACACAGTTCAACGAGACTTTAAAAAACCCCAAATTATCTATTTTGAGGCCTTATCCATACAACAAGCTTCAAAACCTGACTGGACTGTAATGTGCACTTTATAATCCTCTGTTGACTGAGAAGACATTAACCCACACTGGCTGAAAATATTTGCAGCCATTTAGAGACAGAGTTTAATAGTGAACTTGCTTTCACCTTGTGACTCGAGTATCCACAGCCAAAGCTGCAGCCAGAAGGCTCATCACTCCTAAAACACATCCTTTCTCTTCCTACTGGCTTTCCTGGATTCAGTCGAGTTTCTGCCATTCACTCAATGCTTTAAAGCATCTTAACATATTTGTAACCTCAGTTTTATCCCCTTGTGAGTAAGAGTGAACAGTCCTCCTCAACACAGCTCAAACATCTACAAACCACCACACCTTCCACTTTGAATCTGTACCCTTCCATGTGCAATGTGTCTTACCTTGACTTCTACTTCTAAAACACAGTTTAACAGGATGAAAACCTCTCAAGATATATGGCGAAGAAAAAGGGGAAATAAATAAAAAAGAAGACAATTTTACAGGTCCTACTTCAGCTAAACCTTTCAGGGCCTTCAATGAGAAGATAATCTTTCTGTGATTATGGCCAAACCCTCTCGTTGCTTGGCAACACATAATTAAGGAATATGTTTTCAGATCCGCTTTGCAAGCTGGCCATTATCAGATGAAATTACTGGAGCAACAAATGTCATCCTCATGCAAATGAGCTGGTCGTGGGCAAAAAAAATAAGAGAGGGTTGAGTAGCAAGAAAGAGCTCAACAGCTCAGAAACACTGCTGGCTTCGTCTTGCTGCTCACCAGTAATTCTGGTGAAGGGAGGGGATGAGATGGAGATTTTTAGAGAATAGTTTGCATTTTATATACAAGACAGAGGGCAGGAGGGATCTGCTTCTTGTGCTGGAGGAGATTGCTCCCAATCCCTGTGCTCTGGGGGTCCTTCACCCCAGAGCTTTCACTGCATTGGTATCGACCTCTCAATCAGACGTATCATATCACAAATAAATGAACATATTTGTGTTCCTCACATTATGCCAGTTCGTCTTTTTTTCCACATTTATTTAAAAATACTGCCTGTATGTACTACTTTCCCATCTGATCCGTGTCAACACAGAACGTGCTGCCTAATACTGAAGTGCTTTTCAGGAATCAATACATTACCCCCACGACATAAAGGACACACAAGCGTGAAAGAACCGGCGCCTCCCTCCTAACTGTGATCATGGTACGGCAGGGAAAGGGGTGCGCCAAGTGTCTGCATTTTGACAACTTTATCATTTCCACTCACAAAATCACTCTTTATTTAGATTCCTGTGGCATGGCATCACCAGTTTGGCACCGACTCGATGCCTATAAATGGTATCCTCCCATTAAAGCTCTGTGTGTGTGTGTGCAGGGCACATTGTTCGGGGCTTGTCTGCAGGGGGGTTCAGCTGACCTGCACAGGGACAAAATCCCCTGCTCACACAGTCACTACCAGGAAGAACGTTTCAAGGATTTTTTCCCACCTTTTTTCAAACAAGTCAAGCCACAAATAAACGGATTTGCTGAATTTCCTTATACTTAAGCAGGGTGGTTGGGGGGTTAGTTTCTGTCAGGGTCTGAGTGTTACCATCAATGTACATCTCCAAAGTGGAGGAAGCAGAGCCTGCTCGGATTATCCAGCTTTTTTCATCTGAGCAGCCAAGGGCCTGAGTGCTTCTACAAGGGGAAGGGAAGTCTGGGAGCCACCATTCATTTTTATTGTTCCAGTGCTTAACGACAGGCTTTTAGTTTTAAGCACAGCCCTATTACTTTAACAGCTCTATAGCTTCACTTACAGGCATCTCGAGAAGGAAATCAAGGGGTTTATTTTGTATGCCTGATAAAACAGCAAATTAATAATAAGAAGAAAAGCCTTAGGTAATGGCCAAAGGTAAGTCGATTCTCGAATAACACCATTAGCTATCTGATGAATTTAGTCAAAACAATGCCAACCATTTCCTCGGAGGAACACATTTGTGCCTGATAACAGCGGTAAAAAGTCAATCTGCAGCAAACCCTGTAGTCCTAATTGCTCAGCCAGCACAGTATCTAATCTCCTGTTCTCTACAAACAACAGGAACGGCAAGATTAACCCTAGAAGCATTATCTGAGATACCGCTCACGTTTAACCGAAGTTGGTTAAACAAATAAAATATTTGGAATTTAACCACGGAGCGAGAACCAGCATCTTTAGCGCCGCATGGCCAGCGCGGCCCTGCACAGAAATCCCCTTCGCCTCCTCTTCCACGTAGGAAAGCATCTAACATCTAAGCACGAAAACCCAGCCGTTGGTTTTTTGAGGGGTAAATTAAGCAACAACAAGGCGGTTCTAAGCTACTCTACGGACTAAGACCGTCCAGTAATTACTTGGTTCAGGCGATGCCATGGTGGAGACGATGACGGGGGGCCCCGTGCGCCTGCTGAGCTTCGGGTACGGGGAGAGCTGGGCAGGGAAGGCGGGGCCGGCCGGGGCCAGGCCGCCGTCCCCCGGGGCTCCCGGCCGGCGGAGGAGCTGCGGGCTGCTGTGCGGGCTGGGGGCCGGCGATGCCGCCACCGTCCTCTCCCTCTTCATCAGCTCCATGGGCACGGTGTAGGTGGTGGGGTACGCCGTCTTGGGGCTGGCGTGCGGGTTGCCCGCGGTCATGGCCACGCCGGCCGGAGCGGAGTAGGCAGAGGCCGGACGCGTGTTGCAAGGCAGGGGGGTGTTGTATCCCGAACCGGGGAGAAAGTGCGGCGCCTGAGGAGCCCCTCCGGGGGCCGGGTAGGTGGTGGTCTCCAGCAGGTGCTGTGTCGGGGCGCTGGAGGGCCGGCGGTGCATCTCGACCCCTCTCGGGGAGAGCGGCTGCAGGGGGGGTGCGTGCTGCGGGGCAGGGCCGTCCGCGGCGGGCCCCGAGCCCAGGGCCACCCCGTAGTCTCCGGGGAGCTCGCTGCGGTGGCTGAAGCTGTTGGAGCGGGTTCTGGGGCGCAGAGCCCCGCTCCTCCGCTCCTGCCTCTGCAGCTGCATCTCCGCCTTGTAGTTGTGGGCGATGCGGGCCAGCACGCGGGCCTGCCCCAGATTGGGCGCCACCGACTTGATGTCGTTCTCCTCCATCATGGCCAGCAGGTTGGGCGAGTCGAAGCCCTGCTGCAGCAGGGCGGCAAAGGTGCTCTCTGAGACACCCTCCGCACGCAGCAGTGCCACGAACTCGGGGTCGAAGCTCCTCTTGCCCTCTGGCCCAGGGAAGGCGGGGGGCACCGGCGGGTGGGACGGTGTCGCCACCGCCGCCTCGTAGCTGTCGTAGGGACCCTTCGTACCGGCGCTCTCCCTGCCTGGCCCGTAGCTGCTGCTGGCGCTGCTGGTGGGATCCACCACCAGGCAGGTGGGGGCGGCTTGTCTGGCCCCCGATGCCTCGGGGGGCCGCTCGGCCCCATCGCTGTAGCCCGGCCTGCCGGCAAAGGCGGGAGGCTCGGCCGCGTAGCGCGGCCCGGGGGGCTCGGTGCCGTACCACGCCGGGGTCGCCTCCCTGCCGCGCATCCGCTGCCCGTCCAGGGCCGGCTTGGGGTCCCTGTAGAGGCGGCCGGTGTCCGGAGGGACCGGCGGGCGCCCCGGGGTCTGGTCCCAGGACAGCCGAGTGCCGGGAGCGCTGTAGCTGCCCAGCGGCCTTCCCGCCACGTGGTCACGGTAGCACCGGGGGTCCTTGGGTGACCTCGCCGACAGCGACGGGTCGCTGTAATAATCCTGGGGCGGCAGGGAGCCCCGGCCCGCCATGGGTGCCGGCCGGTCGCAGTAGGCGAAGTCGGGCACAGAGCCTTTCCTCAGCGGCCCGGGGGCGAAGGCGGCATCCTGGTACGGGTACGCCTCAGGCTTCGGCTCCGCGCCGCCCTGCAAGATGAGATCGTTGGCCCGCGGCGGCTCGTACCAGCCGCCCTCGCCGCCGTAGGTCAGGGAGCTCCTTCGCCCCGGCAGCCTTTGGTACTCGAAGGCGTTCTCGCTCTCCCAGTTCCCTTCGTACCAGCCGGCAGCGTCCCAGCTCTGCGAGCGGCCGATGTTGGGGTGTTTGCTGGGGATGGGCATCGTCACGAGGCCGCTGGCTCCCGGTGACACAGAGAAGAGGAGGCGCCTTCCTTCCTTCTCAGCCCTTCTCCGGCGCGCATCCAACCCGGGCCTGAGCCCTCCCGGGACTGCAAACACCACCGACGGGCGGTTTCGCCTTTCAGAGGGTTGCCTGAATTATTAATCCCGGGTAACCTTAGCAGGCAGAGCACGCGGCGGCCGCAGGGCCCCTTCCCGTGCGGTGCGGCCGTGCCCGGCCCAGATGCTTTATCCTCTGCCGCTGGGGACGGCGCGGCACACGGACAACTGGCCCAGCAGAGTGCGGGGATTAGGAGCTAAATAAAACCACTAAAGCCCTCGCTCCATGTGACATCATTTTAGCCTGATGAAATCTCACGCACTGACCCAGCCAGCAACCTCAGTGCAATTTTTCCTCGGGGAACCTTTTGGGTTATTTTTTTTTTAATGTTGTTTTAACAACGTGTTTCATCCGTTTCAGTTGTGTCCTTCCTCACGTGCTCAGGGACACTGAGCACCAGCTCCCACCAGGAATGGGCGGCGGGATAAGGGAACATGCCCGGATCTGCTCATCCCCACACACACACACACACACACACACACACACACACACACACACACACACACACACACGCATGTGAAAATAAGAAAGCAAGCTCCAGTGTCAGCTCAATCTTAATCCAACCTGATGAAATGCTAATCCACCGCACACAGCTAAGGACAAATGAAATGGGAGCCAGCAGACAGGCCTAAAAAAAGGCCAAGGCAAGACAGTCAAGGCTATGAGAGCGACTAGAAATGAGTTAGGTATCTGTTCGGCACTTTATGAATATTGTAATTTGCGTTGGAAATGATGTTTTTTGTTGTAGTTTCAAATTAGCCACACTAACTAAGCTCCAAAAGGATTCTTTATATTATCACCCTAATACGCAAATCCTTTCATCATCCCGGGACAGAAAATTGTGGAGGTGTAATCTGGAATGTGTAATTTTAAGACCCTAGCACAGGTCATGGAAAAGGAGGAGAGGATCAAAGGATATATAAAGCCTGGTCTTTCAAAGCAAAAAAGGAATAGCAGACTCTTGCCTATTATCTCCAGCTTCCTTTGGAAAAAACGACACGTTTATGAGCTGAAAAAACACTCAGAAACATCAGAGAAAACTCAATTTGGGTATAGCAGTATTTCAACATTCATATGGATTAAGATTTTTTTTTTTTTACACTTAAGAGTGGGCGAAAGGATTTAGATGGAATCACACCCGAGAAAACTGTTATTTGGGAATGTAATAAAAATTTCCATATAGAGTCATTGTTTTCAGAGGAGGTGTTAAAACAGCTCCCCAAAACACACATTATGACATGCTGCTCATGCCCAAATACTCCTTTTCAAACAAGAACAGGTCAACTGTTGCTTATTTTGCTGACCACTGCCAGGGAGGAAACATCATCCCTTGTTAAATTAAAAAAAAACTAGGCAGAAATTATTATTTCTTTGTGACAGGTTTCCTCCCTTCCAACATACCCCTTTCAGGATGACCCCATTAGAAGGAGAAACAGTCACCTTCCCTGGTCTGTTTGCAAGACAGCCTGAGCATTTTTCCCAGCTAATCCACAATAAATGTTTAGTGCACAAGCCATCACATGATGGACTATTGTGCTATTATGATAGCTAAATCACTAATACAGTCTAATGCTTCTTCTTGCCTATCATACTAATACCTCTGGGCTATATTTCTGACCCAAATACTGACAGGATCTTTGAGTAATCCCTAAATTTCTTTATTGCAGTAAATATTACAAATCCTCTTCAAACATTCTCTCCTCCAATTCCATCTTCAAGAACTGTAGTCTCGAAAATTATGTTGGATATTACACAGACATGCAAAACATGGGCCCCAACAGATTATTTATGCAATTCTCAGAGAATATCTGATTGGCATTTTATTGAATTAACTAACAAACTTCAGGCACATTGGAAAATTTCTTTTGTGAGAGTCAAGATGGGAAGATGCATTTGTGGCTTATAAATAAAGCAGAGAACATTTTAACCAACAAAAACATTTTATTACAACAACATTTTGCTAAAGAATAAAATGTATTCCCAACTGGATACAGTGAGATCTGTGCCATTTGTTTGTTCTGAAGCAGCAGAAGAAAGCTACCAAAAATGTATATGACAAAATAATAAAATCCTGGTCTATAGATCAAGGGCATCTTCCACCATTGTCTTCAAAGAAATCACTAATTAACACAGTCACCATGTTAAGCCCTGCTTGACAATGGAAAAAAAACACGCCACAGAAAAATGAAATTTCAAAAATGCTGATCTTGAACAACTGCAAGGGAAGTCAGAAGGGAGCCTGGAGAATTTACTACCTCTGAGAAAAACAAGAAGCTTTAATAAGCCCTTGAGTCACATCACACACACACAATAGGGACCTCACCCAAACCAACAGATCTGTAACTGGTGGCCGTGCCCTGCCCAGTGCACACACATGGGAGACAGCAGGACCTGGAGACCCACCTCCAAATCCAGCCCAAGCACAGGAGCAGATCTGGGCTCTGAAAACCACCTTTGTACCGGCCCACCCTTGCACGGTGCAGCACTGCGGTTCTTGTGCTCTTCCCCACGCTCCTCAGGAGCCAGGAAATTCTAACTCCAGACCTGCCCTTGGAACACTCATGGATAGTTTATCCCACAGGTGCTGACCTCAGTGGAACAAACCAACTATTCCCGTGCTCCAAGGCCCAGCAGAGGCAAACCCTGCAGGCCCAGGGGCTGCGAGACTTGTACTTCTCCCTGCAGCCATGGATGTCATCCCTGGCCCTGATTCCTGCTGAGCCCTGGAGCTGGGCAGCCAGCACCAGCAAAGGGAATGTTACACCCCCAGTGAGCCAAAAAAGGAGTAAGAGAAGATCAGAATGAAGTATTTATGGATGAGCAAGGAGAGCCTTGTCTTTATTCTGGCAGTCTCAAGAGCAGCACCCAGACAAAGTAAAGCAGGTTGAGGGACGTGGTTCTTCCCCTCTGCTCTGCTCAGGTGAGACCCCACCTGCAAGTGCTGCCTCCAGCTCTGGGGTCCTAAATGTAAGAAAGACAAGCGAGTCCAGAGGAGGCCACAAAGATGGTTAGAGGAATGAAGCACCTCTCCTGTAGGGAAGGGCTGAGAGAATTGGGATTGTACATCCTGGAGAAGACTCCAAGGCGATCTTATCACAGTCTTTCAGTCCCTGAAGGGGTCCTTCAAGAGAGCTGGAGAGGGACATTTGACAAGGGCATGCAGTGGCAGGAGAAGGGGGAATGGCTTTAAACTGACAGAAGGCAGATTTAGATTGGATGTTGGGAAGAAATTCTTTCCTTTGAGGGTGGTGGGGTCCTGGCACAGGTTGCCGAAGGAAGCTGTGACTGCCTCATCCCTGGAAGTGTCCAAGGCCAGGTTGGATGGGGCTTAGAGCACAATCTGGGATGGAGGAAGGGCATTAGTATGAGGTGGTCTCTAAGGTCCCTTCCAATCCAAAGCATTCCATGATTCTGTGGAATTCTTGTGGCTCTGTACCTACTTCTGAATCCAGATCCAGGTAGGAATGGACAAGAGAAGACACGGAGGCACTGGAACACAACCCAACATAACTGATCTGATCAGCAATTCTCAGAGTGGAGGAGGCACCAGCTCCTGAATCCTCAACATGAAGGTGAGCCAAAGATTGTGGAACAAGCTGAAAATTTTTTCTCCCTTTATCTTTCAATTCTAGAGTTATTTGGACAAAAACCCAAACCACACACAAAAGGAAAAAAAAAAAAAAGCTGATCAAGAGATTAAATGCTGTGGTATTTCAGATCACGTGAAAATGCAGCATTTTGACTTAATACCCTGATTTTACCCTGATTTTCAGTGTTGAATTGATCTAACACATGGTGAATTTGGCTGTGACAGAATGACCACAGAAGTCTGCTCTTAAAAAAAGGTGATGATAAAGAAAGATGGGCCCATCATTTAGACACTGCATTTAAAACTGATGGCATGAAATCTGAGTCTGGAATGCACTCACAGTGGATACAGAACAAGCAGTGCTAGAAAGTGCCCTTCTCTTTCCATGGGGAGAGTCTGTTTTACACACAAAACCCATGATAAGAAATCATGATGGTAAATCTGCAAAACAACTGCATAAACATTTTTTGGTGTCTGTAGCACTGACTCAGGAGAGGTTGATGCAACATTTCATTCATATTGATGTAGAAGATTTCATTACCTATTCTGAAAGCAAGTTGCTGGGAAAATTCCTCTGTGCAACAAAACAGTACAGTCTGGGTTTAGTTTTGCTTTTTATTACTGCAAAATACTTTTCAATTACAAATTTAAATCCTGTTTCTATTGGAGAAAAAAATATTTTTGATTTAGCAAAATGTTGATGTTTTCCCCCAAATTATTTTCTTCTGGGAGAGAGCAGAATGGGAACAATGTGCCAAATGTAATTTCTGGCAAAAAAATCTAAGGTGCATCAGTATGGGAAAGGTTATTTCTCTTTCAAAAGACAAAGGACTCCTACCCCTGGTAGTGAAAAATCCTCTAGAGAACAAATACATCTCGTGTTAATGGAGAGAGCAGGTATCAGGACACCCAGCCTTTCTACCTCACTCTGCCACTGTCAGAGAGTAAATTGCTAAATTCCTTACTCTCTGATTCCCCTTCCATCAAGAGGGATATAATAATACACACCTATCACACTCAGATGGTGTTCAGATTAATCAGTGTTTGTCACCTGTTTTGAGGTGACAAGGCACAAAGCTACCAGGAGGGTAAATGCTTCTGCCCTCACTGCCTGGGTTTTCAAGGACCATGTGCAGCTGGGGCTAATGACCCCCAAAGCTTGGGAAGCCTTTCCTGAACATCCTCTTCCCATGCTCAGCTTGCAAGATGCTGGGGAAGCAGAAATTATTTAAATAATACTTTGCTATACCATGGATGCTATGGAGAAGAAAAGGAATAGGATGCAGTGTAAGTAAAGCATGAACACACACGTGCATGCAAACAAATTAAAAAAAAATAAATTAAAAAAGCAGGAAGAAAATGTTCCAAATCCTTAGAAACTACTGCACTTGCTAAAATTTGGCTCTGCAAAAATGTCCCTCACAGTGGCAATAAGCACTCTGCCTAGATGGACTTTTTAACAGTCTCCTGAAATTAGGCAAGCACAAAGAGAAAATTAGTAGGATTGTGCTGGAATAATTTTCAATAATCAAAGGAGCAGCACAGCATCTGAAAGCACTCAGAGCTTGAAGCCATGCCACATGCTTTTACCAATTTCCAAACCAAAAGCAAAGACGCTTTGTAACTTCAACAAAACGCTCCCAAATACCAACTTGGTGCCTTACAACAAAACACTCTTAAGATCAGCCAGTTATTAAACAATCATTGCCTCATGAAACTCTGCATTTCGATGACTTTAAAGCAAAAAACCAAAAGCTTATGTGTGTTTGAAACCCAAGCCACAGCCATTGGCTTGACAGGCTCCAGGAATGCATGAGCTGCCTTGAAATGTTCCACACAAACTGGGATCAGTAACTGGGTTCCATCACCATTCCCATTGGCTACACACAAATGGACCCATGGAAAATAAAAGGTCAGTGTGGTGGCCAAACACATGCAGAGGCAGAGCAATGCAGCCTGCTTCCCAGGCCAAAGCGAGCAGACGTTTCCTCTCCAAACTGATGGCACGGCATTGCAGTGAGCTTCTGAGTCATTTCCCAAAAATTTCCCCAGATCCCACAAGCTAATGTGATGAGAGAGGATGAGAAGCTGTGGACCAGACCACTTGCCTCTCCACTGCATTTTTGGGCCTCTCTCTGCTCGGAAGAGCTTTGGCAGAGGAGATGTGCTCCTTCCCGCGGCCAGCTGGCCCGCATCTCACATCCCTGCCACACTCCAGCAACTCTCTGTCTGGAGCTATTTTATCCACCTTTCATTGAAGGAAGCCCTACCATAGTTTCCCCCATGACCTGAGGAAATGGCTGGAGTTGTGTCAGGGAAGGCTTTCTTCAAAACAGAGGGTGGTTGGGCACTGGAACGGGCTCCCCAGGCAGTGGTCACGACTGACAGAGCTCAAGGAGTATTTGGACAACACCCTCAGGGACATGGTGGGATTGTTGGGGTGCAGGGTCAGGAGTTGGGACTCTGGTGGTCCCTTCCAACTCAGGATTTTTTATGGTTCTATAAATTACCTTTCCTTTGTTTCAGAGGCACAAGAGGCACCCCGATGAGTATGTGGCAATCTACCATCTCATGTTATCCCTCTCCACTCACAAAGCCTTGGGGGGTTGCCCAGAAAAGCTGTGGCTGCCTCATTCCTGGAATGTTCAAGGCCAGGTTGGAGAAACCTGGTCTGGTGGAAGGTGTCCCTGCCCATGGCAGGGGGGGGAAGTAGATGATCTGTAAGGTCCCTTCCAACCCCAACCATGTGAAGATTTGCCAACCAGGATGAAATCAAACTGCAGGTAACAAATGCAGGAAGCCAGCAACCATCTAAAGCACACTTGCAGCTAAAAAAGAGAAGCCCAGCTGTAGAACACACTTGGAGCTATTAGAATGAGCCCTTCAAGCTCTTGTAACTTCAATCGGAATCAATTTTGCCTTTAAGTATGGAGAGACTGCAATAAAAGTTGGCAGACACAGCATTGTCCCATTCCTGCATCAACAAAGGGATAATAAAAGCATCAGAGGTATCCTTACACCACACAGCTACACACTGCAAGGGCTACAAAACCAAAAATCAATCTGGATGCTGAACTGCAGGCAAAAAGCAGCAGACAGGGTTCACTGGGCACATCCCTCAAACCTTCACAAAGATCTAATCTACGAATGCTCTTAAAAATAATCCTCTAGAAATCACATCAAGCACCTTGTCTCCAAAACTGGGTATTAGACTTTGAGGTCAAATCTCATCATTTTTAATAAGAATTCAGGATCAAGATTTAAACAGCATGTGTAATGAAAAGCATGGGAATTATATCTGTCCCAGAAAGCAGCAGAGAAATCCACTGTTAAACGAATATATATTGTAATTCTGAACTCTGCCATGCATGCCTGAGCTTTGCATAAAAAATAATTAATTACTAGGCTGTAACATGGGCCTGAGGAGATAAACAGGCTGAGGTTCAGGGTGTCTCCTGCCTTACTTCCCCTAATGATGCCAGGGCTTGAAATATGTACTTCCCTTGCAGACCCAATGCAGATAAAAACCAAACCAAACTGGAAGAAATATTTTAGCAAAAAAACCCAAACCATTTATGTTTTGCTTTTTAAAAAAATGGCCTTTTGTATTGTTGTATTTCAATTATCAGATCATCCAGTGTGAAATATGTCTTACTTTGGTCTCTCACCATCCAGGGGGATGCTCCCCAAAGAGGATGATCCTGATTCAATCAAATATCTGTTAGCAGCAGCAACAACACTGTTTTCTCTCACAAGAAAAAAAGTAAAGTCAATAACTACAGGCTATTTCATGAACTGAAGCTCTTTATTAGTAAGTTTTGAGATGCTAGATGGCAGCAGTGAGTGTTTTGTTTTAAATAAAAATGTGATCAAAAAAAAGAAGAAAATTAATAGTGTTAAGATAACAGGCTACATAAAAGTGCCACTAAGAAATGATCAACGTCCTTCAATTTTAAGAAATGCAAAGCCAACTCAAAACTTGCTCTTTGAAGAGAGCTTTCAGGTAGAAAAGCTGTAATGAAAACCTTCACTGTTTTGGCACTTCGACCCATTACATCTGTTTGTGGAGAGCAAAGAAGATAAAAGTTGTGTAATGTGTTTCCCTGCAGCTTCATTTTAGTATAGCCAGATGTCCTTCTCCTGTCAAAATATTTACTAGTAAATATTCAGCAAAATCAGAGTAAAATCTGAAAGATCACTCCAGATCCAAACGCCACCAGTCCCTGAAAGAGCGTAACTTAGGAGTTAAATAAGAGGATTTTTCTTGTATTCTGAAGGCAAATCCATCCTGTTCTCATCTGTCCCCAAGGACTGATCATTTCTCATGACACATTTGGAAGTGGCCAACTTCCACCCCCTGGATGCTGGAGGCAGCTTCTGCAGAGCTCCCACACTCCAGAGACAGGGCTGCCCCGAGGCCACCCCAACAACCCCCTCACGAGGCTTCTGGTTGCATATTCTGGGGATGTTACCACTTTTCTGAGTGATCTTTAAATGCAGGGGAGGATTTAGAGTAAGGAGAAAAAAACAAAACCCAGATATGATGACAACATGTTAATCCCTAAACCAGTTAATTTAAATGGGAAATGTGGTAAGGATGGAAATTAAGTTCAGGGTATTGAAGTCATCAGCTGTAATTGTTTCTTAATTAATGACACAAAGTTATAAAGAGTGTTACATGGAATCTTGTCTAGGGGCTGAGGGAAATGGAAAAATACAAGGCAGAATTTAGAGTTAGACACGTATTAAATCACCATAAATGTGGGTTTAAACGCAAGGAGAACACAACAGAAGTGTTTTTTCCTATTTTGGTGCATACAGCACTCAAATCCAGGGAAAGGGGAGCTCTCCTTCTTGCAATGGCTTCAGCCATGTATCTATTACAAAAAAGCTGCACAGCAAATTAATGGAATTTTTGCCTGTAACCTTATCTGAATGTGTCTTACTCTTTCCTGGATGCCTGGGGGATTTTGTCAGGCTGGCTCCGTGTCTGGCTCAAGTCCTACATCTTGTCATGCACATTCCCCTGTGGAATGTCACAGGAGATTGGCTGTAGAGGAGTGAATGTACAGAAAAAACATCTACATGGCACTGAAGACTGGAGCAGCCTGCACATCCCTGCTGGAGGGACAACAGCACATCTGTAGATAAGAGCCACAAAGTACCTGAGTCACAAAGCAGAAAATGCCCATTTATAAACAGAAAGAGTTTTTGATTCAGCACAGCAAAACAGTTGAAAATTATGGAATAAGGTCAAGAAGCTTGAATAATATCTGTAAACTCACTGAGGTTGCTTATACTTCCTTCAGCCATAAGATTCTGTCCACATTTTTTTTTTTTAAATCTTAAATTGTTAACAAAACCTATTAATGACAAGTAACCCCCAAACCTGCCATGCCTCTATTAGCAAATGGGTAATTAAGAGCATTACTTTTCTTTGGTAGAAAGAGGTGTAAGTGCAGCTTTTGTATAAATTTGAAGTGGTTTCTGAAACCTCCACAAAGGCCAAAGAGCTTCACTTGGACTCTCAGAAAAGCAAAAACATCAGGAGCAGCCAGCCAGATCTTCAGCTTCCACAAATCAGCACAGGGTGCAACAGCAGAGGATCTGAGAAGCCAACACTGCCTTTTCTCCAGGCAAAATGTGTTAAGCAACCCTTCCTTAAAAGCCTGATAGTTTATGTGCTTTGAGGTGGAAACTCACAAAAAAAAAAAAAAAAAAAAGCAGCTTTGTTGTGGGGGGGAAATCCTTGTACTGTGTTTTATATTCATGGAACAAAGAAACTCAAATCTACTAGATAAAAAAAGTCTAAATTTATTCTAAAAAAGTCACTTTTACTCAGGACAAGCAGTTTCTTCCGTGCTTGATATCATCTTTAACTCATTGTTTCTCATCAAGTGTCTAGTGGTGATAAGGATGTCCTGAGATAGTAAGAATCTATTTCTAAGCAGTAAAAATAAGTATTATCAGATGCCCCTTGGTGTGCAAATTTGCAAGAATAGAACCAAATTCCTCCACCCAAATATCAAATGCACTCATTTTGGCTACTGTCATGTTTATACAAAGGAGGAAGAATTGGAGGCAGCCACTTTGCAGAGTTGTAGTTTTAAAGTACATTCTCCCATCTGCTCCCAGAAGTAAGGTTCCTCTGTTCTTTAGCACCAATGGACTGTGGTTATTAAACGAGACCCTATTCCATAGTCAGCTATTAGTGACCAGACCCCAAGGACACAGTGTTCAAAAACTGCTGAAAAGACAGAGCCACTACAAATCTTCAGGGGCACTTTTACTGAGGGGTGGTTTGGGGTTTTTTTAATTATGAGGAAGTGCACCACAAGCAGTAATTGATTGTGTGATTATTAATTCCATGTCTATGGAGGAGAAATTGAAATAAACACCAGGTAAAAAGCATCTCTGCCACAGATCCAGGTTTGTATTTACCAGAGTACCTACCATTACAGAGTATATTTATTCAAACATTAGTTGACATGGTTTGCATTGCCTTCCCATCACAGGAGCAAATGTGGAATACAGGATTTCTGTCCACCCTCGAAATGACCTAAACCAGCTTCATGCAGCCATGGCAGAGACAACTTTGTTGATGTTGAAACCATTCTTCCTACCCCAAATTCCCTCCTCTGTTTCAAACAATCACAGAATCATTAAGGTTGGAAAAGCTCTCTGAGAACATGGAGTCCCAGCTGTGCCCCATCCCCACCTTGTCCAGTCTTTCCCTGGACACCTCCAGGGATGGGGACTCCAACCCTCCCTGAGCTGCCCCTTCCAATGTTTAACAGCCCTTTCAGTGATGAAAGTCTTCCTGACACAAGGAATTCTTACCATAAGTACAAATTACGGGTAGCACCCCAGAAACCTCATCCAAAGAGGGCACCAGGGTGCCTCTAAGAATCAGTAATTAAATTAAAAAGCCGAAAGACTGTGCATTAAGTACTGAAAAGCTTTATGTGGCTGTGCTGGCATTTATTGGCCATGAGACCTATCAAAGGCCCTGAAAGAAAACAAAGAATATCAATGGCTTGTTTGCCCCTGCAAACAGTTCTATTTTGCAAAGTACAGACAACTTTGGTGGCACAAACTGACACGTAAGGACACGATTCCACACTGGATAATGACAAATCCTGGAGCAAAAACTGTCAGAAAACGTCTGGGCTTGCTTGGCCTTGCAATTATTTTTTCACTTTGCTTCTTGCTCATCTCAAGGCTGCCACGTTTGGGGCATGTGTTGAAAGCTTAACTGACTCATAAACTTTAGTGCAAACTATAACCTGTAAAGCCAGGCACTAAAAATCCATGACGCTGGTGTTGAAGACGGCGAGGGTACAGAGCAGAGGCAGCACTTGGGATCATCAGAGAGGAATTCAGTGTGTTGGGAAACCCATGTTTTACACACAGATAAAACACTGGCATCCTGGATGTGACCCTCTACTCTCTTGTCCCTGTTAAGTTTCTACATCTCATGAGGGAATGTCTCCCTGCCACAGCACCTTCTCCTCTGACTGCTTCTAAAGACAGAGCCAGCAGCTGTGGATGGGCTGCTCCTCACTCCCTGTCTAGCTCTGTATTGTTCAATCCCATTGACAGAAGCACAGGGTAAAGATCAGCTGAGCAGGCAGCAGGTTGGGCAGCAGAAGTGATGCTTCAAGTTATTTCCTTGCACAGGAATGCCCTGTGAGAGCACTGGTGTCCCACAGGAGTGAGGGATGTACCACAGACTCCTAAGTGTGGGGTTTCTTGGAGGCACTGTCAGACACTTTGTTCTGCCACAGGTAGCACAGAAAAAATTACATTTGATCTCTCTGTTGTTGTTTCCTAAATCAAAGGCAGGTGAGCTTGTGCCTTGAGGGGTTTTGCTGCCATTTCTTTCAAAGGCTGTGAAATTGCACCGAATTTGGGAACACTCCTGACATACAGCAACTTGGCTGGAAAATTCAGCCCTGTTTTATCCCAGGCAGAGCAGGCGGGTCTGGCAGCTCCACACTGAATGGCTGCAAGACTGTGGTTCAGCTTTGTTTCAGGCACAGCAAAGCCAACATCCCTCCCTCTCCATCTCCCACTCAGACACAGCCCTACAATTTTTGCTGGAACTCCTTTTTTTTTTTTTTCATTCACCCCGAGGTAAAAAACTCATCATGGAATGGAAAATTTCAGCTCAAACAAATTTAAAATGTGTCAAAATCACAAACTAATGGGAAGAGGATCCGAACAAGGGGTGGCTGGACACGTCTGACTCCACACAGCACCAACAGCTCCACCTCTGAAGCATATTTTGACCCACTATGGAAGAAGACACAATTCCACAAACAGGGATTATGTAAACCACTCTGCATATATTATTTGCAAAAGCCCCAGCCATTCACTGGGTCCATCTTTCCACCCACATGGATCCAATTACAGATTAAGCACCCAAAGTCTCTGGGACACACAGAAGAGAAAGAAATGGGTAAGCCAAAATCACTGTGAGCACACTCCAACTTCTCTTCATTCAGAGGGCACCCACTTAATTGCTAACATACTACTCCAAATGTCTTTGGTGTAGGATGTTGCCCTAAGATTCCTTTATCCCCTCAAGTCTGGACCTTTATCCTACCCCTGTCCTCAACAGATAAAAATTTGCTACCTGGTCAGAAAGCTCACATCTCCAAATGAGAAACACCCTGTTCAGAGAAAGAGGTAATGCTGTCACTACAAAGATGTCATAACCATATATTAAAAAAAACCCAGAGGAACTGGTTAAGCTGAGCAATGCAATGAGACTGCACAGCTCCTCTCTCTGGAAGGCTCATAAACCTGCCTGTAAAGGCTGTGAACCAGCTTTTTAAACAACACCACCTCCTTGTATGGCTTAAATTATTGTTCCATGCCAGAGGGACGTTTAACAGAGTAATACAAACACTGCAATGTCTTAATATACTCTTTTAATACTGCAGCAGTTTGTAAGCCATTTCCCTCAACCTGTGTCTGGTTTTAGCAAGGCTCTGTGAAGAAGAATCCCTCTGGCAGTTTGGGTAGTGATTACAACATGTAGCCCGAGGGTATTTCACCTCCAGACCTGCCACCATCCTGCTGCATGGAGTAAAGTCCATTCCCAGCAAACTCTGCAGGGGTTTGTGTTTGGAATAGTAGGCAGGGTGGTAAAGCTCAGAAATCCACCTGTGTACCACCAGACTTTTAGCCTTTCATCAGGTAAGTGCAGCTTTGCATCTCATTCACTTCTTAAAGGGAAAAGGTCCTTAAGTGCTTCCATAGAACAGGAAATCATTAAAAGCAACTTTTTTGGACCATGTTGCCTTAAGCTTGATGGACCAATGGAGACTCTTCTCACTGAACACAACTTTGTTAGCAAAGATTCCCTTCCTCAGACTGCTAAAGTAGCTCCCTAATTTCTCATTGTCAATTATTCCATATCCTTTCAAGACAAAACCAAGAGAAATGGTCATTTTTTTCAAAGTATGTTTTCACAGCAGCTGAATGGCCCCTCTTCAGCACTTTTCTATGCTATAATCCAAGATTAGGAGCCTATAATAAAAAATAGCCATCAGAGAGGCCAGTATAGTATTTTAACTGTTTTCCAAGCCTAGTATTTTGGCAAATCCTAATCTTTTGCCATTTTTCAAGGCAATTTTTACAATGCTGCTCACACCCAGTCCTTTATCTGATGCTTCCAAATACAACACAACAGTGTCTTGCAATGGTGACTCCCAACATTTCTATCAAATTACAAAGCCAGTGGCAAATGATGAAGTATACTTTAAAAAGCTAAGTCTTCTGCACATTTACAGATTAGAAAAGAATATCATTCGACCAAGAAAGGAGAAAAAAATCTCATATATCAGAGAAAAATAATCTAAACTTCAATCACATCTAAAGCTCCGTTAGCAGGTCTGTCTTATGAACCTTTTGAATTTCTTGTACACTCAGCAACTAGATCTGATGGTAAACATCAAACCAGGAAGGCAGCTTTTGAAAATCCAGGCTCAGCTGATAGAACTCTTTTAAGTCAAGTTCAAAGTAAGTTTTGAAGATGAGATAGTGTGCTACACCTGAGTGTTTGTGACATTCAGTAGGAGAAATACGCAGCTCCACATGGCAGCATTCCCTGGATTCTCCTCCTCTGCTTTGCCTCCCCCTCTCCAAAATTAATAGAGGCAAGTAACCTATGACAAGTTTAAAGCAGCAGCAATGGAGAGTAAGCAATATAAAACAGAAAACCAAGGCAAAACCCACCCTGTCCTGCTAATCAGCATTTTACACCCACTGGAAACTCCACAAAGCCCCACACATTTTGCATGAACAGACACAGCCCAACTCCCCTGTGAGCTCTGTGCTTTCATCCACAGGGAAATCCTATTTCACCTCGTTGGCATTCAAGTAATACTGCAAATTGTTCCCCTGCAGGCCACTATCCATCTCAAGAGCAGATGAACACTGGAACTCCTGAAGAGACAGAAGATACCCTTCCTAAAATTACACTTTGCTTTTGTTGCTGATGGCAAAACTTGCAGGAGCATTGGAGAATTACTGGAGTGTACACCAGAAAGTCAGAGCTTGTTTGCCATCACTTCATTTCTGTCATAAATAACTTACACTATGTGAGCTGCAATAGAAAATGCTTCCTAAAAACTTCCTCTGCTGGAAAATTATCTAGAAGGCAAAAGTCACCTGTGCTGTGACACTGTAACACACCACCAATAAAGAATGACAGTAAATCTGCTTGATGACCACACACCAACTAAAGAAAACCTGTTCCAATAGTATGTCCAAAACCATTAAAACAACAACTCTTCAATTTTCCACCTAATTTCTTATAGGATGATAGTCACTATTACAGTGACACTTGTCTTGGACACTAGAACTGACACCACCTGGAATGGGAAGGGAAGAAAGAGTTATGGCACCAGTCCCTGTGTTCCAGCTCTTTTCTCCAGCCAGAGAGAGGCACATTTAACAGAGCACAATGTTTTTCTAAAGACAGTAGAAATTTAAGCTGTGTTTCAAATTGGGACTGACCAGATCATTTCTGTAGGAATTAGGATAAAAGGAGAAGACTTGGCAATTAAACAAAAATCCTGTTCACAGGACTACACACGACTTCCAAGTAAGTAACCAGACAGTATGAATGTATTTTGAGCCTACAGAGATGAGATCTCATCCTGCATTGGGATCTCTTTATGTCTAAGTGCTGAAAAAAACCAAGGAAAAATTAGACATTCTGCCTTAATCATCTGTCATCTTCTACAGAAAAATGAGAGCACACTCTTACCTTCACAAATTCTGTCCAGTCGCTGCCGCTTGACTTTGTGTTTATCCACAAGTGCCATTCTTGACAGTATCTTGCAACTTTCTGATTCAAAAAGCAAAGCAGTCCCCCAGGAACTTAGGAAAACTCACAGGAGTGGGTGTGCATACCGCCACTGTGGGTCCTACAGAGAAAGGAAAGGGTTCATCAGCATTTGTGGGCTCCCCATCCCTAAAGTGTTCAAGGCCAGGGTGGACAAGGCTCACAACCTGGTCTAGTGGAGGGTGTTCCTGCCCATGGCACGGGGCAGGAATGAGATGAGCTTTAAGGTCCCTTCCCTCCCAAACCAGCTTGTGGCTTCCAGCACACCAGTGAGATCTGTGAGTGACCAACAGCAGAGCAGGTTCTGAAAGGTCAGCTGGGAGTTTAGTGCTTCCTGCCCCAGTGTCCCTCTAGTCACACATTTTACACTGCAAATCAAACTTAAGGCTTCTTCGTCTTCCCTGCAATCAGAAAAAACAGCCTTGTACACAAGAAGTGCTGAAGCACTGCATGACCTTCCCAGTTTTATTTCTGTCTTAAAAATCTCTTCCTAGCAGATAAAAACCATTAAGTTATTTTGTAGGCTCACAGATGCTGAAAGATTCTTAGTATATAAAAAAGGGAAAGTAGCTTTTGCTCTGCCAGTACTTTCACACACAAACCACTTTGATGTCTTATTTAAGTGCTGCCCTGTAAAAGTCATCAATGGATCTTGAATTTGCAACAAGACCTTGATGTATCTTCCAGCTGTCACTGTAGCCTGGCCTTGCCCTCATACTTGAAGGGCCAACATTAAACTCTGGGTGCTGGAGCTGCCATTCCTAGAAAACACACTTTTAAATGCCAATGAGATAAAGGGATCCATAAAGCCACATATGTGGCTGACTTACAAGAAATGCTCTCCAAAGAGACAACACCTGAAAGTTTTCTGCATTTTGGTGGCACAGAGGAAGATCCTTATGGATACTCTCAGGTCTGACTGACACTCCTTGCTCCCACAGAGGTTCATTTAATCCCTGGAATGCTCCAACCTGAGCTCAGGCTGCAGCCCCTGAACGTGATGCTGTGGCAATTCCACCCAACGGCCTGTTTGCAAAAGCCAGGTTTGGACTTTTGATGTAAAACCCAGGTAGTGAATTCTTGCTGTAAAACCCATGTAGGAGTTTTTCAAGGCAAGTTCCACCAGAGTATTCGTGAATCAAGACATGGAAGAAGATACCCCATGCTGGCAAGTGAGTTCAAACAGTTCAACACTATGGCATCAATATTTTATGCCACCCATTGATTCAATATCCTCTTCTATATTTTAAGGTGAAGGCAGATGACCCTGATAAAAAGCTACAAACCTTCCCAGGGAGGGATCCTGCTCAAGAAAGAAGCTTTTGCCCCACCTCAGTCACCCACCACCCACTGAAAGGCACGAAAAGAGCAGAATTAGTGCAAATGTGTAATTTCTACAAGCAAAGCAAAACACCACCGTGTTTTCAGAGTTCCTGCAAGGAGAGGAGCGGAAGAGAAATGCAGGCATGAACAGCAAGAAATCCTCTCCTGAGTGACTCTCTGTATCATGCTGCAAAGACTCAACCTCTCTGCCTACATAATACTGGAAAGGATCAAAAAATTAAATACACTCTGAAAAACCAACAGTAACCCCAAAATTTGTACCACTTGTTCAAATGGAGCCTCGAACAGCTCCTCCCTTAAAGGTGAATTTTCACACTGCAGTATCTGCAAACAAAATTTTCATGACAAACTCAAAAACAGCCAGCTTCACGAAACACAGGACACAAGAGAAGACACCACACCAGGAAAATCCAGGCTGATGTCCAGAAGTTGACCTTGGGCAATATTTATAACCTCAACTTTAGCTTTCCCCTTCTGTAGCACAGCAACAGCAAGACTTAACCCATCCTCTGGAACACTTCAGGTTCTGCAGGTTCACACAGTCCAGTCAGGCATTTCTGCTTTGCATTCTACTCCTCTGCAAAAGCACGGGGTTTTCCTAAAAACGTGCCAATAACTTCCCAGAAAACACATTTAACCAACGCATCAGGCTGAGCACACGAGGGGTAAAGGCTCTAACAAAGCTGCTGCACACTGAGATGACAATCTCATGGAGATTATTGTTATAAATGGTTATCAATTATGCATCACATTGATAGTTAATTTATAAAAGGAGAAGCCTTGTGTTGGTACAACTGAATTCCGACTAAGGGAAGATCGGCGATTTCCTGGTAGTTAATGGCCAATTTCCCAGCAGCACAACTGCAGCATAATCACTGAGATTTATAGCAATAATTAATTGATTTTTTTTAAACACAGGGATGCTAAAGAGCACCATTCCCACTCATATTAAAAATTAATGCAACGCTCTAAAAGAAGCGGAAAACTCCCATTCCCGAGGCTGAGGCTCGGTACAGTCAAACTATCTCACACAACAAAAATTAAGCTGTTAGTGCAGCTAAAGCCTGACCAGCTGATGGCCTTTCCATGACCAGTATTTACAAGTACACCCATGAATTTTTACCTCTATTACGCCCCACTCTACTTCCAGAAAGAAATACCAGGTTATGAAGAAGTCATGCCACCAGAAAAGAAGTTATCATTTTGTTCTGAGAAGACTCAAATGGTCCATTATGTTGGGGTTGCAACTCTTTCCCCCTTTATTCCCCCCAAATCGATATGCAAAGTGTATTTAATTTCAACAGAGTGCATTTTCTGACAGACGAATGCATCCATTAAAGTTTTTTTTTTCCCCTACCATCTCAATTCCCTGCATTACTCCCTGGAGGAAAACTTCCCACAAAAGAAACTAATAATAATCAGAGGAATTACTGCTCATATTATCAGAGTCCCACACAGCTTAATGCAATGCCCATGAATGAACTCCTTCCTAATGATGTTAACTGCTCCATCTTTGTCTGACAGGTGTCCATGACATCAACCAGCAATAAAAGCCCAACTTGGAAGACTTATTAAAAATGTGGCAGGAGCTGCTGATCAGGATTTGGCAGGGATGGATAAATGGAGAAAAGCAGATGTGTGGGGCACAGAAACAAGCAGATATTCCCCCGCCTTCACACGAGGCTGTAATTAAGAAAGCAGCTCTTCCATTTGTGGGATGGAAGATGAAATTAGTTGTGCACCCAACTTCAATCTGTCCTCAGTGATTTCTACAGCCAACCCAATCTCAAAACAATCACAAGGCTAAATGTCCCCCACAATAAAATAAATACAATCAGGCTAGGCAGAACAAAAATCATGGTCAGCAATTAAAAGACAAGAAAAACTCATTGTCTAAGGAAATTTGAGAGGGAGAGGCACACGCACAAAAATTGTTCTTCATCTTCAGCAAGATTAGGGAACAAGTGAACTGATTTACATACAGTAATTGCATGGCCATGTTAGCCTCCAACAGTGTCTTTCAAAATGTAAATTTTCCTGAAAACCCTCGGACACGATGATAGCCCAGCAGTCATTTATTTATTTAAAGAAGGAATGCACTTGGGTTCTTTTAGGAAAAAGCCCAATCCTGACGTAACACAATTAAATAGCTTGTGAATACTGCCCATTAAATACCACAGTCCATGAGCCAGAAAATGAGAGCAGGGAAAGCTGCAGTAGGGCTGATTTTCCTGCTTTTGATGGAAAATGAAAAGAAAGAAAGGTGATTTTCCAAAATAAGATGCACCATTAGACAAAAATAAGAGAGAGGTGATTTAGCAAAGAATGTGTTGTTTTCTGGGCTCTCTCTCGACTTGCACTGCTGTATCTACCAACTTTCCATGGCATACATAGGCACCACACCAGCACAAACATCAGGCCAGGATGGATGGGGCTTGGAGCAACCTGGGATAGTGGAAGGTGTCCCTGCCAACAGCAGAGGGTGGAAAAAGATGGTCTTTAAGGTCCCTTCCAACCCAAACCATTCTGTGATTCTGTGAACCAGAAGCATGCACACTCCAAGAGGCTCTTAGTGGAGTCAGAAATCAGTTGCTTGCAATTTCCATTTATATTTTCGACACTATGAAATATGGCATCCACCAAATGGAGATTCACCACTACTGGGAGAAAACTCCCAGCTCCACCAACTGCAAAAGCTCCCATTTCCAAACAGCAAAAGAAAACTTCCGACCCTCCTCACACCTATTCTGGCTTTTCACATGTACAGCTCCTTACTTCAACAAATCCAGTCCAAATGTTTTGATGGTACTGTCAGACATACCCTGGGCTCTCGGGAAAGGAGCGGTTTCTGGAGAAGGTTTTGTACTCATGGTTACTGCAAGACATCAGTGCTCTCAGCTGGGAGCAGAACAGGATACCCAAGTGGAATTGTTGAAATCAGTATCTGCTGATGGCTCAGGCAGCTCTCCCTGCAGCCTCCTTTGTGTTAAGGTCCAGTGTTCCAAGCTTGATCACACTTGAATTGAGATTTCAACGCAAGAACAGCCCTGAGAGCTGTGAACTGCTCCAGCCCTGCGTCAGCATCCCTGGGTGTGAACTCCCCTGAGCGAGCTGGCCGTTCCCACTGCTGATCCTTTCAGACATCCTGGGGAGGGCAGGAGGGGCTGGGAAGCAGAGTTCGGCATAAGAAAGGCAACAGCAGAGAAAAGAAAGCAGGAGACACACAGAGATAATGACAGGGGAGGGAGGCGGACAAAGGAGACGGCACAATGCAGGAGGAACACTCTGGGAACACTGTGTCATCCTTCCTCCCCAAGCCACCGGCACATCCTGAAGAGTGATGCTCTCTAAAGCCTCGACACGACTGTAGGGGAGGAGGGAAACACGTGGAAGGGAAGGGACAACACAAATCTTCTGGAGATGCCTTTTTTTTTTGGATGTCTTCTTTTAAGGCACAACAAAACAACACTGTGGCCTCATAGTGTCAAGACACCATTAAGCCAAACAGCCCAGCACGAACCAAATATGGATTAAATATTTATACAGATAGTAAAAACAAACACAGATTTTCATTTCCCTAAAATAAAATCTGGATTCGGGTGTTTTTTGTTTTTTTTTTTAATAATGCCTGAGTGATGTAAATCTCCACACCTGAGAAAAGGAATCACAGTTTCTGCATGATCAAAGTTCAGACTTCTCCTGCTCCATTAAACATGCTCATGCATTGCATAGGAAATAAGATGCTATGGGAAAAACACACAATTTTCCCAATTTCTGGTGTAACTACCTTGGCTGTGAAACACACCTTGGCACCAGGCACTGTGCTGGCTTTGGCTGGGGCAGAGTTAATTTGCTTCACAGGTAGCTGGTGTGGGGCAGTGGTTTGGATTTGTGCTGGAAACAGGGTTGATAACCCAGGGGTGGTTTTGTTATTGTTGAGCAGTGCTTACCATGGAGTCAACGCTTTCTTCTGCTTCTCTTACTGCTCCGCCAATAAGGAGGCTGGAGAGCACAAGGAGCTGGGAAGGGACACAGCCAGGACAGCTGACCCCAATGGATCCCAGGGATATCCTGGATCATATGGTGCTGTGCTGAGCATGTAGAGCTCACAGAAGAGGAAGGAACAGGGGGATGTTCAGAGCTGTGGTGCTTGTCTTACCAAGTCACTGCTACACATGACACAGCCCTGCTTTCCTGGGGATGGCTGAACTCCTGCCTGCCCATAGCAAGTGGGGAATGAATTTTTTGCTTTGCTTGCATGCAGAGCTATTGCTTTATCTATTAAATCATCTGTACTTGACCCATGAGTGTTGTCACTCTTTACCTTCTGATTCTCTCTCCCACCCCACAAACAGGGAGGGAATGAGCATGGGACTGAGTTGTCAGCTGGGATGAAACCACAGCAGTCTCCAGCAGCCTGGATCCCGCCCTGGACCCTCAGCACCCTCAAAATGGTGAGGGCAGGACTCTTCCTACAAACCCATCATTAATTAGCTTTAATGCTTTTACTAGTTATTACTATGATTTTGCTGCCACAGAGCGTCCAGTCGTGTTCTGCATTAAGGCTTCTCCACGGGAATGCCTGGATGATGCCGTGGGCAGCAGTAAGTGTTATTTGTCTGGGTGACTCACTTCTTTTTCAGCCCAGAAGCCTAAGAACCAAAGTCTTGCCCCTTCACTGCCTGCCCGGTGCTTTTCCCCAAAAACTGCTGGGGAAGGTGCACCCCCGGGGTGCAGAGAGAGCAGTGAGGCAGCAGGTTGGTTAAATGTGTTCATGGAGAGCCAGCACTCCCATGTGAGCACCTGCTGGTGGCACATGAAGAGCTCTTCTGCTCCTAATCGTACAGCAGAGGAGAATAACACCCCGCACGAGTCCTGTGCTGAAGAACTGGTAACAATTTTGAGGAACTTGCTATTATATGAGTGAACAAAATGTACCATAATGGCATATGAGCCTGCACATCTGCTGCTAAATTAAACACGGCACATAATGATGCAGACCACATCTTAAAACATTATGAAACGAGATACAGACTGTGCTAAAATAATGAGTCTTCAAAGAAGACACAGAGAGCCTCATCCTGCATTCCTTACAGCCCTTGAAATTCACAGTGAGGATCCCTCCCAGTTCTACTCCATCACAGCTAATTGTTGACTCCAGAAAACAAGAATCACAATTATACATAGGTGTCCTTCTTGTAGCACCTTTCTTCCTCTCCACCTTATTGCATAAAGCATGAGAGAGGTTTTTTTCAGAACTGAATTTTTTAAAAAGTTTCTTTAAGAATAATATTTCAGGCTACAAATTGCTTTCCAGACTGGGTTCTAAGCAGCCAGAAAGATGTTATGAAGACCCAGTGAAATGACAATATTCAAGTTGCCACAATAGCCGTGGTATGAAAAAGAGGAGAGTGAGGTATCTCTTCTATTTTCAACTTTTTAAATCAATTTTCATTTCCAACACTAGTGATTTTTCTTGGCTTAGAGAAAATAAGATCCAGACATGCTCCTTTGTCAGGTAGCAACAACCCTCCACAGATTCTCTGTGAGTTTTCAAGCTGAAGTAGGAAATACCAGAACTGGCACTTCTTTCATTCCTAAAGCTAAAATACAAACCAACAACCCAAACAGGCAACAAGAAAATTGCTTTAAAGAAAATAACTGTCATCTCTCTTTCTGGCATCAGAAGTGAAGCAGGTCAATGCTCTGCCTACCCTGCACCGACAGCCTTCAGGGGCTGGTGGTGGGCAAAACAATAACCAGGAGCTGAACTCAAATTATCCACTTAGCTTTAAGAGTGCCTAATTCATCTGCTAATTAATCACAGGCCTCCTTCAGTCTCTCTTATCTTGTTTTTCTAAGTATCTGGTAACATGCATACCGATATTGCTATGACACATAGCTGGCGGGAATATACCCTTAACTTTTCAAATAAAACAAGAGGAAATGATACACAAATAATCTTACAGTCCTTGCCATATTGGAAAATAAAATCTCATTCTACATCCTACCAGAATTCCTTAAATTGCTAGTTAGTTACTTGCACTCTGCATGTAGAGTAAGGTGAACCTGCACCGTTTGCACATCTGGATAGCCAAAAGCTCTTTTCCACTCAAGCCATCACTTGTTCCTGTACCAAAACGAGCTCAGCAGATTAGAAATCCTGAGAAAAATGAGTGTTTGCTGGTTGGTTGGATGAGTTATGCAGTTACTTGTCCATTAGAGGGCATTTTATACTGCAGAGTGAAGCGCCGGCACGGAGCTTGGGAACAGCATCACTAACCCCATCTGGAGCTGATGGAGAGCAGTTT
Source organism: Serilophus lunatus (assembly GCA_013399895.1). NCBI lineage: Eukaryota > Metazoa > Chordata > Aves > Passeriformes > Eurylaimidae > Serilophus > Serilophus lunatus. Next base: position 513,228 of record VXBA01002510.1, read on the forward strand.
CTGTCGACTCTCATTTAGTAATTGCCACTTTTCAACCTTTCCATATGCTGTATAAAGATGAGCAAGCAAGAGCAAGGACAAGAGGAAAATAAGATGAAATAGCTATGAAAAAAGTCCTGGTTAAATAAACCCTGTGGAGCACAGCTATTGTTGCTTCCAAGGCTTGGTTTTGTTCAGTTCACTTCTCCCCCTTCCCTCCCCCCCAACTCTAACACAGCAAACTTCATTTTTTCTACTCTGAAAACAGCACTTTATGTTTTTAATTTTGAAAATGATTAACTGAGGAAAACTGCAAATTGTGCCATGGCACCATTACCCATCTCTGGAGATAAAGAGGAGAGCTCATCCATCTCTGGAGCTGAACAAAGGCAAATCCAGCTTTCTAAGTGCCAAAGGGAAGGACATGGCCACTTACCTTCACATATCTCCTTTTAGTTACTACTAATACTGTAAAACATGAACTTTCAACTGTTTTCAGGCACTGCTGGTGAGGAAACCACACAAAGCCAGCCACTCCCCTGCTTCGGTGGTTTTCCTCTCTCCATCTAAATGCAAATCAAATTAGGAAAGAGACAGAGATCTTGCTCTACATCTCCAAACACACGTATGTTTGTAATCAGGGTGGCCAAACTTCCCGCAAACGAGCTGCATACCAAAATCTTCGTGTGGCCAGGAGCCACATCCTCCCAATCTCCATACCCGCCTCCCTCCACACACAGCCCCCCATGTCCATGTGAAGCCTCGTGTTTCTCCCATCCCCACGACTCTGTGTCGCTGATTCCCCAATCCCACTTCCCTCGCCGGTCTCGGGGCTGGCACAGGCACCACAGCAGCACCCAGTGCAAAAAGCTGTAACTAACACATGCTTCCACAACAGAGATTACTCCTGGATTCCTCCTCAACATAAAGTTCAAAACAGCAAGTGCAGCAATACAAAGACTACCCAAACTACTCCGGGTATCGATGCTTTCCTTCGGGTGCCCAAGCTGAAGGACCAACATTACAACCAAGATCATTTGAGACTCTTGCAAATCCTTGGCTCTGTGTTGCTCCAAATTAAAAGAAGGCAACTAGATGAGTGCATCCTTACAAGCAAAGCCATGGGATACTCATGGAGTACAGTGTCCTGAGCTGTAACCAGGTGTTGCTGCATTAGCTTGATGCAGCTTGACTAGAACAGGATGGCACTCCCAGCCCAGCCCACCTACACTCTTACATGATGTACAGCTGGAGTGTCTCCAAGCCTGGAATGAGCAGCACTAAGGATGTTCCTCCTGGTCCCTGTCCCACAGTGACCAAACACTAATGCAGGGCAATGGCTGTGTACCATGGGAGGTACCTCCAGCCCACTTCCTCCACGCACACACGCCCAGGAAAGGTCACACCAGCCCAGCTGAACCTTAGGCCCAGCAGGAGATTCCACCATTCACTCAGGAAGGACCTTGCTCACCCGAAGAGCCGAGGGGAAGCCCCTCATACTCCAGAGCTGTACCATGGTCCAGCAAACCAGGAGGCTCAGGCCTCCTTTAGCACACTGAACTCCCCCATATGGAACAAACTCCGTGTGTTTCTCGTTATATCATAGATATCTCGAGCTTTTTTATATCACCAAATCTCCCAGAGCCTGTCCTGGGATCACTGCCTGGACTGGGAATAATGAAAAGGAGCAGTGATACTCTTCTACCTCCAGGAAATCTTCAGTTATGATTTGCCCTTATCTTGGTGCTTATATTTACAAGCTACTCTTACATAAAATGTCCTCATCTGCATTGACTTATTTAGCAACATGAAATAAAATAGCCTGCAGCTATTCATGTTGCTTAACATACTTTTTTTTAAATGTAGATGATGCTCTGTGTAAAGGAATATTCAAAGGGGAAAACTGTGTTTTGTTTGTAACACTTATTACTATCGCTGAAGAAAATATGTTCTAACAAGACTCAGAAGGGGGGAACACGTGTAATACCTTCAACAGCTCAGCTAATTCATCTTTTGCTGTCCAACTGCTGGCAAAATCTCAAATGGAAAGTCTCGGAATAGAAATGTGGAAAACCCCATTTCTCGTGGTCCGAGACCTGTTCCCACACTACAACCTCTTTCCATCGGAGTGAGTCCTGTTTGTTTTCAGCACACAGCAGCTTTACTCGACAGAAAAAAAAAAGAGAGTTCAAGAGTTCAAGGCTATGTCTCCATTCAGGCGTACACCCACAATGCAGCCCGGGCTCTCCGGCCTGTGCTGGAGGCATTCCTCTCCCCTCCACCTCCCCACAAAAGGGCCTTGTCTGAGGGAAGTGAGAAATGAAGGAAGGGGCAGGATGCTGAGAACGGCAGAGAGGAGAAGAGCCCAGCCATGTGTTGGGGCATCAAGATCCAAGGATGGCTCGGATCAAGAAATGGGTTGGCCATGAGGATGGAGGAGGCTTTTGGAGTAACCCAGGGTCTGGGGAGTCCCAGGGGATCCGCCTGCAAAACCAGTGCTCCAGACAATGCTGAGCTCCATGGGATCAGGCACAGGCAGGATGGAAACGTGTGAGTGTTTCCATCAAGTCCCGTGGGAAAGAGCTTGTCGGGACACGGGGCAGCTCCGGGATGGCTCAAGTGGGAAGAGCTGCCTCCTCCCTGTGCTCCTCCCATCCCTCCAGCCCCGTCTCTCCCTCGCTGCTCTCGCAGCATCGCTCACACGGAGTGAGAGGAGAGGGAAGGAGAGAGCCAAGCGGGCAGACAGAGGTTTAGATAACAGTAATAAAGAAGATGAAATAATTCTCCCATCACTAACCTTTAGTCAGAGTATCCTCTGCAAGCACCGGGTTTGCATAATCGGCGCATCTTTCTTCCAAGCCCTGCCAGCTCGCTGGAGCAGGGCAATTTTGGGATTTAACAACACCCAGGTTACTGACCTAAATTTATACAGGCTCATCTGGAGCCATAACGGTCCATTGTGTGCCCAGGCCTCTCGGACGCCTTAATACACAGATTATTGATGCAATGAACTGTGACGGCTCCCAGAGAGCGGCGATGGTTTATTGCAGCAACACCTACTCGGGGTCCCTTTAATGCGCAGATCGGTGACACAATAGGAACGGCCACTACTTGGGGATGCATTATCCCACGGATCACTGACGTGACAGACCCAAATGGCTCCAGCCTCCTGGCTTCACGCAGCCTGCGGCAAATATGACCAATCCCCAAGTTCCCAAATCCTGGGGAAGCTGGGGGTGGGTGGCCAAGAGCTGCAGGGCCTGTGGATGTGGGGACACTGCCCCCCTACTCACCCAAACCTCCGAGAGGCGACATTTGCAGAAAGCAATTTGCTACTGAAAATAAGGATTTATAATGAAAGCCCTGGTGGGACCAAACTTTTAGCAAGAACAGCCACAGGCCTGCATTACAGATCAAGGCTAGAATTCTGTAGATGAGAAATACATGGAAATCAGCCAGAAAAAAAATCAGCGTCCAATTTTTAGCATTAAAAAAAAAGGAAAGGGAAACGCTTTACGTTCCGAGAGAACGCGAAGAAAGTGAACTGCAACAGGAAAGTGCACAAATATCAGTATTTCTCCCTTCTTTTCCTCTTGAAGAACAAAAATAATCTTAGGAGGCTGAGAGCTAAGCTTGATTTAAAGAAAGTTGCTTGTGCAGGGAGACCTCAGGCTGAGAAGAGGAAAATGAAGACATTAACACTAACCAAGTGTTCACAGCCTCCTCACAAACATCAGCGAGCAGTTCAAAAAGCTGCAGCTGGCTTTCCACTATCGCCTGCATCTTCCCCACCATTTACCAGAGCTTTTTTTAACATCGGTGACACTTCACATTCAAAACTGCAGTTAAAAATAGACCATTGGTCCTCCTTTTTTAACCCTGCAAGTTCCCTCCCCTCCTTTTTGCTCCCCACACACCCACACGCCTCTCCTGCTCCTCCTGCCCCGTTGTCAGCTACGGGGTGATGGAGGGGTGAGGGAGGCCCTGCCCAGCTGCACGTCACAGAATCATGGAACCACAGACTGGTTTGGATTGGAAGGGACCTTAAATACCATCTTGTTCGACCCCTGACATGCACAAGGACACCTTTCACTAGACCAGGTTGCTCCAAGCCCCATCCAACCTGGCTTTAAACATTTCCAAGGTCTCCCCACTGCTCCCCAGGACATATGCAGCTCCAGGAACAACCTTCTCTCATTTCATCCCAAAGCCTGGAATGAAGGCAAGGGCTCTACTCTGTAACTTGATTTCCCTTCCCACCTGCTTTTGCAGAGAAAAAGTGAATATAAGACTTTTGTAAAAAAAGCACTCAACACTAATGTTCTTTCTCTGGCCTTAAACCCTGCAATCAACAGCTCAACCACGAGTGTAGAAAAAGAAATTCCTTTGTTATCCCGTCGTTACTTAAATGCTGAACCTTCAAAACCTCCTCGGGAAATAGGGCTGGTGTGGATGGTTGCCTCTGCTACAAGGAGCCCTGCACACGACAGACTTGAAAATCAATATCCTTCACCCAACTTATCAAATTTACCGAGGACATTTATACAGTATAATTAAATAGAAAAGAGATACAAATACAAAAGAGTATTTACACGGCACTGAATAGCAATTGCATTATCTCTGGGACAGAGGAGACTTTGACAAAAAGGAGGGAAAACATCATATATCAGGCGAAGAAGCTGCAAAGAGCTCGGGGAAGGTCTCTGCTCTCACAGCTCACAGGGAGCGCTTAGCACTTGAGACAGCAGCAAAATATACATCAGCAAGTCCACCTAAGGCATTTCTGCAGGTCCTGGTCAAAATGATGCCACCAGAACTCCCCCAGTGATGGATACTGTCCAAAACACTCAGTCACCTCTCAGACTCATGTAGGGTCTCCAGCAAGTGTTGGGGCACTTCCCCCTCGTGGGTGGGGGAAGCAAAGCAGAATTATGCTGCTTTTCAGCATATGAATGTACCAAATAAAATTGATTTTGCCCAGTAATCCACTCGGTTAAGCCAGTGATGCTTTTCCACAACCAGCAGCCGCCTCTGCAGACTGGCAAGATAAAATCTTCTCTGCAAGGTTAAACCTGGGAAAGGCTGACTGCCAACACAGGACAAACTAAAACACCGTGGAAAAGGCAAACTAGATTATGTGGCTATTTGTTAAATAATTCTTCTCACAAGGGTTGTGTTACAAGTGTGCTTTGTGAGCGCTCCCCCCTTTCAGGTAGAGCCAAAGAAGCTGGCTCCTCGCTCCAAGCCCCTACAGGCAGCAGGGAATACACACACTGCTGTGGATGCCACGGTGACCTTTCAATTCAGAACAGCACAGAGTGCTGGGCACAGGCTCAGGTCCGAGTGCCCATGAGCAAAAGGAAGGTGTGTTTGCAAAGGCGCCCAACTGCAGGTTTGCTTCCCCCTCAGGTGCAAAGGTGCAACCCTCCCAGTGTTGCCTAAAACAATTAGGCACTGCCTAATTACACTGACCAATGAAAAACAAGATACAAGATGGGCAGGATCCCTGCAGGCTGCTCCCCCACTCCCAGGCTCCCCCAGGGGAATCTCAACCATCCACTTTGCAAGACACTCAGGGGGAAGAGTGAGTATCAGGTTAAAGGGTTCTTTGTTGCTTCTCCTGTGTCTTCATTTGTTAATGTGAATCACACTCCACTCTATTTTGAGCAATCCTTTATTAAAAATACCTATGAGTCATTTTCTCTAAACTTGAAACTATAAAAATGGTAATGTTTGGGTAATAGGAATTTTTAAGATTTTGCATTCTTCTCTTTTTGATGGAACAGGGAAAGGAGGGTAACCTGACTCACGGGAAGAGGTTTTTTCCCCTTATTCTGCAAAGACATGTTGCTCTTGGATAGAAATCACAACTTATGGAGTGAAGCTTCTGAACATCCTCAACTAAGTACATATGGAGAGCACTAAAACACCAAACACAAATTATCTTTACCGACAGGCAAAAAACCCAACAAATGACAACCTGGGAATCTCTATCAATTTATGTTCACAATAGTATTTAAAAAAAAAAAAGTCTATAAAGGTAAATCTGTAAACTTTAAATTAACATAAATTTCTTTCCAGATGGCATAATGCAATAACTGAAAATCACACTGGTGATTATTCATATCTTCAACACCCACCCCTCATACAAAACCAAGGTAAGACCAAAAGGATTTGCTCTCCAAACTGGGTGCCACTAACCCACAAATGCAAGCTGTGCACAATGCAGGCAGGACTGGCAGAACAACACAGGAGAACCAACAGAGAAACCACCTTTAGCTGTCTCCTGGACGAACTTGGCATCTCTGATATTCTCGGACATGCAAGTCGTGGTCATTGCATGTCCCTTGACCCAAAGCAAATCGAAAGGCAGTAGGAATGAGGAAGGTTTACTGCTCATTCCCACCACATTTGCTATCCAAACTGCTTCAATTCCTGCAGAGATCCTCATGTGGCAATATCCATAGGAGGGATGGAAGGAGGGGAACAGCATGGCAAAAAAGTAACACCCACATGATCTTCAAGTAGAGCAGCTTGGGATGGAGTTGAAATCCTTTGATTCCCTCGGGCAGGACCAAGTTCCACAGTACAGAGAGCAGCAGGTACCAGCAGATGCCAAGATGGCTCCACACTGACAAAAGACTCAGCTCCAGCACTGCCAGCCTTTCACTTTTTTGAGGTAGGAGGTGATTCCAAGACCTCACTCATCCTGTCCAAACACCACCAACGAGGATAAGGGTGATGGACTTACTGCTCCAGCCACAGGCTTGCAAGTCCAACCTGTGTGAGGACTGCTAGGGAAAAATATTATAAAGGGAAACTCACTTCCCCCAGCTGCCTGATAGAGCCCATCAGAGGAAACATCTGCCATCCTCCAGTGAGGACAAAAATGAGGAGGAAGTGGTTGGTCCATCCAGAGAAAAGAAAGTCAGAAACACTGAAGGCACGCAGGTCCTGACCAAAGTAGGAGATCCACTTCTGCAGGCAGGTCTCAGCAAAACAGGTTAAAAAAGCCGTTTTATAGACCGCCGAGTATGAAAACGGCAGCAGCCCACTTGATGAGGTCAGAGACTGAAGTGGCCTACAGTACTTGTAAGAGAAAACATCTGTTGGTGTTAAAAGGTCAGCAGGAAATGAAGGCTATTTACTTTGTCCTTACTGGTTGGGCCACTGCTCCTCGAAAGAGAACCACACACGGCTCAGCTCAGCAGCGTCCCCGTGGCAGCCGTCCCACCACCGTCCATCCTCAGTGTCCCTCCTGCCCCCGGGAACCCTCCAAGGGATCCCTGGGAGGAGGATGGCATGGCCCTCCCTCAGCAGACCCTGGGGAGTCTCCCTCCTCATGGGACACCACCCCACATGCTTCAGGGAGGGAAAAGTCCTTCACGCCGGCTCAGGAACAGGCCGTTAAAATAAATCCGTCAACATAAAAGCGAAAAAACAAGAAGTTTCTTCTGAAAAACAGGAAGCGTTAGGTACAGAGCGGCTTAAAATAGCGCCGGTTCCATTTGTTGACAAAACACGGGTCCCAAGGGGGTCCTGCTTTTCTGTATTTTTGTATTTTTCCTGCAGACAGCTGGGCTCACCTCCACGGCTGCCTGGGGGCTCTCCTGCCGAGGGCTGGCCCTGCTCCACAACACCCACCGAACGGCCCAGGAGCCCCATGGCCGTGGGCCTGGACACGTTTCCTGTGAGTGGCACGGGGCTCCCACAGGAAACCCTGACACAAAACCACCCCCAGTGTGAGTCAGGGCTCGCTCAAATACACAGAGGGAATATTTAAGGCTGGCAACCTCTCGTTAAAACTCAGAGCGAAGTTTTAAGTGTGTAGGAAACCGGTTTCAAACTTTCCCTCACTGGTTCTTCAGGCATAGGGAAGTATTGTGTTGGTCAGGTAGGAGTGACCACCAACACCTCAGGACAAGCTTAAAGTGGTAAGGCTGTAATCCCAAGCCCCTTGACAACAAAATGTTCACAACCAAGACATTACAGGACACCATCTTCTGCAGAATAGAGGAGGAAATTTTATGCTCCAGCTTTCTATGAAGGTTGTGTGACATTTTCTCATTGCTCAGTAAGTCCCCAGCTCGGGCTCTGCCTGTCCTTCCCCATAATCACAGAATCCTAAGAGTGGTTTTGGTTGGAAGGGACCTTAAGTTCATTTTGTTCCACCCCCTGCCATGGGCAGGGACACCTCCCACTATCCCAGGTAGCTCCAACCTGGCCTTGGACACTTCCAGGGATGGGGCAGCCACAGCTTCTCTGGGCACTCTGTGCCAGGGCCTGCCCACCCTCCCAGGGAAGAATTTCTTCTTAACATCTAATATAATCATGCCCTCTGCCAGCTTAAAGCCATTCCCCCTTATCCTTTCACGATCTGCTTTGCCCTCCTGATTCAGTGGAAGACAGCAGCATTTTCTTGATTTTAAAAAAACACGTTAAAACAAGCATAACACTCTCAGATGATCTAACATAGAGTAAAACGACTGCACGGAAAAGCAAGATGAGATATCATCCTTTTCCACAACTCCTGGCCTACAGACCAAAGCTGCCCTCAAGCTCTGCCTCCCTTTTCACAAACCATGCCAGACACAAAGGGGCCCCTATCGTGAATAGCTAATTATTGGACCACATTAAATTATTACTAAAATTAAGATTTGTGGGTTTTCCCCTCGCCTAACAATATGCCTTTGAGAGCAGCATTGCAAATACACTGGAGCAGGAGCAGCAGTCTAGCTCCATGTGCAATTAGGCCAGCATGTGGATCTTATTGCTCCTAAGGACTCTTATTTGATTTCCCGCACCACCAACTGGTGAGAAGTTTTCAAGTCTATATACAGAAGAATTAGATCACTCTTTGGGGTGGTCGCATCTGGGGTTGGAAAACCAGATGGAGCGCGTTTTTCCGAGTGCTTTGTAATTGAACCAGCACACCAAGTTGCTAAGGAGCAGGCAAATACAATCGCTGCTCTGGGGCAGCAGCCCTCAGCAGCGCCAGGGCTGTGTCTGCCAACACTCATAGACACCATCTCGAGTGCCAGCAGGGAAGAACGGTCACACGGGATGGGCTTTATGGAATATTGCTGTGAATGTGGACCTACTGCAGGAGCTCTCTGACTTTTGAGCATAAACATCTGCACCCATGGTCGTGGTGCCACCTAAGGAGCCCAGGAGATGGCTTTCTTCAGTTCCTTAAAAATGCAAAGCTCTCAGGAGTAGGCTGTGAAAATGGGGAGTGAAGGGGAGAGAGAGGGAGAGCAGGAGGGAGCAGTAAGGAAGCTTCAGAATTTCAAAGCACAGAGAACCAACAAAATACAGAGACAGCCACCGTGTGTGCCATGGTGTCTTGCAGGCTAACAGATCTTGTGATGGGATAAGCCACCTCTGGAGTGGCAAGCCACCATCATCACCAGAAACTTTGGGAGTGACTCATGTTGGCAAGTCCATCCTGGCTCCACACTCAACATCAGACATTCCCATGGATCATTCTCTGAGCAGGGAGACAGCTATGAATGCTGCACAGGAAGTCCTGGGGATCAGGAAAATGCATCCCACAGAGCACAGGGTGGTCTTGTCTTTCCTGAGCAAATCATGTTTTGTAGACTGGAGAAGAATGAATAGTTTTTATTCAAAGCCTGACCAGCAGTATTGCGTATGCACACAGAGATCTACAGCCTGATCACAGAATGGTTGGGGTTGGAAGGGACCTTAAAGCCCATCCAATGCCACCTTCTGCCCTGGGCGGGGACACCTCCCACTATCCCAGGCTGCTCCAACCTGGCCTTGGACACTCCCAGGGATGGGGCAGCCACAGCTTCTCTGGGCACCCTGTGCCAGGGCCTCCCCACCCTCACAGCCAACAATTCCTTCCCAATATCCCATCTTTCCCTGCCCTCCATCAGTTCCCAGCCATTCCCCCCTTGTCCTGTCACTTCATGTTCCTGTCGATCCCTCTCCAGCTCTCCTGGAGACACTGTAGCTACTGGAAGGGGCTCCAAGGTCTCCTCAGAGCCTTCTCCTTTCCAGGCTGAACAACCTCAGCTCTCTCAGCCTGTCTCCATAGCAGAGGTGCTCCAAACAGCACAGACTTTGCCAAGGAATTTCTGCTTTAGAGACAGAAAATGCATCTGTTTTCCCTGGTACTTAACCACGTGCCGGGTTTTAAAACCTATGGGCTTAAAACCTCCTTATCAGCAGCTAACACAGAGCACGGCTCCCCAAGTTGCAGGAAGCACACGGAAGCCTTACTTTCCTTTCCTGCTATTTATTTTCCTCCTTGGAACTCAGAACATGCAACAATAAAGTCACGAGTCGAACCATAAAAATGAGGTGAAGAGAAATTTCTCCTTCAAATGCTGAGTTTGCAACTGGAGGAGCAGCAGCAACCACGTGGCACCCCTGGGGCACAGATGGTGGGAGAGGGATGTGCCTGCTCCTGCCACCAAATATCCCCAAAGCACAGAGATCTGAAAATTAATCAGCAATTCCAGCCTAGGCAGAGTACCTTTAAATATTTGTTAGGGATTTTTTCAGAAGGAAGCAACAAGTAGAAAAACAAATATATGTCCAGAGTCAGCACTTCAGGACTCAAAATAATACATAAATGACTCACTCTCATGTACACAGCCTGCATATAAACACTCACCTTGAAAATAATCCTGCCTGCAACACTGAACCAGGAGAGAGGAGAAGTAGAAGAAGCAGGAGAGCAGAAGGATGGTGGGGAGATTACAGAGCTTATGGTAGAAAGAAGAGGATGGTGAGGGGGCTACCAGGGAAAGAGGCCCTACAGAGAAACCCCCCTCGAAAGGCACATGCAAGCACCTGGCTCTCCTGTTCTATCAGTTGTTTTCAGGTTTTGTGCATGAAAATACAGATTTCTTTCTGTGAACTGCGAATTATTTTGAATTGGTGTTTGAGAAGGACTCAACTTTTTAAAGGGCATTATTTTATAGGCATTTTAATTTTAGAATCCTTTTAAGACACAAGGCTGACACCTTCAGTATCACATTTTTTACATCCAATTCCACACTGGTCACGTTTTTCCTTCTCAAACCTGTTTTAGCCCAGCCAGACTTCCTTCTGCATCCACCCTTCTCCTGCCTAAACATCTGGGGGTATAACACAAGTTACACCAGACCAACTTTTCCGACTGCAACAACAATAAATTCCTCCACAGCCCTGGAGCATCTGGAGCCACTGGGATTTTTGAAATAACATAATGAAATATCTGGGTGACTACACAGCCATCTTTCAGCAGCCAATTTGAAATTTCTGGTTGGTAGTGCACCGAGGGAGCACAAGGATCAAGTGCTGGCCATCACACAAAGTGATTCACGATGAGTTCCTACAGCTTTTCTAACCCAGCTGCCTTGTTTAAAAACCAATGCAACTCTCTAAGGTATACAAATAATTAATCTCAACCCAAACTCTAAAGCAGCAGCTCCCAAACTTTGTTCCTGGCTACAACCTCATTTTACAGACCAGTACCTCCGTGCAACCCCAACCAGCAGAATAAACACGAACAAAATGAAATCCCCACCAGGATCACGACCTTGTTCACAACTTCCCCAAACCTCATTTTGGAGCCATCACTCCACTTTGGGAACTGACACAGTTGTAACACAAATGATGCAGAAACACTGACCCACCCACAGACAAACTGGAGTCACCAATGGCTCCGTGGTCACGGATGGGAGGCCAGCACCTGAAACACAAGGCTCAGGATCCACAGGCACCTTTGTGGTCCTGGGATTACCTTACAGATCCCTGCTGCTGCAGCAATGACAAGGAGGATGCCTCAAAAAAAGAGTTCAAGGCCAGGCTGGATGGGGCTTGGAGCAACTTGGACTAGTGGAACGTCCTGCCCATGTAGGGGGTTGGAACAAGGTATTCTTTAAAGTCCTTTCCCACCCAAATCATTCCATAGTTCTATGATAAAACCCTTATTTACCCCACAGGTTCAATGGTATTTGTGGTGTTTGCCCAGCAATGTCCCCAACTTCACCCCAAACAGCAAAATCCAAGATATGGATGTTACTTAACAGCATCATAAATAAATCCCCTTCAAATGAACTCCCTTGGTATTTTTTATTGCTATAAGACGAATTTGAGCTTTAGGGGAACCGTGGCGCTTTTCGCACACTGCTGAGGATGCAGACAGTGCCACAGACACAAATTACCCAGTCAAACGACCTGCTCCACTGTGTAAACCTGGTAGCAGGAGCTGACACTGGAATCAAGGCATTTCTGGTTCCCAGATCAGATCCTACACAATTACAGCTTTGCAGCCAACAGTGCAAACAGGGTGTTTCCAGGCTGGATATCAGAGCCCAGAAAAGGGAAAACAAACCACCAGAATCACTTCAGAAAAACTTGGTCTCCTCCTCCTTGGCTCCAAGTTCATGATTTTGGCATTATCCCTGATGGTGGTGACTTACACGATAAAAAAGGCAACCACCGAGTTCACACAGCAAAGAGGGAGTGAAACAACACAGATCCTGGGGATGGATGGTTTTTGCCATCTGTCATCTTTCTGACATATATTTTAAAAGATGAGAAACCCCCCAAATGGTTTAACTGGAGGGTTGGACTCTGAGCTGGAGCAGTGCAGCTGTAAAGCCTGGAAAGCCACATTCCCTCTGCAAACACACACTGTGTCCCAGGGCTGCAACCTGAATGGGAAACACGTGGATATTCCCATACATGTGCAGAAAACCAAGGATAAAAACTCAGTCCTTCGGCTCCCTATTGCCGTTAAAATTAATTGCCACATAAAATTGCTGATTCCTACCAAATGAAGCTGCACAATTTATCAACTCAAGGCTAGAGCAAACTCGCTCGTGGTTTAAATACGTTATCTGAGTTATTACAGAATCCTGCACCACCGACAGTTTTATGGATAATGTAGGTTTTGTAAATTCATTAGTACAGGACGAACTTTCAAAGCAAACAAAGACATTAAACAAACATCACAATACTGTATTTACACACAAAATAGATTTCTGTTCCCTTTCCAAAGCCATGCTGGGATACTTGGAGGAAAAATAGGAAAGCAGGTCTGCTGTAACACTTTGTGAAGGGAAAATGTGGCTGTTCATTTGGACCTGAGTCAAACGGGCTGAGCTCAACCTGCATTTCTTGACCTAATACATGACCAGGTCACATGTCAGGTCCAGCCTCCTCAGCTCTTAAATTGTTGAAGAATCATTTCTATACCACAAAAGGAGACTGGACTTACTCCAGAGCCCTTTGCAGCCCATGGCCTCCTTCCACTGATTTCAGCAGGTTTAAATCAATGGCACAATATCACTTAATTAAAGGGACAAAGTCATCTGGAATCCACTCCATTTCAAGCAAAGTTAAAACCAGTTTCGAGACCTATGCCTCGGTGAAAACCCCTGCCCTTTTCCTATTGATTAAATGCTTTCCATCCCAACTGAGATAGGAAGTAGCTGCCAAGCTGACACAGGACTTGAACACATGGGAGAAAGGGAAAAATTGCACCTCTATGACTTGCTGTCAAACCAAAGGAGACACTGAAAAAAGGAGGAAAAACATTTTTTGGACTTTCTTACAACAGATGTGAAAACCAATTTCAGAAGGAAGCACAAATTTTCAGCTGATACCGCTTCTCCTGTGAGACATCTCATGATGGAAATTGTTTTAACCTATACTTGCTGGAAGAAATTACTAACATTGCTATTAAAAAAAAAAAAGATTCTACAAAAAAAAAAAGCTGTTTTTCTCCACTTTTCCATTCTGTTTACTCTGTGCATTTATCACCAGCCTGTGTAGAAGCAGCCTCACTCTTTCCCCTGTGCAGGCAGGGAGTTAGTCACACTTTCCCCTGTTGTGCAGCTCCTTTAGTCAGCAGCAGGGAAGTGATAAAGATATAAAAAAAAACTAAACAAAAACAGGAAAACGCAATTGTGAAAAACACAGAAATTAGCAGGAGGTCCTTATAGGCAAATGTAATATTCAAATCGATTTTGGTTGCTTTAATTTAGGAGGCTGCAATCTGGAAAGGAGCTCTGTGTCTCCCCACGCAGCCTCAACTCTAAAGGGAGTGCACAGAGGGCAAGGACAGAGGGGAGGCAGCAGAGCGACAGGAACCCCTGGTGCAGAAGTCCAGGACATGAAAAAAACATTCTAGAAACTGAGAGAGAAATTGCTGCCAGAGAATACATGTAAAATAAGTCCCAGCTCCCTAGCAGTGCACTCAGGCTCACCAGGTGTTAAATAATCAGCCTGCAGCAGGAACAGCCCAAGTTTTGTAACCAGTGTAATGTAATTATGCACCACTGCTTCCTTCTTGGGGGTCTACTTATTTAAAATGCATTAAAGAAATAAATCACTGATGACTGTGTCGTCCCCCTTCCCTTTTAAGCTGAGCTGGGGCAATAAATCTATGAAAAGAGTGACTCCTGGTTAAATAAAACCAACAAAAGCAGTAACAATGGGAGGCTCCTAAACTTTACTTCCAGACTCACAGCCTTGCTTATTTTCCATTAAATTAATTGCTATAATAGGTACATGAAGTGGCAAGGATACCAAATCTCCCTAATGTACTTTTACAAAATTATTATCCCAAACCTTCTGGAATTACAGCATTCTGGCACTTCAACAGTTTTCCAGTCGCAGGACTTGCCCCTGACTATAAAAAGCATGGACTGGTCACAGCCAGAGCAGGCTGAGGCAGAGACTTTGCATTTATTAGGCACAAATCTGCACTGACTTGCTTTCACACAGTGTAAAGACAAGGTAGGATCCTGCCTCAAACACTTTTGAGTCCTGTAGGTACCTGCTGTGCACGACCAGACCTGGCATCATCACTGCAGAGAGGGGCACAGGATGGACACCATCCAGTTAAACCAAAACCTGGGAAGAAAGGCTTGTTTCCAAGTGCCATCAGCCGAACCTGTTGGTGTTGTCACAGTTTCACCAGCACATGTGTGTGTGTGGGCACTTCCACCCACAGTCAGGCCTTTCACTGATGGGACTGATGCTTCAGGGTGTTCAGGAGATGTGGGAAGAAAGAGGGGATGAGGCTGTTCTGTCTTCACTACACTGCAGTTTTGGGGAGTGGCAGAGGGTGCAAGTCCCATCACTCTGCCTCAAGACTGCACCATCCTCATCTCCCATTTCAAAACATGCCACTGGAAAGCAGCCTCCTGGCTCTGGGAGGGCAAGGATTTGGCTTAAATTAGCACCCAGTGGTATCACACTTCCACATAAAAGCAACAAATTCGTATCTGAGATAGTCCCAATGCAAAACTCAGTCAGCAGGGATTTGGAAATGGCTCAGCTCACACACAGCTGCACCACCCTGACACTTCCCTGACCTGCAGCCTGGTCTAGTGAAGGTGTCTGTGCCCATGGCAGGGGGAAGAACTGGGTTGTCTTAGGGCTCCTCCCAACCCAAATCACTCTGTGATTCTGTGACATCCTTCTGGGAAAGCCCTAAATCACCAGCAAGACAAATCTGGAATAAAACCACTTACAAAGCTTGTACAGAAAACCACTTCTCACACACTTTTCTCCCTCTCTGGTGTTAGTCATCAACCTCCTCAAGTACAGAGACCACTGAATTTAGCTTGGCCAGGCACTTCCATAAAATATATAAAGAAAAAATAGCCATCAAGAAGCTGTGCAGTCTCGTGTGAGCATTTCTGTCCCTGAAACAAATCTTAATTCTCTAAGGATCGTCTCACATGCCAATGAGAAGCTCAGTAAGGGATATTTAATCTAATCTGCCTTCAAAATAATTTTGTTGGCATTGATTGTACTGAATTGTATCTATGGGAAAGAATTTAAAATAAGAGCAAATACATATATATATATGACCCAGACAAGTAAATGTCTGTTACCATTACTGTTGGCTGATAATAACAAAGAACAACAATCTCAGTATTTATGTAAGGTAAAACTACCTGGGAGCCACCACACAGCTGTGTTTCTAAAAATCATTTCAGCATATTCAATATTATAAAAAAATTCTCAAAAAACGGCCTGCATTTAAAATTCTTTTGCTTGACTCTACCCCTGTTCCCCCAGAAAACCACCCCTAAAATCCCAGCTGTCTGTAAAGCCCAGCTGTTTCCTGGTTTTTCTATGCAAATTGTTCTCCCTGGATTTTATTGTGTGCATGTATATGTCTCTTAAAATGCACTCGAGTTTGAATTAGGGGCCCTACTTCCATCAAAGGGTTTTCTTGTAAAATAAGCTTCATTCTCCCAGTATCTGACACGGAATTATTGTCCCATAACTCACGGGTGTCCGAGCAGTTCTGTATTAAACACAGCTCTGGAAAAGTCCCACAGGGAAAAGCACATGAAGGGACATGGAAAGTCACTCAAATGCAAACCTGCAGAGCCAGGAATTTCACATCTCCCTGCCAACCCACAAAGCTCACACCATGTGCTGGGTGAGGATGTGCCTCCTGCCTCACTGATGAATTTTTACCTTTCAGGATTAACTAAACACTGATTACGTTATTGTGTAATTAGGTTAAATTAAAACTTAGCTTAAAGCAGGGAACACTTTCTTTTCAATTCCAATCAAAACCATTTACTTAATTCTCAGTTTGATATTGGCATCTCCCTCCAGCATGACAAATTTAAAATTATTATTGTATGACAGCAGGAAAACCAGAAAAGTAGAAGTTACTGTGGCAGCTGGTCTGAAAGCTCACAATTATCAGAAAATGTGAAGAATGCAGCTGCTGCTTTTCATGTATGTTCCTTCCTCAGTTCCCCACTGGCTTCCAGGCTCCCTTGCCTCGCACTGAAAGCAAAAATGAAACTCAAACCTTAAAAAGTTGCCCAAGTTATTTCCCCCCCCCATTAAATTTGCTGTTAAACTGCTTTTGCTGAATTCTGTACCATCCACACCAGGAGCAGTTCCCAACCTTCTGTCCTCGCTGACTTATACTTGGAATTTGTTTGATTCGTTCCCAACGGGAATCACAGAATGGTTTGGGTGGGAAAAGACCCTGAAGATCATCTAGTTCCAATCCAATGTCACCCACTAGACCAGGTTACTCAGAAACTAAGGCATGTTGCACAGCCAACACCTGCAGAAACTCCTGAACCCCAGGAATACCTACAATTCTTGAAGATTCCTTAAAAAAAAACTCCAAGGAATCTTTAACCCACTGCACCTATTAAGCTCACCCTATAAATCAGCATTTCTCTTTGGGCAGCCAAGCCTGCAGTGTATTTCAAAAAATATATCAAAGCTGTATCATCAGCACTGAAATGGTTTAATTTATCTTATTTATCAAATTCCAGCTTAGGCTAAAGTAGTTTTGTGGTCAAACCCAAAATGCCACTAAATTCAGAACAACTGCTGCCCTAACATGCACTGTGACAGTGCCAGCCTGGAGTTCCCTTACGTGGGTCTTGAATATTTTATGTGCAGACTCTGCAGTGTGTGACCCAAATACTGTCCTGAACCACAGAAATGAACTCATGGGATATCCATGGAGTGATAAATGTGGACACAATCTGAGAGCAAGATCTGTCCCATGAAATTTAGGAACTAAATGATAGTCTGTGGTAATAAAATATTTATTATGCTCTACAATACTGCAACTGACTGGTTGTACTTCCTCCCCTCTCCATCAGAGAACACTGGAACCCTCTGCAACTCCTGCTCCAGAGTTCTCAGGTTACACATCTTCAGTTTTCTTACAGATTTTCCTGTAGGGCTGTATCTCTACAAGGAACCATTTGGCAGTTAAGGCAGATTACCCCGAAACCCAAAGTACTGTCAGTTTTTTTCTCCTTCTTGACTCAATTTCTCTGGAAAGCAGAGTGTCCAGAATCAATTTCCTAAATACAAATGTAAACCCACAAAATACACTGAACAGAGAAAAAAGCCACATCATACTTTGCTACCCAGCACTGTACCAGTCACCAAAGGAATCCATCGTGTGGCAGGAGAAGAAAATAATACAAGCCCTGTGTTAGGACTGCCTAACCCTGCTGCCCCGTGCAGACCACTGACACGTGATGTGGGGAAGGAGTTCTTTACTCAGAGGGTGGTGAGGCCCTGGCACAGGTTGGGCAGAGAAGCTGTGGCTGCCCCATCCCTTTGAGTGTCCAAGGCCAGGTTGGAGCAGCCTGGGATAGTGGGAGTTGTCCCTGCCCATGGCAGAGGGTTGAAACAGGATGATTTTTTAAGGTCCCTTCCAACCCAACCCATTCAGTGATTCTGTGATATGACCCTCCTTCCCTCTGCTGTGCCACGGTGATATTCCTGTCTCAGTACCCTCAGAAACAGCTCAATAAAAGCAGGAACCCACTTGAAACAGCTGTAATTGCTGCCAACACTGATAAGACAAGGCCTAGCAATAGAGACAGCACCAGGGAGATCCTTAGTTTGGATTCCCAAGGGGATGAGCATCAAAGAGCTCGGTGTCCTCCCAGTCCTTGCAGAAAACCCTCGTGGCAGAGGGCGGATGGGGCTGCTGGGAGGTGCAGGATCACACCCTACCCTCCCTCACTGGGTATGTTGCTGTTGGCACCAAAACAGAGAGACCTGCAGGGGATGTAAGGAATTGAAATGGAAAAACCAGGAAATAAAATGTAAAATTTGTATTGTGAGCAAGTGATTGAAGGAAGTAGCAGAGCCCTTAACAAATTGGTTATTTGTCTGGTTAGCTGATGCAGAAGTGGAACAGGAAATTAATTCAATATGTCCCAGACTTACATTCCACTATTATTTTCTGAGTTTTTTTCTTCCCCTTTTTTCATATGTAAATACAAACCAAAAACTGGGAAAGCCAGTATTTGATGCTGATGAGACTTCAATTAAAAAGATCTAATCACTATCAGAGCTAGACTACAGATAGGCTTGGAAATGAAAGAATAAAGTAAGACCGTTTGAGGAGAAAAGAGCCTCTTCAGAACCCACTTGGCTGCCAGCAGTTCTTGATTTGCTGAAAAATGTCCCAAACCAATAGGTAAAAGTCACACTCACATAAACCTTTATGAACAAGTACCTCACAGGATATGGCAGCCTGCCAGTAATTTTGCTTTAAATATGAAAATGGATATCAAATCCAACTTTCTAGATATAATAATGGCACGGGAGATTGATGGCATTGCTATGCTGCACAATGACTATTTAAAACACTTTTGGCCGCACTTACAAAGCTCCTGTGACCTCCAGAACTATAGAAACTGTAGGCAGTGTTAGAAGGAAATAAAATTAGTGATTCACAAAGGAGAAGTAAAGCAATTCAGTGTTTTTCCAAGAGGTACTGACTGCAGTTCACACCTCTGCAATGACACCAGCACAGTGTCGTGTTTAGAGAAGGAAAGAAGAAACAATCCAAATTTCCATAAATGTAATGTCTGCTGCAGAGGTGGCACTAATGGTACTGGGGGTGCCAGGGAACTGAAGTGGAATGGAAATAGGTTCTTTGTTATCAGAAGATTCAAGTTCTCCTAAGCACTGTGGGGAACATCACTCCCCCACTACGTGGTCATGTCACAGGAGTGGGCAGGAGATGGAAAAAAGCAGAAAAAAAAGACAAAAGGAAATGAAGCCGGGGGAAGAAAACAGGAGGAGAGATTAGGAGTTGAGACTAAAGCTGAAGGCAGCGTGGATGGAGCAAGAAATGCCAGAGAAAAACAACAAAGCAGAGGAGGCCCCCATCACATCTACTGCTGACTCACCCATTTCGGGTTACTTTCATTATTTCTTTGTATCCTGGCAGCATCTGGCATCTGCTGCTGAGATCAGAGCCTGTTGTGCCAAGCGTGAATCAAGACCTTCCTGCTCATCAGCTGAAAATTCAAACACACAGAAGACAGAACAGAGCAAAGGATCTCATCAGTCCTGCTGGGAGTGACCAGGAGCTGCAGCACCAAAAATCCCATCCAACCATCACTCTGGTCATCCCAGGAGCACACAGAGAACATCTGCTTTTTGCTACAGCAAGAGCTGATTATTTCAAGTGGTTTTCAGAAGCTCCCAGGATCCATCTGCCCCTCAGTAAGGATGGGTGAGATGTTTGGTTTGTCAGGCACTATCTGCATTTGCTGCAGCAAGCAGCTACAACCCACTTATTTTGCCATCGGGAACCAAGCAGGTTCTTCCAAGCATCCAGTGCAAGTCCACAGCCACGTTCATTTGACACCCATCAGGCTACAGCAATCCTGGGGCTGAAGCTCCCAGGCTGGCCCTTGGACTGCCTTGCACCCCCCCAGGCTCTGTAGCTTCCATTAACTTGTGGCTTTAAAAAGTCAGGAGAGCGTTCCTCTTGTATTGTGCCATGAAGCTCTGCAGAACTAATTATTGTGCAAATAGAGCTTTAAATCATTAACAAAAAATGTTGATTATAGCATCTGCAATCATTACTTGGCCCATTACTTAAAAAGCTGGAAGCAATAAATAGGATGGGGAATAGCTAGTATTACTCTTCCAGAGCTCAAGAATCCGGGATGTCAGAAAATGAGCCCTCCCCATGACAGTTACACTTGGGCTCTGTGAGTACTTTGTAATCACACCAATACAACAAGCCCTTCATACCAAAGCATTTTAAAAAACCACCAGATATCATTAATAGAATGAAAACACTGTAGTGTTTTCTCCCAGGCCTTTTGTCTTTTCTTCCTATTCTTTGGAACACTCATAAACTCGTATTTTTACATTTCCCCATTAGATTTCTTAGATAAATATTTTAACTAAGTCAAAATACCACAACTTGAAATGGGAATGGCTTTTCTTTATTTACTTTTCCCCCATGCTGGCTGCCAGCTCTGAGAGATGTTCCTTCCAACGGCAGCTGCAGCAAAACACCAGTGGGAGCACAACTGCCCTCACCTTCCCACTGCTGTCCCCTTCCATGGGCACACAGCTGCGCCCCAACACCACCTCAGTCCCTAGAAGAGGCATTTATAGCAGGATACTATTGCCACGTGGCCTCCTCCATGCTAGTTATGGCTGCCCCATCCCTGGAAGTGTCCAAGGTCAGGTTGAATGGCAGTTGGAGCAAACTGGGATAGTGGAAGGTGTCCCTGCCCATGGCAGGGGGTGGAAAGGATTGGGCTTTAAGGTCCCTTCCAACACAAGCTCGTGTGATTCCATGATCTCCAGTGTCACCAGAGTGTACAGTCAGGCTTGGAGGGCACCTTCCAAGGAGAACCTCATTGCACTGCCCATGTGACAACCAAGCAGAGCACTCCTGCTCCCATTTTCTCGCTATCAGAACTGAGTGCCCAGATGCTCATCATCCATCCCAGAAAAACACAGCCATCTCTCAGGCTCTGGCAGGAATTTTGATCTGAAGCCTATCTGGAGTGGCCATGTGCTGCAGGGACCGGCCGTCAGGAGCTGCCACCCTCGCTGGCAGATGATGACAAGGGCAGTTTATCCCTGGCTACTTCCTGCATGGCTACAGGCTTGCTCTGCAGCACACACAGATGTGCTACACCAAGGCCAACAGGATAATCCAGAGCTCCAGCACACACACACTGAGTTCACAGCTAAAACATTGCAAAGGTCCTGCTCCCCCCAAGGCAAGGAACTCAGGAGCCTGCAGCTGGAAGGGACCTCTCCAGTGGATGCCTTTGGGCTACGAAGTTTGAGAAACTTTTCTCTTCAGATAATACAAGCTTTCTTTTAAATTCAGCCTAAATTTCTCGGCGTTGTGCTTAGCAGCACAGGCAGCATCCCTGGCAGGGTGTCCTGGAGTGCTCCAACGAGATATTCCCAACACCCCTCTCTGCCAAGTCCCACCTGACACACACAACTTCCCTTCATGGCTTGCTAACCAACACACTCTTATGAAACATTCCTGGTTTGCCTCCCCATCTCAATTAATTCCTCCTCTCAGAGCTTTTCTCCAGCCTCACGTTATCCCTTCCCTTCCTGCCTATCAGGGGTTCTGTGCTGGCTCCTTTCCAACTCTGCTCTTCAGTGCAATCTTTTCACTTAAGAGCCTGGCAAGCTGGTTTATTTTTTAACCCCCCCTCCTTTCTGTTCTACACAGTTTCAAAGTAATGAGGGGGGAAAAAAAGGACATATTTTCATATTTTCCAGGACGATGAATAACAATCTTATGTTGCAGCAGCTCAGCTTGCCCATAAACAGGGCACTTTTTTGAAGTAATGAATAGAATAGCTGTTGTGGTAAAACAGTGCACTATGGAGGTGTATGGAAAGGAGAGAGAATGGAAGTGCAACTTCCTCACCTGCCTCTTCAGCAAAGTGCTAAAGGAATCAAAATCCAGTAGAAAGAATAAACTTCTCTAAACTTCTCTTAGACACAAAATCGTAAATTAATTAAATATACTCTCTCTGTTTTGAAACCTGTACCTTCACTATAGAAGAAAAAAGGGGCACGCAAATGGAGTACAACATACAAACAGGGGCAGGCAGTGCTAACCAGAGCTGTGTGCTGTTAGTTTGCAGCACTGGATACACTGGTCATCTCCAGGGGCACTCCGAATCAAACCCCCCAAAAAAAGACTGAAAGAGACCATCTTTGTGCTAATTAAACCACTTAACAAAAAACGACCAGGGCTGCTGCAGTCCCACAGCTTAGAGAGACTCGTCTCTGATGTGCCACTGGCACGAGTTGGGCTGTGCCCACAGGTGCCACGAGGTCCCTGTGGCCAATCTGGCCACTGCCACTGTCCCGAGCTGTGAGTCAGCTCCCTCAGCAGCTCTTCTCTTCCTACCACTGGCATAGCCATTAGAAGGGTTTTTTCCCTGTGGTTAGTTTATATGCTGCAGCTCATTAACAGCTCCTAATACCAGAACTTGAGGCTAATTAGGCATGGCAATCCTGAGGAACATATTCTCCGTTCATCTTCCCAAAGCAGGATGCTCCTTGGCGGCCCAGCTGTAGCTCCACATGCTACCATGAGGGTATCACCCTGGAAATAAAAATACTCCAGGATCCCACACATTACACAGCAGGGATCCCGTACTTGTTAGCTGATGGCACAGTTTACAGGCTGTTTAGCTTAAAAACTGGAAGCATCTCTGTCATCAAGGCAGATTCCTGCTCAGCAGCCTCAGGGATTTTCCCCGATTGTTATCAATACACCAGGGCTTTCACAATTAAAACTACTGACTTGAAAACGAAGGGCCAAAGTGGTTACAAACTTCGGAGACTTAAATAAAAAGCATTTGACAGAACAATGCTAATGGGAATTTTCTCCCCATGGTTTCAAACGCAAAGAGGCTGCGAGGTCTGAGGTTTAATGCACATAAACTACTCCTAGGAGCAGGCTGTCCATCTCCACATCAGCCAAGAGTAACATCCACTACGGCAACAAGTACCTAGGGAACACCAAAAGATTTACAGCAGGAGCTATGATCCACACCAACCCCTTCTTTAAGCACAGGAGCTCCTGAAACCTGTTTTCCCCTCTGTCTTCTGGACCACACAAATACTGACCAAAACTTGTCCAGATCTGGGACATTCTAAGGCTCCCTTTGCCCACTAGATGCCTATCTTGTAGGTTTTTCTTCAGTATAAACATTTCTCTTGTTGTTTTCTTCTGTCTGTTTTCAAAGATCATCATCTTCAATACCTTCACCCCGAGTCTCCTTAAAAAGGCTTACAGGTTCCCCAGTTGTGAAGGAAGGAGGCACAGGCTAAATCTGTCTGGTCTCCACTTCCAATTCCCACAGATTTCCTTTCAACATCTGCTTTTTATAACTAAAGGCATCAAAACTTACAAAGTAGCTTGTAAATAACAGCAGCAAAAGGTACATTTCAATTACTGTATTTTCATCCTAAAGAAACCCACAAATGTGGGAATCCTTCCCTTGGTCAGTCACTGGAGAACAGGGACCTCTGAGGAATGAAAATACAGACAGCAGCAAAGATGACTTCATGCCTTCCCACTCTTGAAAATATACTGTAGCATCTTTACAGATGATGGGAAGAGCAAAGGGAGGGGCTTCGTCCATGGGCAAGGATATAGCCACCAAGAGAGGGGAGTGACTGAAGTGATGGAACAGCAGAATTTCCCCCAGAATCACCTGCAGCAATTCCTCTATTGTGGGTATTTTCAAGCCCTTCCTCTGGGAACCGAGTGAGCCTTAACATTGGAAATGTGAGCTAAATTCACTGGCCAAGGCAGCAGACACCTGCCTTCAACTGCCCTCTGACTTTCATTTTTGCAAGTGATTAATTTCTAAAAGCTCCTAGAAACTTGGTCCTCAGATCACAAGTTGGAAACATGAAAAAATCCTGGACAGAGATGAAGAATCCACCAAAGCCCTAATTTTCAGGCAGCCTAAAGGTGAACTTTCCCTCATTAGACACCTCAACATGTTTATCCACTCTTCCTCTGCAGCCCTTTCACATCACCAACGCGCCACTCCAGCCGACTACAGAGCTTCACGTGGGGACAATGTGCCCAAAACTCCAGAAGGAAAAACAAAACAAGGATTTTCATTTTGGGCCAGCTCAATCCAAACTGGAATTTTGTTTGTTTTGAGCTGGCCAAGCCGTTGACGTGTTGGGAGTCCAGCGAAGCATTAACCCGTTTTGCTAAGCAAGCAACGCATCCACCCTCTGGGCACAGAAGCACCGGGTTTGGCACAAAAATGAAGGCTGGGGCTCTGAAGTTTGGCTCTGCACACACACCAGGAGCTGCGAGTGGGTCCCCACACCTCCACAGGCTCGCCAGCCCGCTCCCAAGGAGAAGCAGAGATTTCGAAGGAGCACAAAGCAAAGCAGGCTGGCAGCTGCAGAGGCGCCACGGTTTTGTTTGCCTGCGAGCAAACCTGGCAGGGCGGGCCAAGCCACGCTTCTGTGCCCCATGTTGTGGTGTGTGATCCTTGGCAAAGGGGCGTGCCCAGAGTGTAAGCCATGACAAATATAGCAGGAATCGTGCGGCGATACGGGGTTAATATTAATTCAGCTGTGCTCAGGGGGAGCTGCGCGAGCGGCGCCGTTTTGTTCCTGGGCTCTCGCGGGGGATTAGCTGTTGGCAGAGCGGCCATGCCGGCAGGAGACTCCACCATCCGAGCTGTTTCCTGGCACCCGGCTGGTTTGGCTGGAGTTGCTTCTGACTCTTTGCAGAAGTTAGGGTTTTTAAAACATTTTTGAATCCTTGCAATGGCTTCGGCAATGGGCAGCAGCCCTCGTGCCCCAAGAGCCCTCCACCATCTGACCTGCTGGGCACAAAGCACGGAGCAAGACGCTGCTCGGTGGAGGTGGTTCGTTAATATGTAATTAGTGCCCAGCAGGTTGGGGGCCCTCCTTTGTGTCTTCTGGCCAGATGTGCCCTCACTGGACCAGGTCACACTGAAGAGATGACACATGAACTGGGCCACGAGACGTGACCTACCTGGGATAACTCTTGCCCTTGCTCCATCACCAGTGTGCCAGACAAGGCCATCAGAGAGCTCTGCTTCCACAGGTTTTATACAAATTAGATGGCTTTGATTAATCTTTTACAGTGGATGCCCCGTTCTTGGAAGTGCTCAAGGCCAGGTTGGACGAGGCTTGTAGCAACCTGGTCTACTGGAAAGCATCCCTGCCCATGGCAGGGGGCTGGAACAAGATGGTCTTTAAGGTCCCTTCCAACTCAACCATCCTGTAATTCTATGATTCTAAACCCACTGAAGCTGTCTCTGCAGGGAAAGCCACCTTTGAGGGAACAATCCCTGCAGGAACAGGGCTGCTTGCAGCCACCACCATGCTCGATTTGGGGCAGCACTGCCAGGGCTTTAACTGAGCAGAGATTTCTCTCCATCTTCACTTTAAACAATATTGTGCTGTTCCAGTATTGTACCAGTGAACTCACAGCGACCCTGTCAAATAAATATTTTTCCCGAGTAACACTGTTTTAAATATATCCATTTAGTATCCTTATTTGAAAACACTGGACAAATTAAATGCCTGTAAAATTTGACTTTCCAATATTTTGTGTTGAGATAAACTCCTACAGCACCCTCTTCCATGGCAGCCAGCCCATATTTCCAAGTAACCACAATTTTAAAAAGCCAACTATGCTTTTCAGTATCTATGCATTAATCATCCCTTCCAGCTTTTTCAAGTTCAAGGAAAAAAGCATGAGGAATGTATGTGCAAAATACTCCCCCCTTCAAAAAAGCTGCAGCCTAACTCTCCCATATCCCAGCTCTTACCACGTACCCCATACCCAAGCAGGGATGCCCCACCAGCTCTGTGAGGTTTCCTTATCTTTTCCATCAAGACTGGAGCGTAAGAAACATTTATTTATGACAAAGGGAAGGATAAAGCTGGTGAAAACACTGCTGAGAGAAGCCCTGTGCTCCCAAAGAAGTCACGTTAATTGAATGTGACTTCAAAATATTTCAGATTCTCAGCAAGGATTTGGTAGCGGAGAAGGACACGCTGTGACGGACCGTATTTCTGACACAGTATGAAAAGCAGCTCCGGTACATGCTGCCAAAAAGTGTCAAATGGGCTAAAATATGCTTGTTGATAGAGAAACGAATGATGCTTCTGAAGGCAGGAGCAGGGAGGAGGCCACAGGTCAGGACCGGGCCGGCTGAGTGCAGGGCTGTCCAACATTCCCGGTGTTTCCATGAACACCGAGGGGAGACGTGGCCTTGCAGAGTGCCTGATGCACACCCCTGGTTTTATTGGATTTTCCTTTGCTCTTGTATTTTGAGAAAGGTTAAATATGTCAAACATTAGTTTACAAAACCTCTCACACAAATCCTCTTACTCACATGATCTTTCTAAACAGCAACAATCTCTCCAACTACGCAGACCTGGCTACAAGCTGTGACTATTGATAGGACAAGAGTGAATGGCTTTTAATTCAAAGAGGGTGGGTTTAGATTAGATTATTAGGAAGAAATTCTTCCCTATGAGGACAGTGAAGCACTGGTTGCCCAGAGAAGCTGTGGCTGCCCTATCCCTGAAAGTGTCCAAGGCCAGGTTGGAGCCACCAGGGACAGTGGGAGGTGTCCCTGCCCATGGCAGGGGGCGGAATGAGATGAGTTTTAAGCTCCCTTCCAACCCAAACCATTCTGGGATTCAGTATTTCTATTTCAACCACCACCTCTCACAAACTTCCCGAGCTGCAGAGGTGAGGGAGAACTTTCCCTCCACACCCACCCCACGACACTATGGACACCCATGTAACAGTGTTACCATATTTTCCATATTTTCTCACCCGTTCCTCTCCCATGGTCTGAGGTCTCGTTTGATCTTTTGTGCCCGTGGCAGCACACTGAGCAGATGTCTTCATCGAGCTGTCCGCACACCCTCGGGTCTTTTTCCCCAGTGGTTCCAGTCCATTTAAAGCAATGTGTGGAAGGAGCTGGGAATGCTCCTTCCCAGGCACCTAACCTTGTGTTTGGCAGTGGTGACCTTTCATCTGATCGTGTGGTCCTCCTTAATTCCAGTTCTGCCTCCTTCTGCATAGGGCTGCCTCCCACCAGTGACGCCGTGGTATCCCCCTCTGCCTCGGTGGAGCCAACTCCCTGTCCACTTCTTTTTTCCAGATTGATTAATACATTCAGACACACAGCCATGATGCAGATACTTAGAGCAGTCCAGTATCAACTTACTCTCTGAAAAAAAAGCTGATGCTTTACTTGCCTTCTGTTCCAACCCAGAGCAAGACAACTACTTAAATACAGGCTCTATGAAAATCACAGAACTACCTCTTTGCTGATGTACTATTTAAAAAACACCACCAGATTTGTGATTTTTGTTTTTCTCATCACATATTTGTCACATACATGTTTTAACTGTGTTTTTTTGAAAGAGTTAGGACTCAGATGCACACAACTGTTCTCTCCTCCTTTTTTTCTGTAAAAAACTCCAAGCAGGTGAATCCTCTGGAACTGCACATGTCGAGCAGAGACAGACAGGTAAAAACCTGGTCAGTTGTGCGTACTGGAGGCAGAAAAATACAAGAAAAAGAGCTATCATAGAATCACTGAATCACAGAATGGTTTGGGTTGGAAGGGGACCTTGAAGATCATCTAATTCCAACCCCCAGAAGCAGGACTCAAACTCAGGAGGGCAAAGGGGTTTCTCCAATGAAGCTCCTGCACATCCAACCATCCAGACGAGGACCCACATGAGTGGGAAAGGACAGAGCCACACCAGAGGCCACAAAATGCAAAAAACCCTAAAGATTTGTTACTTTTTTAACCAGTAGTCCATTATTTCAAAGACTTTGCACGTTTCTGGATGGGTTTCTAGATAAGGTTTACGAATGTGCCGTGGTCTCCAGAGTCCCCCAGGAGCAGGACACCAGCAGCTCCCCATAGAAGGTGCTGAGCCCAGATGCCACGGACTGCCCTGTACCTGCTCCCGCTCATCTCCAACACTGACGCCTGAAGGAAGCTGAGCTGGTCAGGATATTAACTGGGTCTGGCCTGTGGAAAAAGCTGATGCAGAAACTGCACGTCTTGTCTCCTCCATCTCCAGCCTCACTCACGGCTGCTGTTAACCCTCTGAGTCCATCCAAGGAGACCTTCCCTACAGCTTTGTCACTCGCAGGTTTTCTTTCATTTTTTCCACACATCTTCTTACAAACCCTTCCTTCCACCTCATCCTCATCCTTCTGGCTTCAAGGCAGGTTTTACCATCCCATCTCCTGCCTCCACCTGGCCCAGTTTCCATTTTCTGGAGACTAAAACGCTCAAGTTTCACCAATTTTCAGCTGCTTTTGCCTGTCCATGAGCAGTGCCAGCCTTCCCCCCCCCGGCACCTCCCAACCCATCCCATTATTGCCAGCAAAGCAACACCAAAGTCGAGCCAGACCTGGAAACACCCTGGTGTTAAGATCCACTTAGTAAGTTGTCAGCCAGGTCCTGTGTATCTATTCTTGCAGGCATAAAGATCTCTGTCAGCAGTCAAAACACGGATTTACACCCCCAGCACAATTCCTAGCAGCATTTAAAGATTTTTAACGACCATCCCTTTGTCCCAGGGAGTTAAGCACTGATCGAATGTCACAACGTGACACATGAATGCACAACACCACGGAGGTTTGACAGGCAGCAACATTGTAATATGATAATTCCTCTTTGTCCCTTAATCGTCTCTGTTTTTTGCAGACTTGATTCACTTACCAACATGTGATCAATCACTGCCTTTTTCAGTGAGATAATTTTTTGCCCTCTATCTAAATGGCTCCTGTCAAAGGGAATCCAGTACTAAATTAAAGCTGATATGCTTGTCTCTGCTCTTTTGTTTGTTGACTTCTTCTCGCACACAATTGATTTTAAATAGATTTTTTTATGGGTTCCATCACCCTTTAAGTATATGTATTTTTAAAATCTGTCTCCTTCAAATTAACGTTGGTACATACACATTTAAAAGTGGTCTGGAGCATATAATTTAATGGAGAGGAATAAATACAAGGGTACATGATGACACGTGTATCAAGTCCCTACTAGATATGGAGTAAGTTGCCTGAATGGAT
The DNA here is from genome assembly GCA_013399895.1 of Serilophus lunatus. Taxonomy (NCBI): domain Eukaryota; kingdom Metazoa; phylum Chordata; class Aves; order Passeriformes; family Eurylaimidae; genus Serilophus; species Serilophus lunatus. Next base: position 542,620 of record VXBA01002510.1, read on the forward strand.
CTTCCCACGTGCTCTATTTAAAAAGTGAAGACAACAATCAAGTCTTTAGATTTGTGACTGTAACAAAAAGAGGATGGTGTGATTTAACATGAAAAGAAGCAACACTTGCTCTGAGTCCGTAATAAATCAAGATTTAGCTGAAGATCATCAAGAACTTCTCAGATATATCTCACTGGAGTTTGCACATCCCAATTAACATTTCCTTAACAACAGGTAACAGGTCTTGAGCAGCACAAACACCAAAGAAAAGAGAATCTAACTCTGTATAAAGCAGTGTTTTTGCAGCCCTCAGGCAATCATCACATGTGCCCCAAACAGCTCTGTACTGCCCAGGGCAGAGGCAGAGTTGCATGTGGCTGCACCAGCCCAATTCCCTCCAAGCAGAGCCACACACGTGCAAACTACTCAAACCTTGCTGGCTTTTCCCTCAATCCCCTCAAACACATCCACACCACATTTGAAACCTCAAAGTGTCACATTCTGCCCCTTCCCTCCAGCTGCTCTTTCCCACATCCATCTCTTCTCAGTTGGGTCTTTCTCACTTTGTCCTGATGCAAAACCTCAGCCCAGTGCTGAAGCCAATGGCACAACACTCATGGACTCGGCAAAGGTGGGAATCTGCTCTCTGGTTGTCCCAGCTCCTCTGCCCACATCTGCCTGGCAATGGCTATCAGGCAAGGAAATTGCAGAAATCCCCAGGTGCATCCCCGTCCCTCCCACCCCAACCTGTGCAGCACCTCCAGCTGCCATCCCCACCACTCTACACCTAATTTGTGGTAATGAAATGAGGTGATTTCAAAGCTTGGTAAGATGATGCTTTTTTAATTCACTGATTGAATGACAGGAGATTTTTGGCTGTGATGTGCATTATAAATTATTCTATACAGTTTCAGCACTTGTCCTGGTTAGGTACATAAGGCACTTAAGACTTTATGATGTGTCTATTAGATTTCTTGATAATCAGCCCTATAATATAAAGAATCACCTCTTTTAATACCTATTTTTTCTTCTTTTTTGAGACAAACACCTCAACAAAATGCTGGACTTTCAGCTCTTTCAAAGGTGGGACAATTTCCCTGAAGGAAAAAAAACAATAAATTGATGTTTTCATCTTGTGGTTCTATCAGCTTTTTCCTTCCTTTCCCTGTGCAGACAGAAAAGGGAAAGAAAACAGCTCTGCAATGGAGGCATCACCCCTGGGCGAGCAGCATTCCAGCAAGGACTCGTCCATCCACAAAGGGCAGCGGGAGCCAAGGCATTAAAAACATGCCAGTAAATGAGGCAGGGGGAGGACTGGCTCAGGGAAAAAAACCAAACAAAAACCAACCCAACAAAAAAAAGCTCATTTTTCAAAACACATTATTATGACACAAAAAAGCACTTGACTGTATTTTCAGCACAGCACCGAATCCCCCCAGTATCGGCTTTGTGTCTCTTGGCAGTTCAGGAATGCCAACGCGCCCCGTCCTCGGGGTGCCACAACCAATCTGCTGCCAAGACACACAAAACTGATATCACGGGTGTATAAAGCCCTCTTTGGAAACGTAGGAAACGGCCAACAACCTCATGTTAGGGTTTGACTTAGTCAGCAAGACGTCAAGGAAGAAAAATTAACCTTTTGTTACAAGGTTTAAAGTGACCATCCGTATCCTCCTCGGAGGGAGGATCAGCCTTCCTGAAGCACAAATGTGGTTGGTACTGCTCTGCACTCAAACATCATGGTGTTGGTTTTATCTGTTTACTTTTGTTTTGAGAGGAAAACATAAAAATCCTGACACTTGGGGCACTCGAGGCAGCAGGGAGGCTGTGACTTGGGGTGGCTGGGCAGGTGACACACCTTCAGAGGAAACCCAAATGCTGGAGCTGGACCTTCCCATTAGCACTCAATCCCAGAACCACAGAATGGGCTGGGTTGGAAAGGAACTTAAAGTATCTTCCAGTCCCACCCCCTGCCATGGGCAGGGACACCTTCCACTGTCCCAGGTTGTTCCCAGCCCTGTCCAACCTGGCCTTGGACACTTCCAGGGGTTGAGCGCACCCACTCAGGTGGGCACACAATGATGCTACTGCCTGAGAAGGAATTTAAGGCTCCAACTGTAAACATCCAAAAGGTTTTTGCATTTAAAAATCTGGTCACCAGCAAGTGATTCAAATATTTGTAACTCCAACTGATGAGTAAGGAACCTACTGGAGATGCCACAGGTTCACTCTCTGCAAGCATTTCTCCATTTTTGGTTCTGGCACGTCTCCCTCCTCCAACCCGCAAACTGGATGCAAATCCTTTCAAAATGGGTCATTTTCCCCCAGAATTTTCCTGCCACAATTACAATCACAGATTGCTGCCCTTCCCAGTCACAGAAATAAAACTCGTTGCCTTCAGGATTCCTTCAAAATACACAAATATAAAAACAACACGACTGCTTCTTTCAGATGGGTTCTCTGTGGACTGCTGCTTTTCAGTTTGTTTCACTGAAGCTAAATAGTTGGAAATTAAGAATCTAATTAAGAAATACAGTAATTAACTGTAATGAAGAGTTACAGCGAGATCCT
>VXBA01002510.1:545232-581140 GCA_013399895.1 Serilophus lunatus
ATGTTAAATTAAAAACTCCATTTAGAAACCAAAATGTTAGAAGGCTGTGAAACTACTAGATATCAGATTGATATTATCCAGGAAAGGTCAAATTTAAATTATAGGACATGTTTAAAACATTAAGTTGTTGGTGTAGCTTGCAGCTTTTGCATTTCCAGCTAATACACAGATATACAAATATACAGATCTATGGGCAACCACATCACAGGTGCTCACTATCAAAATACCTTCAGAGTCAGAAAATGCAGTACCTCACATTAAATAATTAGGATTTCCAGGTGGTTTTTGTCCCAAGGACTCAGAAGCACAATAAGCTTCACCAGGAGTGAAGAGCAAAGAATACTGATAGATGAGAGCCTTAGTACAAATAACCAACATTTGGCTGACAGAAACAGGTTGTGGGTTTTGGGGGGGGATTTTTTTGGACTAGAAATAAAACATCTTGATTTTAAGACAAGAGAAAAATATCTTTTTGTCTTATGAGCCCCCAGTTGTGGGAAGAGAGCTGAGCGGTGCCGTACCAGCATGTGGGGAGAGAGAGACAGGGCGGTTGGGGAGAGGGTGAGGAGAGTTAATAAAATTCCTCCCAGAAAACAGAAAATGAGATTAAAGGAGACATTTTGGCCATGAGGCCTTCTTTCGGCTGGAGAAGGCCTCAAAGCCAAAGTGTCTCTTCTAATCCTATTTTCTATTTCGAGAGTGCATTTTAATAACCCCTTTGTATATGGTACAATGACTTTAGCAAGTCCTATTTTAAGCAGATTTTCCACACTGGAAGGCAAAATGGGTTAAAATAATTGTACCGCGCACCTCGCACGCGTGACACTTTGTTTAATCCGGTGTCAGACACCGCGGCCACACAACACGCAACAAGGTCCCCCCATAAAGGCGCCTTTCAGGACGAGCAGTGCAAGGCATGGAGTGGGGGAAACCAGGCAGAGGAGCACAGCTCCCTCCCACCAGCGGCCAGGCCTTGCCTTCCCACCTGGATGGGGGCTTGGCTGATGTGCTCGGGCTCCAAAATTCCTCCTCTTTCAGGTAACAGGCTGGCACTGGCCACTTCTCAGCGGGGTTTGGAGGTGCTGTCAGGAGGGTGTGGGAGAGGGGAGTTGGGATGAGAGCTCTGGGCCCCAAAGGGGAGCTCACCTGCAGCTCCACGGTGGTGCCCCCACAGCCACCGGCTCACTGGCCAAGCTCAACTTTGCGTTGGTAAAATCCTGCCCCTGGATGTTGTTTCCTTCACACAAAAACACCATGAAACTCTACATCTAAAGTGCAGGGTTAGAAGTTTCTACTGTGGGCACAAAACTCAGCCTTTTTTGAATATAAAAGGTGAAAATTTGTTCTTAAAAAGCACAACCCAAGGGAGTACCACCGGTTCTGGGCAGTGCTTGTCTCTCCCTCCCTGCCATAGGTCACAGCGTGGGAGCTGGAGCTCCCCCATCAGCAGCTCTGGCTCTCCACCTCCCTGCTCTCTTATGGTGTGAGTGGTGGAATCAGCATCCCTGGGAGTGCTCAAGAAACACCTGTAGGTGAGGCATTCAGGACACAGTTTAGTGGTGAACAGGCAACAGGAACCTCCAGAACAAGCATGAGTCCTGCAATCCCATGGAAAAATCAATTTGCGTGCCTAGAAGAACCCTAATGGAACTCATGGTTTCTACTAAATGAAGAAGTTCCCATGTAAAGATCATACAGCTGTACAATTGTTTGGGTTGGAAACGCCCTCTAAGAGCATCCAGTCCAATTGTTAATCCAACACTGGCATTTTCAAACTAAACCACATCTTGACATTTTTTGAACACTTCCAGGGATGGTGACTCCACCACTGCCCTGGGCAGATGTTGCAGAGTATCAGAAATGTAAAACTACAGCCATAAAACTGCAAATTGCAAATTGTCAGGAGGTGAATGGACGAGCACATGAGTAGGATGGCACCAGACCCACAGGGGAAAGGCAGGGCTGCTGCAAGGACAAGGAACACTCATCTCTGATAAAAACTGAACTGAAACAACAGAAGAAAAGGCAAGTTAGCAGAGAAACTCCTGAACAAAGAATATGCAAAAGGAAAAGGAATTTTGTCCTCTCCATGCAGCATCAGTGAGCAGCACCCAACCTCCAGGCGGCACATAGAAGAACAGCAGTCAAACTGAATTAAGGAGGAGGTCCAAGCGCAGTGGGCAGACACCACCAACCACCCAGCAGCTCCCTGTGCTCTTCAGATGAAGTTCACTAGCTATGCCTGGATGGCAAGGCCAGCAGAGAACTTAAAACCCTCACCAGATGGATCATCAGCATCAACTGGGAAATACAGGAGAAAACACCAAAAGGCCTCAACGCTGGGTGTGTCGCATCAAAAAAAATAATTGTAATAACGACAGGTTAAGTACAACTGAAATTTTTATGCATCCCAGTGGGGCTCCACGGCAGCCAATGCTCAGGGCCAATGGATTAAAATAAAGCAGGTGAGAAATACAAAAATCTATGTAGCATGAAATATCTCTAAGAGACTTGTTTAGCAAAATTAACTAGTAGTTTAATAGAAAAAAGCTTGATGTATGAGAGTGCTCCAATTTCTTCATAGAAATTAACATTTCAATCCTGTTTTTATCTAGAAGTCATTAAACTGTGCAACATGAATTATTAGAACTGTAGCAGAGAATTAACTCTATTCATCAAGTAAGTCCAAACAGTTTAGAGTGCATCTGTAATGAAAAAATAGCTCCACATTTCTATCTCTTCTCATTAAAGTAAACCAGTTTTCCCTCTCTCAGTATATAAAACTGTCTTCTCTTCATGTAATTTATATTACCATAAGCCAGCTCACATTCTAAACTATTACACGCCTCCAATTAATTTTTGCAGCTTTTGCCTGAAAATTTAATGAGATAGTAGTGTATGAACCTGCTGACTCCAGATTACGTGTGTGCTTCCAATATTAATGTTGGCATAAAATAATCTGATACATACTTGATGAGAGCTTTTCACTATTGTGAGAGTAGTTAAGGCAATATGTAAACCAATTCCACTGATTTTCTTTCTCCTCCCACAATGTCTGGAATAAAAAACACCCCCCAAACCAGCTAAACTTATCAGTCTGAAATTGCAGAGTCCTGAGTTAAGCACTCACAGGACAGGTAACATCACCAGCACCTCCCTGGATGTATTAAATCATTTAATAGGCACACACTAACAACAATAATTTCAAGGCTGTACCTATTTCAAAATGCTCTGCTTTTGGAATGCTGAAGAAGGAGTGGGATATAGAAGTGTTCCAGGCCAGGTTGGATGGGGTTTGGAGCAACCTGGGAGAGTGGAAGGTGTCTCTGCCTGTGGCAGGGGAGTGGAATGAAATCAGCTTTAAGGCCCCTTCCAACCCCCATCCTGGGATTCCCTGTTGGGATTTACATCTCCTGAAAGAGAAGGGTATATTTAAAATACCCCCCAGTGCACCCTGAAGGTCTGAGAGTGGATGTGCAAGTTGGAGCACCCTCTGTGCTGCCTCCCTTGCACCTCAACTCCCACCCGCCACGCCAACACTCACAATGCTGGAGAAATTCAGAGTTTGCATTCGTGCTGGAAAACCCAGGTGGGTTTAGAGTCCCAAGTACCCCCTTGGTTGTTTTCTCTTTGCAGCTCATTTTATGGACATAATTCTCAATTTTGCAAACCGTTCTCCAGCATATTAGACAAATAACCTTTTCTTCAGAAGGACACATTCTTTGAGACCAAAATTAAAGGGGAAAAATTGCAATATTGCTTTCCATTGCGACTTCAATTTTACAACCTCATATTGGGCATAATATGATTTTAATATCTATGTGCCTGAGAGAAAAATTGGCAAATGCGATCCCCTCCGAGATCAAATAATTTTATATATACACTTAAAAACACACATTTGGCACTGTTTGGTACAGCCCTGAATTTATATTTACAGGAAACTATAAACTGCTCGTGGTGAATCACACAGCCCCTAAATCCATGGATTTTGCAGAGCTGGAGGAGCAGGGAAGCCGTAGGAAGCTGGCACAGCCTGGAAAGGCAGCAGAGGTGGGAGCCCAGCGGCTTCTGAACTCAGCCCCACTGCAGCCCAGTACCCTCCCAAGACCACAGGAATAATCTTCATTACCTACCCCAATTAAACCATTAAACACCTGCATTATCTCTGTGTTACAATAAAGGGAGGGCACAGGGAGAAATTCTGGCTCCAGGAGATGACGATCTGGGATGCGGCCACAGCACATCGCTGGCAAAGAACAGGCATCACACATCACATGAGATGCATGGAGCCCCAAAATTCAGGTCTGTGCAAGATGGGAACAACAAACCAGTCAGATAAAAGACTGGGAGAAGGGCTGGACAGAAGTGGATGGCAGGAGAAATAACACATAGCGAGTGCAGAGGCCAACAACTGCACATTCTAATGGCTCCCAGTGGCTTCAAATCAATTTACATTTAAAATAAATGAATTAAATCTGATAATCTCTGATACCACTCAACCTATTTGCTCTAGGGCACTGAAATTCAAATATTCTTGAGTTCTGAAAATAGGCTTTCACCCGCATGACATACAAATGAAGACAAAGAGCACCAACCCCAAACGCCACTGCCCCGGTTTCCACACGGCCAAATGGCAAAATCGCTTCCACGGTGTTCAAAGTGTCTTGCTACTGTGACTTTTGCCCTTTGCAGTCAATCTCCTGTGTTTCTAAGGTAGTTATAAAAAGAAACATTTTGGTTTTCCTTCCAGAAAATCATGTCCATCTAGATGACACCAAGCAAATGGAACAAGGGACACCCACCCCTCAACCTGCACCCTGCTGCCACTCTGGGTGGGGCCACACCAAAAACCAGATTATTGCACTGCTCTTGGCTAAAAATAATCTTTCTGGTCTAGCAGGCAGGTATTTTCAACTGGGATCTGATTTTCAGCAGGGCTGTCCTGACACCATCACAGCCCTGGCCATCCCATGTGAGAGATGCAGGAGCCTGTAACACACATGGTGATGCACATGTCCATATTTACATGCACAAGATCTCACTGGACTCTCTGCTGAGGGTGAGACAACCATTTCTTTTGCAGATTTGCAAAAATCAACCGTGCACTGTTTTTTTACATGTACATGCCCCTACACTTAACAACTGCTCGTACCTTTGAACGTCAAAAGAAACATGTAATTAAAATTAAATGATGCACACACTCCTCCTTTTCTCTCCTGTCTCTTCTCCTTGAAGGCCACGCCAGATAGCAAATCAAAATCTGCATTTAAATAGAATATTTTTAATGTATGGAAGTGGGCGGCCTGAGGGTAAAGAGGTATTGCATTCACTCACCATATGCACAAAATTGCATTTAAAATGTGATACTACATTTTAAAATTTATTGAATTTTTTTCCTCATTTCAGTACCTTTGTTTTATTATAACAAAATCTTCTGGTCCGCGGAGAATTTTGTATCAAAGTCTGCTAATAAAAATAATGTGATATTACATCATTTTATCAATTTAATCTCGAGAAAAGGATGATATTCAATCACATCTCATAAGTCACAATCTCCGGTAATTCCAGCCATTATTCAGCGCGAAATCCAAGCAGTCGGAATTCATTAACATAGGCCCGTTACAAATCTGCATTTTTTAGACTTTGTCAGAAAACGCAGCAGCCCGAACTCAGTGACCTGGATCTAACAGCCTTTCAGGCGGAACGGCCTCGCTCCCCAATCCCGGCTCCCTTCCCGCGTTGGGACAAAGCCGCGCTCCCGCGACCAGGTCACGGCCGCAGAGCCCGAGCCCGGGTGGGCTTTGGCTGCACCCAGGGGGGCCCCGTGGGCAGCCGGTGCTCCCGAGGTCGGAGGTGGCTCCCTGGGAAGCGAGGGGCTCTCCTGAGCAGCAGAGCGCTCGCACGGACGGACATATGTTGGGGCTGGAGTGTCACATCGCATCGGACGGGCCGCGGGGTGACGGGCGCTGAGCAGCGCGTTATCGGGTCAGCACCTTCAGCAAAAGGGAAGAAATTTTTGTAAGTGGCAGTTTTTGAGAAGCAAGGAGGAGCCTCTGAAACCACGGGGAAGTTCAGGGGTATGGTGGAACCCCAACCTCACGCTGCAGAAACCAAGAACAAAACCCTGACAAGCTCATTGGCAGCAAAATCCAGCCACACAGTTCAGCAAACCCTTGGTGTGATGATGCTCATTACCTCCCCCAGACTCGGGTCTCCCTACCCTGTCACTTCCCTGAGCCCTTTTTTGTGCTGCCTGTCACTCTTGGTTGCCCACACAGCCCTTGTGGTGGCCACCCAGCAGCTTTTCTGCCCAGCCAGGGGCAGCCTCCCACCAAAACACTGCCAAGCCCAGGACCAAGGGATGTCCCAAGCCAAAACACACTCTCTTCCAAGTATTTTCCATTGACCTCATCCATAAAACCAGTATAAAAATAACTACTTGTTTATAATTAGAGCATATTTTGCTGACCAAAAACCTCACTTCTTCACTGTACAGGCAATCTGAGAAAGGAACACCACAGTGCTTGTGCTTATCTCTGTACAAGGGGTGCAGTCGCTGTACAGGAGCAGCAGCCAGGCCAACCTCAGTGGCGCACTGGTCCTGCTTACCAGGGAAGGGTCACGGCCACGCTACCATGTTCCTCAATAGCTGTAAAAATCACAGTGACATCCACTCAAAAGCTCAGGTGAGATGGTGGGTTTGAAGAAACTACAGTGCTCTGGTACAGAGACACCTTCAACAGGCTCACAGAGTAGCTTGGGTTGGAAGCAGCTCTTAAAGATCATCTAATTCAAAGCCCAAGGCTGCAAAGACTTTCTACCACCCATGTACTCCACATCCCAGATATAATGGCAGGTCCTACTCTACTCTCATCACAACCTGTAGTACCAAAAAACTACTTGGTCAGGTACATTTACATTAGTTCCTCAGTAAAAATAAGACATTTTAGCACAGAATCACAGAATAGTTTGGGTTAGAAGAGACCTTAAGGATCACCCAGTCCAACTCCTTGCCATGGGCAGGGACACCTTCCAGGCTGCTCCAAGTCCCATGCAACCTGGCCTTGGACACTTCTAGGGATGGGGCAGCCACAGCTTCTCTGGGCAACCTGTGCCAGGACCTCTCCAACCTCACAGGAAAGAATTTCTTCCTGGTATGTCATCTAAATCTACCCTCCTTCAGCTTAAAGCCACTCCCCTTGTCACTGCACACCCCTGTCAGAAGTTCTTCAATGATTGCATCTACTGTGGGCCTTCCACCGCTTACAACAGGCTGAAGAGAAATTTACTGCACCCAGGGAATGCTTCTGTATCAGCACCACTTTCTAGAGATTTGGCTTATTCTGCTCAATTCTCACTTTAAAGTGAGATCTTTTTCCATTTTCTTCATCCTGTGGCAGATACCAGTAAAACATCCACCACTGAAAACAGCCACACTGAAGTACCCAACGCAAGTCAGATCTGTACTCCCCGACTGTGCCCAAGAGAAAACCATCTCCTAAGAGAGCAGCTTAAACCCACAGAGAGGTAAAACCCCAGCACATCCACCACTGCTGGAGCCCTGCTCTTGTCTGAAAAAGAATTACAGTGCACTGACAGTCACAGACATGAGTCTGCAGCGAAATTCCGAGCCTAGAAAGGTGAAAGCCATTATCTGAGAGAGCAGATGAGGCTCTGCAATTCCAGAATAAAATGGTAATGTGCTGTTGGTAGCGAGAGGTACATTGTTTTAACGTGTTGTGATATTTATAAATATATGAAGTTTAAATAATCAGATGACAGAGAGTTTCTTTTCATCTCCTGAATGTTTATTATTCTTCACACATTAGCACTTTTTCCCCCAAATGTTATATCTTCTGCCATTTATAATTAATTTTAACAGCTTCTGCAACTTATCCCACAGGTTGTTGCTGTTTCTTTTAAACAGCATGCTGCTGAGAAATTGATTTGTTTGCTCTGTGTGCCTACAGAAATCACGTTATGAAATATGCATAAATGTCATTTCTTGGGCTGCTTTTGAGGATTAACGGAGACGAAAAGCTTGCTGAGGGAAAGGAAGAGACAAACAACAACAAAGCCCAACTTAATACTTAAATTCAGCATCATCCCTGGCCAAGAGCAGCCTCCTCGCTGCCCTGGTCCAGGGAGGGAAGAGCCAGCAGGAGATCCCAGTGCCACAGGAAGCACCTCCTCTCCCAGGAAACAAGTCCCTGCCCACCCAGAGGGGAGTTACTGGGATTAATGAACTCACAGCAAAGTGCCTGTGCCCCCCCCCGAAAGCCCCTCGCAGCCAGAGGCCAGGAGGAGCCCCAGGGTGAGCTGTGGTGGGGCTGACCAGGCTCCACCACCAACCCCCAGAAGGTTTCCTCACACCTCCCCACTGGGCAGCCCAGAAGCCCAGGGGGGATGATCAGCCACAGCCATCACTCACTGCCACCCAGGCACTCCTGCTCCTCAGGCTGCTCCCAACTCCACCACAACAATTATACCCCATTTACTCTTCTGACAGAATCAAGTTTTGATACATACACATTATTTACAGGATTTTGCAATGGTCATCACTTGATATGCACGTATGGATCACTTGTTTTATCAGAGCACATTCTATCACCAGCCCTTCCCCACTCACAGCCCATGAACACACCTTGCAGATCCTTCCTTTCCAGCCCAAGTAATCCCAGCTCAAAAACCCCATTGTCCATGGGGGTAGCACAGAGTTCACAGATGGCACCTGAGATGATCAGGCCTTAAAGAAGAGTTTTAACAAAGAAAAAAAAAGAAAGGTATTGCACTGCATTTCAATATCAGAGATCCATTGACTATCCCGTGTTGGAAGAGACCCACAAGGATCATCTACTCCAACTCCAGACCTCACGCACGACGACCTCAAGAGCCCCATCATGCCACAACGTATGCTGCGATCCTGACCCAAAAAACACAGCACTACACACAGATTCAGGTAACACAACTTCTCCCTCAAGGCTGGACCCTGCTCTCTGGGACTGGCGCAGGACCTTCCCCGCCCTGCAGCCCCCCAGGAGCCGCAGGATGGGGCGGCAGCCCGAGATGCAAGGCAGCTTTCCCGTGCTATCTCCTACTGCAAAACATATTGAATGACAAGTTCTGAAATGCAAACCAGATATTTTTCTCGGAGACTTCGTTAGACACATCACTCTCCTATATTATTACAGAGAGCTGTCAAAACAGCCTGGTGGGAAAGCTCTTCCCCAGACATGCACGAGTATAAATTGTCATAGTATAAAGTAAATTCCATTAACAGCTACATAGTCATTATTTTGCATAATAAAAGTAAAGGCTCTTTGCTTGTGATCTATGTATTTACGACCATCGAACCAACAAGCACTTTCTCTTTTCTGATGCCTTTGTTAAAATTACAAGATAATTGGTTGCTGTTGCAGATATTAATGTCTGATAACAAAGTGCCTAAGGCAGGGAAGCTGAAGTGGTGGTGAAACAGCACAAGTGACAAAGCTCCAATTCCTGTTCTCCGAGGAGGAACCAAACCAACTCAAAGAAAATTAAAATTTTTAATTTGTAGCATCACAGACATTATTTGAATGAAGCATATTGCAAATTCTGGGCAACGCTTACACTTTAAAAACACACTGATCTTAATTCTGGCTATGAAAAAACACAACTGAGATAATTCAAGCCCTTCTGAATGTGCAGTATATCCCACTATTCTGAGGATATAGAAGAATCAGTGACAAGTCCTAAGATAACCCGGGTAACTTCTCCTCTCAGAGACAAATGTATTTCCATCCATAAGAAAAAAAACACAACTGAAATAATGTGAGTTCTCAAGGATTAGTGCCAGGGCACTCCCAAAACCCCTGTGCTTATAGAGCATGTCCCTTCTGGTTGATCCACACAGACACTATGCTCTCCCTGAGTTTACACACAATTATGTTGATGAATAAAATTGCAACTTCAAGTCTCAGCCATGATGAGCAATTGGGAACCTCGCTGTTATAAATACCATGCCAATTGCAGCAAGCTGGGTTGGGGATAGCGTATATTATTTATTACAATTCAGTCTGTCATGGAATTAAGCACATTGAGCCAATTTCAATATGAGCACTGGGGAAAGAAGAGATTACATTCAAATTAATAAAGTTGCTTGGAAAGCGAAACAATGTCATCTGGTAGCTGTTTTTTTTTCCCATGAACTGGCTCAGTGATAGGAAATAAATAACCTGCAGTTACCCACCCTGCACCTTCTCGTCCCTCTTTGCCCTCCCGTTGGGAAATCTGGGACATTTCTGGCATCTCCTCTGGGAAACCTGATGGCAATCACTCAGAAGCTCAAGGACGGCAATACCCAAAGGTGTAAATAAGAAAACAGACACAAACATCTGTATCTGTTACAAAGGATTCCTTGTTACGTTCATTCACTTTTCGTTTTTTAATTATTCTTCTGTGATGGACACGATACCATTAATTAAATTTCAACTTGCATTTCCTATTAGTATAATCTACCAAGTTATCTCTACAGCAGGAGCAAAATCACTTTACGGTGAGATTTCACTTCAGAGTTAATTACGTGTATTTTGGGTTTGATAAATGAAAATAGGGGCCGTGATTAATTGAAGGACAATCAATATGATCCAGCTATTAGACAGCTTGATGAGGTATGCAGAGTACAAATATAATCTATAGTAATCAGCTAATTGAAGACTCTGGACTAAAAAGATTTTAGGAAATCCCAGTTTCAAATTGAAAAATATCCCAAGAAAATGGATGAAGGAAAGATGTTCACAAAACCAAGGAGGGTTTAAAGCCTGTTTCTATTTTGGTTGGTTTTGAACAAAAAAAAAAAGCAAGCTTATTATGATAAAATATGACAAATTATGAATTTTGTAAATGAATCCTGAAGCACATTTCTTATGTACATCCTTCCAAACTCCTTGAATCCTATTTTACTCATTTCTGGAGCTGCCAGAGGATGTTAAATAGTTTCATTAAAACCACTCTATTTGTCTTGGTTTAGCCACATCCCACATCAAATTAAACAGTCAAACAGTTGAACAAATGAACCTTTTCCATCTCTTTTGACATGAAACCAAGTGTGCAAAACAGCTGTAGTCCGACAGGGGTTAGGCTGGTGATTCCAAAGGAGAGCTCCAGAAGGAAGAAAATAATGAATAGCAGCAAAGCTGGAGTGTCACACGTGTTTAGAAAAATATGGAAGTGGTGAGTGCAATCTGTAGGCCCGTGGTGTGTAAGTACCATCAGCATAAATGCTGACAACTGTTAATCTACTGTAACCCTGATTAATGGCTGCAGTTGTCCATTAATACCAGACATTTTAACTTACTACTAAAATTGATTAGTCAGTTAAGAATTCAATCCTAATGCTCAATAAAACTGCACTTTCCCTGCAAACACAATATGAAACCAGGTGGTTCCGGCAGCAGCACTCACACACATGGGGAGGGGACAGAGGAGGAGGAGCACGGTTCCACTCCTGGCTGGCACATCTGCCTCCATCCTTCCCACATTCCTCTGGAATTCATGAGAGATGCAGGTATGTACAAGTAGTTTTGAGAAAACTCACCTAGGCATGGCTGGGAGCAGCATCTTGTGCTGGGATGAGACGCCTGGGAATGAACGATGGTTCCCCTGGGCTGGGCACTGCAGATGGAGTCTCCTTGGACAGAGGCTCTAACCCTAACCCTGATCTTATCCACTACTCCTCTTTCCCCTAAATGTCAACATGTGTTTTTCTACCTTTTCCTATCCACAAGTTCCATTATTATTATTTTTCTATCCCATTTATGCAGCAGCAGCCTCAGCCCAGCACATACAGAAGGGACTCACCAACCCCAAAGGGGGATTGTCAGATTGCTACAACCCTTGTTTTCCCCTAAAATGTAACCTGGGGGTACAGGATTTCACACCACATTACTGCACTGTGCAGCCTGCAATGCCATGGCTACAGATCTCTCTCCCAGCTCCTGGTTCAAACCTTTCCTTCCAGGGGGCCCTTTGCCATGGATACTTCAACTACCTGACACAAGGATTTTTGCATCCAAAAATCAGGTCCTGGGCTGCACCTGGAATCTGGCAGCTCTCGAGATGCTGGAGGAGGAAACTGAGGAGGCAGCATCAGCGTGAAAGAGATGAACACTCACTGCCCAAAAAAACACTTGTCATGAGAAACACCTTTTAAAAGCTGTCTTCAAATTCATGCTGGACAAAGGAGGTATTTTCTGAACAGGCAAAGGCAGGTAAAGTGATTCTAGGGTGCTCTTTGCCAAGCGAGAGGTGCTTTGAAACCAAAATGACACCAGCGTTCCTGGAGTGCAGGGTCACCATGGAAATCATGGAATCACAGACTGGTTTGGGTTAGAAGAGACATTAAAGATCATTTTGTTCCAACCCCCTGCCCTGGGCAGGGACATCTCCCCACTATCCCAGGTGGCTCCAACCTGGCCTTGGACACTTCCAGGGATGGGGCAGCCACAGCTTCTCTGGGCACCCTGTGCCAGGGCCTCCCCACTCTCACAGGGAAGACCAATCTAAACCTACTCTCCTTCAGCTTAAGGCCATTTCCCCTTGTCCTATCACCACATGCCCTTGTGGAAAGTCCCTGATGACAGGGAAAAGTGACTAAAAAAACAATGCTGGAAGCAACAGAAAGAACATGCTTTCAGCACTAGCAGCACCAACCCCCCCACTGTGGATCCAGAGATCCCAGTTTGACCTTTGCCCAGTATTACAGAGCCACATTACTGGAAATGTTCTCCAAGCACACCCTCCTCCAGCCTCCCTGTACAACCAGAAGCCCCTGGAGATGGGAGCAGTAATTTGCAGCACTCAGAGAGTGCAGAAGCTGAGCCTGGGATAAGATGCATACAGATGCTGTTTTCAATTAACATTTTCTAAGTGCTGTTGAAAGGTGACTGAAGAGGTGCTGAGCTGACCGAGCCATGGTCCTGTTCCAGCCACATTCAGCCAAAGTCTTCTGAAGTTGACTCCAGGGAGATGGGAACAGTGTCAAGATTGCAGTCAGGTGAACTCAGGATTCCTGTCCGTGGGGACTTCCAAAGAATGGTTCAAGTCCCTGAAACACCACTGCCATGAGAGCTCCCACTGAGGGGAGGAATAAGATCCCCACCATCTCAGCCACGGAGGGATCAGCACTGGGGAGGCTGCAGCCCAGCTCTCCCATGGATTCACTGCCCACCACTCTGCCTGGTGCCTTCCTAACTTTCACATATGGCCCCTGTATATGGGCCCAGGACTGTTAAGAGCACTCTGGCTATTTTCTGCACCCTCTCACACCCAGCCACACATCACAGATGATGGGAATGCCTCTGGAGAGGGGCCAGGGACTGGACACACTGCTCACTGCCCACGTCACATTAAACACAGAAGGACAGTAAAACTCAGTAACAAACTGTCAGAGAAGAAAAAAAATAAACAGGAGAAGGAGGAAACTCCAGCACAACAAAATACCTGGAAGCCACCAAGGACTTCAAAATAAATCCACAGCTGATTCATAAGGACAACTCAGGATGCAGCCCAAATTTTTTCATTATTTTTCTGACCAGCAGCCTGGAAAACAGTGCTTCTGCAACGGCAGCACCCGAGGACATGATCTGATTTTTTGTGATCTGCAAGACCAGATGCTGTGGCTGTTTCTTCCTGGAGACATTCAAGGTTAGGCTGGACAGGGCTCTGAGCAACCTGATCCCATGGAAGGTGTCCCTGCCCGTGCCAGGGGGCTGGAACTAGGTGGTCTTTAAGATCCTTTCCAACCCAACCATCCTAAGATTCTACGAGAGCAGCTGGTGTTCACAACCTGCACATCCCACATGAGTCATAATGACAGCAGCACCCAGCAATAATGTGATGGCCTCCTCTGCAAAGCCCTTTAATAACATTAATGTCTGTCAGGCCAGGCTTTAAATATTAACATATGGGGAAAAGCCAAATAACTTAATATTACTGTGTGTGCGTCTGAAATAACACTCCACAAGGGCTCTTATAGCAAACATTAAACCTGCTTAAGAGGAGACATTTGAGCAGAATCAATTATTTTGCAGTAATTCTTCATACTGAACGAGGCATTTTGAAATTTGGAAGTGTATGTTATCACAGCAGAACTCTTCACACATTTAAAAGCTCATTTTTCGGTAAAGTTAGTTATAAAAACAGTAAAGAATAATTTCACATTAAGATTATTCAACAAAAGGCTTTAGAATTAATGCTTCCCATGTTTGTAGACAGCCATACTCACAATATTATACCAAAGGTCCTATCAACACTTCATTATAAACCTCTCCCCTCATATTCAGGGAATTAGAAAAATCTCTGCCTAGAGGGGATTGTTTTCATAAACTCGGTGCACAGGGGTCTCAGTACAGGCAGGAATGTTTATGGAAAATGTGAGATTAGAACATCTCAAACTGGCTGGTTTCAAGTCGCACACATGTAAATCTATAAATAGCCCAGGAAACGTGTGTATGAAAAGTGGAGAAATAACACAGTGAGAAAAAAACAAGTTTGTCATTACAGTGGAAAAGGAATAGTTTTTTCTATTTGACTAAAAATCTAATTTACTATGGAGCTACTCTATTTCACTGTTAGATTGCCACGAGTGTTATCTCCAGGAGGTTTTAATAACAGCTCACAGCCCTTGGGAGGGGCTCTCCAGGCAGGGCTGTTTGGAGCAGGATGGGTTTTACCCTCCTGGGGATTTCCTCAGGAGCAGAGCTGGGTCACTGCTCACTGCTTTGGGACAACACCTTGACATGCAAACAGGAATTCAAACACAACCCAACCATTTCAAAGCATTTCAAAACCACTGAGACCCAGCTGCCAAAATGCTGTGCAGTGCCTGGATGCACTGGGCAGGAACCCCAGGCTGCTGGGCTGGATCCACCTCCTCTCAACATCACAGGACTGGGCAGTGGGAGGGGTAACACTCCAGGGAGTGCACACAGGAGGAAACACACAGCGGGATGCACAGGCTGTGGGAAGGAAAGAGCACTGAAAGGCACCAAAACAATTACTCTGGCACAGCTCAGGGTCGTGTCCTGCCACCACCAGAGCTGGAAGCCTGAAGGATCAGACAGCACTGGGGCACAGAGCACTTCTAGGGACAATGCACCTCTACCTGCCAGTTACCCCCTGGGTACTTGCTATTCTAATATAGAATATATTATATTAGAATATAAAATGTCTTCTGTATTAGAATAGAATATATGAGTATAGTCTACATATTAATATATACCTGTGGTGATCCACAACCTCACAGCTCCCCTGGCAAAGGCAGAGCAAGGGTTTGGTGGGGGCTTCCTGACCATCTTGCTGCAAGGACAGCCAGGGTTGGCCCAGGTACCATCCTTGCTGTCCCTTCACAGAATCCCAAAATGGTTGGGGTTGGAAGGGCCTTTAAAGATCATCTCACTCTACCCCCTGCCCTGGGCAGGGACACCTCCTACTATCCCAGGTGGCTCCAACCTGCCCTTGGACACTTCCAGGGATGGGGCAGCCACAGCTTCTCTGGGCACCCTGTGCCAGGGCCTCCCCACCCTCGCAGGGAAGAGTTTTTTCCTAACATCCAACACAATCCTGCCCTCTGTCAGGTGTCCATCACACCATGTCCCTGTTCCACAGCAGACATTGCACTGGAGTGGATGAGGAGCACTCCCCACCTCTGTACATCATCCATGGCCATGGTGACCTCCAGCCATGCAGGAACATCTGCCACCACAACAGCACAGAGCAGACCATCCCTGACAGCAAAAAGCTCAGTGTTCACAGCACCCCCAGAGCCCCGAAAACGTTCACACACCAACTACAGAACACCCACCAGCAGAGCTGCAGCCACAGCTGCACCTCAAGCACAAATAAACCCCTCTGGAAACCAGGATCTCCCTCCTTCCCACATCTCACAAGCCTTTAGAGTCCAGGCAGGGGGGCAAAATCAGCTTGGCTGGGAGAGAGGGTGAGGAAAGAGGGATGCATTAGATCATCAAGTCCACTGCCCCTGTCCTTTCCTCGACCATCCATCAGCACCAACATTTATTTCTGCATATACTTTGTGGATCTGCACCAAGTACAGTAACTTCAGAGTATGTGCTCACAGGAGACAAAGAGCACTGACAGAGGGCAGTGGGTCAGCAAGAGGTTTAAAGACTGCAGTTAGGTCTGATGGATAAAATATATAATGCAACATTAAAATTAGATTAAAAATAAAACAAAAAATTATTTTAATTTGGCTGACTCAGTTGAGATAATCCTACATTCTACATTAGGGCTCTGGCCAGTGTGGCACTGCAATCTCCTCAAATCTCATTAGCTCAGCTAACTGCACTTTGCCTCCACTTTCTTCTAATTTTAGATTTAAACTCTCTACAGTGGAGCATATGCAGGGTCAAACCAAATTTTAAACATTACACTTTGCTGAAACGTACTGCAAGTGTATTTTTCTTTGGAAGAGGCAAGACAGATTATTTTACTTAGAAAGTGATGTTAACATTTCAGGGCAACCTCTGCTTTCCCATTTGAGAGGGAAGGAGATGGTGGGTGGAGGCAGGGCCTGGCTGTCAGTACTACAGGATTCCTTGGAAAATCCTGCTGACACAGCTTCCTCTTCATCTTTGCCTCATATCAAAAGTTAGTAGTCAATGTGTTATTTTAACAGCATGACAACAACTATACAGAATGTCAAATAGTTACCTTTTATCTGGAATTTTATTCCTGCCATATATTTCAATGGAAATATACAACTTAATGTGGCAACATATTTCACACTGAAAAGGGTAATAAAAAAACTATAGACTGTGCATTTCCCCTAAAACATAAAAGAAGAATACACTGAAAAATTCTACTGCTTATTGTTTTTCTTCCAAAATTTCTTCCAACCTACTATAAATATACTATAAATATTGCTGGGAATATTTTCAAGGCTTTTCCTTTTTTTAATGCAACAAAATATAAAATATTCTCTGAATCCACCTGTCCAGCTGGAGTTTGTTTCAGCCTGACAAAAGGATGGAGAGAGAAGACAAATCCTTCTGACCACACTCTGATCCCACCACATGGGAGCCTGGTGTCTCCCAGCCTGAAAAAAGGTGCTTTCAAACCCCAGCCAAGGAGAAAGTCGGGACCAGGAAATTTTACATCAGCAGGTGCAAAACAAAACCCTCCTATTATCACCTGTACCATGTTGATATCAGGGCAGCACTGGAGGTGCACTCAGGAACAACTTCTGGGCTCACAGAATCACAGAAGGGACCTTTAGGGCCCATCCAGTGCCACCTCCTGCCCTGGGCAGGGACACCTCCCACTATCCCAGGCTGCTCCAACCTGGCCTTGGACACTCCCAGGGATGGGCTGTCAGATGCCACCCTGTTTGTCAAATCCAATGGTTTTAGCAAACTCCAAGTTCCTATGTATCTTCAGATGGATATATTTTCCCTTCTAAGAAAACTACAAACCAGGGAAGAAATATTCCCTGTCCCTTTCCAGACAGATGACAGCTGGCTAATTAGTGAAATTATAGCTCTGTCGATATCACTTCATTCACTCAACCTCTCCTGCTGTTAAGGAAAAAAAAAAAAAAAAAAGAGCTGAAAGACTCAAACTCTTATAAATATTTGGGTGTACCCAAGAAAAGTCTCCCCCCTGTGCAAGGCAAGTCAGAGCTGGCACAGTCGTCACACCTTCATGGGAGAGTCTCAAGGACTGCCCCAGGACAGGGGTCTTTGCATTTAAGATCCCCATTTAAATCACTTCAGCATGGCCATCCCTTATGTGAATAATTATGTACAAATATACCCCCTGGGACCATGAAGGGGACAGAGAATTTTTTAGAAGACAGTGAGAACATGAGCTACCCTAACATGAATGATGCCTGACACGTTTTCCTGCTAGAGGATGGATTTACCTGTGGACCATCAGGCTTTTGAGTTTTCCTCTCCAGCATCCATGCTGACTCTGTTTGCTCTGTCCTTGCTGTGCACACCTGTGTTCTCTGAAAGGTACCTCTAGCTCCCAAATAAGTGATCAGACTATAAGACTATGCCTTCTCTTGTATTTCAAGCTTTTTTGTTACTCAGAATCTGCCCTCCTGCAGGACCTGCCTGGCACTGTTGCACCCACTGAGAGCTGCAATTAACTCCCAGTGCTGTGACTTTTTCCTGATCGGTGAGCACTTAGACCAGAATTACTAATTGCAGCTCTTGATGAGGTTAAAAAATGGAAAAGGAAGGTATCACTGGAGCTGTATAAACCAAGACAGTGCTCCAAGGCCAGTGTCCAAGCAAACTGTCAACTCAGGGCTTGGCACAGGAGCCTGCAGGTCCAGCTCCTCCAGAGGTGGTTTCCTGTAACATGACCACACTCCACGCTGCTTCCTGGCTCTCAGAACCTGCACAACATCCTCTAGCCTGTTGGAGCTCACACACAGGCTGCCTGGTCACCCTAAAACAAGGGAGCAAGGCGACAGGGCATTCTCAAAGGTCTGCCAGGCCCTGCTGTATCCACAGCAGAGCAAGTACAGCCAAACAGTTCTGACCTTCTCTGGGCCAAGCTTGAGTTCAGCACTTCTGTTTGCCCAGCAAATCCATATAGCTTGCAGACATCAAAACACAAGCAAGCTGAAATAGCCAAATTCCCTGGTTTTGTTTTTTGACATCGATTCCTCTTCCATTGGTTCCTCTCTCAGCAAGAAAGTCCAAGCCCTTGGACGCCCACCCAACTTGAGCTGGGTGACACCCCCTGGTGACAGCAGCGTTTTGCTCAAGGGACTTGCCCAGGATTACTGCTCCATCTCCCTCCTTGACAAGCAGCCCATCCTGGAAGGCAGCCTGGATCAGCTGCTGGTGGCTCCAGCCCAGGAGGCTGTGCTGGCAGAGGCAGAGACGAGCAGGTACCTGCTCCAGTGAGCTGGTGCACAGCAAGGACAGCATCCCTGCCAGGAGCCAAAGCTCCTTATCTCCTGGAGACCTGCTGAGCTGTTTCAGATTTCTGCCCTTGATGCAAATGCTGTGAAAGCTGAAGTACAGAGCACCAATTCCAATAGCTTTTCCTCTCCCCTGGGAGAGGTTTCACTGTTTTGGCTCAGCAGCTTCGTCATGGTGATGCTGGTTTCCTGGGAAATGACTGTCCAAGAGGATACAAGTCCACCACCACCACTCCAACCACCCCAGCTCCGGATGGGAGGTGCTGCCTTCACCCCAACCAGACCCAGCCAGCCAACTCCTTTGCTCTGCTAATGAAACCAGAACAGCAGCCCAAGGTGGAACAAAAATACCTGGAAGTGGGAAGAGCCAACAACAAGCCAATGGCTATTCTGGAAGGATCTGCAAAACTGTTGAGCAGTGATTTATTCAAGAGATTCATCAGTTCACCAACTTTGTGAAGCTTCAGAGACGGTAAAAATGTAACAAGTGAGTCTCTTGCATGAATAAAAAATTACGTTTTACATAAATTAAATATATAATTTGATTAAACATGTTTATGTCTCTGCGGTGACATTTAGAATAGGAAGTATTCATTTTCTGTTATGAAAGGAAAAAACTCTTTCAAATGTAATTTGAAGCTGTCAAACCAATCTTCTTTACAGATCTTTTAAATGTCACATACCTTCGAAAGGGGATGGCAGATTCCTTTTAAATATGCAACTGCAAACAGTCCAAGCAAAATCAAGAATTTATTAAAATATGCTACTGACATTTATACTGATTAAGTATAGCCCTTTCCTCGCTCCCTTTCGATAGACTCTCCTACAAAAGATGTGTCACAACAGCTCCTATTAATTCCCAGCTCTCTCTAATTCCCCAACACACAAACCAGCCCTTCCCAACCAGCAAAATCCAGCTGTGGGAGAAGAATCTCTTGTTCTGTACAGGGACTGATTTGAATTTGTGGCTCCTTTACGTGAAGAATTGTACTTTTTGATGATTTCTTACCAGCATACCTGAAATTTATAACCAAAAATATTAACTGCACTTACTTTAAATCAACTGCAGCACTGTACCTAATGGCTTTAAATGGAAGAGTGTGTTAATCACACACATAAAGGAAACCTACTGCCAACAACTTCATGGGAACAACCTGTATGTTTTGTTTTATAATCACAATATCCATCCTCAGATTATTCATTATTTTCCCCACTTAGAGCATATTTCTGAATTGTTTTTCCTTTTCTACTACTGAATGGTAAGTGCAGCAGTGATGGCAGCTCCCATTCTCAGCTGCTCCTCACTGACACACTGGACATTTTAGGGTCATTTTATTTTTTTAGAAGACAAAGAATTTAATGATTATTTCTCCTCCTCTGCCACCAGGTCAGTGAAGTGCATGGGCATAACTCTCATTAGCATTAATGGAAATCCCCACTGTAAATTCTCCCCTGTGAAGCAACATTAAGAGCAAGGCCATCCTGAGCAAGCACACTCAAATTGGAAAATAAAATATACCTCCCATTTCTCGCTACCACCACAGGGAAAATGTAATGAAGTGCGGGAGATTAAGCTACAATTCCAGTATCAAATCTTCCTTGTATTCTCTAATTACTCAACACAATATATACAATAGTTGGTCCTTGATGATGAGAATTTGTTGCACAATACTGAAAGACTTTATCCTAATGCTCCCAACTTTCTGGTGCATAACACAGCCAATTACAGCACAGCCATCGCGACATAAATCACCATCACCACCAAATCTGCCTTACTTAAAGCTTACATTCAGTATCTAAAAATCAGGAAATTACTAAAGGGGCTCTTGGTACTGCAGAAAGCACATCAGTGCCAGGTCATGGGGACACAACTGGCAGCACCGCACTATGGAATGTGTCCACGTGGAAAGCTTGTCCCAAAATTGCCAGGGCACGTCAGCATTTTCTTGAAGGATTCATGCATGACATTCACCATCATGTAATAAATGAATTACATGTACTTAAGGACCGAGGGGAACTTTGCACTGGGCTTCAACACCCAACCTCTCACCCCTGCCTGCGACAGTCAATGCTTCTCCATCTAATACTTGCCCATCCACCATGGAGAAAACAGGCTGGTGGGTTCAGCTTGTGAGAGGCAATGAAATGATTGGCCCCCAGTCCCCTTCCTTCCCTCCACCACCATTGCAAAGGGCATTCAAGATTTCTGAGGATTCCCAAAGACCCCCTCTGGAAGGCTAAATATAAACACACAGTCCCTCAGTGAAGAGCTGCTCTGTGGTTTATGGGTCTGTCAACACCTTCTGATGACAGGACTCTGATGATCAGTGTCCTAAACATTGTTTAAATCCAACCAGTGAAAGTTTAACACCGTAGGCAAGCACATCACTATGGATGTAAGTCACTGTTCCATTTCTGAGCTCCTCCCATTCATCCCCTGAAGCACATCTCCTGCAGGACTTGCACGACCTGAACCACCTGAGGAGATCCTGCCCTACACCCACCACACCTGGATAAACTCAACACCCCATGGAGATGCTCATTTCCCCATACAGCCTCTTGAAGAGCATTGCAAGCATCATCTTCCTCTGCAAGGGCACTCAGCACTGATATCTCACCCAAAACATTTTTCCAGCTCCATCAAAAAACCCCTTTTTTCTAGCAGAGGCAGCGTTATTCCCATTCCTTGCACTTGGAAAGTGATCCTTGGCAAAGACTCTTCTTCAAGGTGGAATAGCCAGGAATTTGTGTTCTACCTCTGTCCACTTACCCAGCTGCTTTTATACGCGGTAACACAAAAACACAGGAGCAACCAAACACCCAAGATGTAAATGGGACCAGTTCACCTTTGGCTGTGTCCACCCCCACTGGTCTGTGGAGCCCAGTCCCACCAAATCCTCTGGATTACTGGGGAGCACAAGAGTTAAACTTTCTTAATGTTTAAATCAACTTCAGCCAGTCTGTGGTACTTTCCGAGCCTTTGTAATGTCTCCTTACAGGTTTTTTCCAGAAAACAAGCCTGGACTTCAGGCAGGACTCCCTTCCCTTTTTGCCTTTCCAAAGACAGACCGAAGGAACCCACCACTGAACACTGTACATGTGTCTTTTGCAAGCAAGCCATTCCCCTGAGGAGAACACCTTCAGTCCCTGAGGGTTTACACTCCTGAAGTGCAGCCCTGGGAGATGTCACTGGGCTGATTTCTGCCTGGCAGTTTTTTCCCAGTCACTGCCAGCACAGGACACGTCACCTGGAAGAGGTAGGAAATCTGCCTGATGGGCTTCCTAAAAGCACAGTGAGTCTGATCCATATCTGAGCTATTCTGAAACCCAATTTTGGGCCATGTCACCAGCTGGTGTAAATCAGCCTCACTAGAGCAGCGTGGCAGAGAGCAGAGCCTGGCCCCCGTCACCGCTCCGAGGCACGGGAGCATCCCTGATTCCCTCTGACAGAATCAGCGCACTCATCACCGACGTTTTTCTGAGCCAGAGCAGGAGGTTTGCCTTTATTTCCACTTTACTGCACCCTGCTGACCCAGGACATGACTTAGAAACACCAAGTATGGAGTGACAAGATTTAATAGTCAAGTGACAACACACACTTTGTGCTAAAAGCCTCCTCTGGAAGGCTCTGCTGTCGTGTGAGCAGCCCAGGCACCTGGACACATCCCAGGAGATCAGCTCACGGATGGGCCACGTCACTCCCACGTCCTCTACAACAGCAGCAGGAGATACATTGGCTCCTGTTGAGTTTCCAGAGTGAGCTTTCCAATGGTGGCTGCAAAGTCCCCTCTGCAGGAGTCAGTCCTGCCCAATCCCACCCCCACTTCCAAGAAGCCCCTTCCCTTAATGAGTGTTACCTAACCCAGCAGACCCACATCCTCCTTCATCTTCACCTCATGACCAGCACCAGCAGCTCCCACCATCAGGTGTCCAGCACAGACACTGTTCCTCCCTCCTGGATCACACTTGAATTGTGGAAGCAGGGATAGGAGAAGCAGCCATAGAAGGAATATCACATGAAGATTGTTATGGAAAAGTCAGAGAACCACAATACAAATGCCATACAGAGCCTGAGTATGTAAACATTATTCCTGCCATAACATAATTAATGTAATACACACTAGGATCATGTTCTCCTGATGCAGTGGGGGCATCATTGTTCTTGATCTGTCTGGTTGGATTTTTGAAAGCCACCGGCTTCCTGCATTCCACAATAGAAACTTTACACCCACAAAACCATTTTGTTTTATTCTCCCCGTCTTTATTCTATTTATTTATCCAGCCAGTCACCATGAAAGGCCATAAATCACAACGCTACTTAAGTCACAGGGGGAATTCCTTTAAACATAAGTAAAAACTCATAAATAACTTCCTGCAGTCAACAACGCATTCATTTTCTACTCTGCTTTCCAACTAACCTTCCAGCTAACAAATCAAATCAACTACCCAAATGTAATTATTCTGGTGTGATAATCATCTCCTTCTACTCAGAGCTTACCTTGGCTTATTTCTTCTCACATTAAAATTAGCATAGAGGCTCGGGATGGCAGGAGGAAGAGCAGGAAAGGTTATGAGGGATTGATAAAGCCAAAGTACAAACAGAAGACTCTTCAACTTGACAAAAGTCCTGAATCTTGAGCAGAAGGTTTTCCTTTTTGTGCTAGGTTGGTGAAAAAAAGTGATGCCAAATCCAATTTAGACTCACTTTTTATTAGTATGACTCACAGCATCGTTTTCAAGGGAATGAAGTGCGTGATATAAAAAAAATAGATGATTTTAAAACCAGGACAATTCCTCCAAACTTGCTGGAAGCTATGCAGCTACAAATAAAGCCAGGAATTAATCTGCTACAAAATCCCTAAAAAGGCAAGAAACGCTTTGCAAAATGCACCCACACAGGACAATGTGGGGAGAACATTAATTTTACCTTCCACGAAATTTGCTGTTTGTCCTGTAATTAGCCCTTATCACTTCCCCACCTCATCACTCTCAAAGCCCTCCTGCTTTCTGCAGGCAGGGATGGAGCCTGGTGGTCATTCCCTCTGGTGTGGGCACATCAGGGATGAGGGAGATGTCCCACAGGAATAATTCCACCCACAAACACGGACTCACTGCGTTACCCTGCTCCACACCATCGGATCATGAAGTGATGGCCAGTGCCAACAGCAGGGCCAAGAGCATCAGGCTAAAAATAAACCAGCAAAAATAAACTCACCGTGGTTTCCAGCCTTCTGAGGATCCCAAGGCACAGGGCTGGAGGGGAGGAACAGCAGCCCTGCTGTTGTCACTGTGTATCCAGCACTTAGTGCGGGCAGCACAGCAAAGGGACAGGGTCAGGGGGGAAAGACCCAGCACTGGCATTGCAAAGTGGGCATGGAAATGCAGTGGGAAATGGGAATGGGATCACAGCAGGTGAGCGGTAGGCTGCCCAAGGGCCTCCTCATCCTCCCCAGAGCGCAGCTGGGAAAGGCAGAAGCTGGCACAACCCACATGGGAATGAGAGGCTGCAAGCCAAGGTCCATGAGAACAGAGATGCAGGGCAGCTGGGAACCCTACTTCTGATTTTTTTATTTTACTGCTTTATTTTGTCATCTTCAAACAAAACACTCATGACAAGCTTTTGCACACAAACACCTTCTGTAAGGCTTTGAGAGCATGCAGATTTTTAACACTCAAACAACAAACCATTCCAGGCACACTCAGATATTCCCACTTTGGATGACACACAGCTTATTCCAAAGGCTGCAGGTGTGTGAGCCCAGGGGGTCCAATGGAGCTCCAGCAGTGCCATCCCTTGCCAGCCCTGTGTCTCACCAACCAGCCACACCCCACAAACACACACCTGGTGAGCTTGGATTCCTTCTTCATCTGACCTACAGGACTGTTTGTGTGTTAGAGAGTTCAGGAAAGGACAGCAGAGCCACCTGGGAAGTGTTCATTTTTTTCTATTAGCTGGTTTTGGAAAAGATGAACATCACAGGAGACAATGCTGTGACTGGTTAAACCCTTCAAATCAAAGGGGATAATACTGAAAACACTGATGTATCTTTCAACGAGGACCACCATTAAATTGCTGACAAATTATTCCCCTACACACCACGCACATTACAATGTGAGGAAACATTTCCAAGTCCAGGCTGCAGCTGTGTGCTGGTGCAGGGAGGCAGGAGGGAGCTCAGTACAGCAGCCAGATCCCAGAGCCAGACACCCCTTGGCTTACAGAGAGGGAGGGATGGTCACAAGGCCACAAGCCACAACACAAGAAGCTTTATGCAGCACCTCCCTGCCAGCAGACCTTATCCTGAGTTTTCTGGAGGTTGTTTTTTAACTCCAATACATTTGTTTGACACATCACAACTGAGATATTCCTAATTCAGTATGACAGAAAGTGATTTTTAAAGTAATGCTGTGAGTTCCAGATGAAAATATGCATTTATGGATTTAGAGGAAAAAAGCAGAAGAGGTCTTACGCAAGCAGAGGCTCCCAGAGCTGATGGGGAGCAAGAGCCACAGGGCTCCCCTCACTCCTTTCAGAAACACAGCACAGAACCACAGAATGGTTTGGGCTGGAAGGGACCTTAAAGATCATCCAGTTCCACCCTCCTTCCACAGGCAGGGACACCTTCTACTAGTCCAGGTTGCTCAAAGCCTCATCCAACCTGACCACAGCCTTGGCCAGCTCATTTAATGCACTGATGCTCTGCAAAATGTTTTGAAATCCTCAAATAAAGACCTCACAGTACAATTAAAAAATCTTGTATTGCTTCTACCAGCAACTTGAACTCCCTGACACTTACCCCTGCACTAAGTTTACATTAGGCAAAATAATTAAACAGCTATCAGAGTGATACTGTGCCTGTTCAGCAGATATCAGTCCCTTGGTAGCTTCCTAATGGCTTTATAGAGCTCTCTGTAATTCCCAGGAAGCCCAGACTGGCCACACGCTGGAAACGAGTGTTTCTGGGGACATTTCCACGTGAACTATTTCAGGGTCTTGGCTTGTGGCACCTGAACATGGCACCACTTAACTCACCCAAGACAACACCTGCACAAGCCCTCAGACCAGTCGAAGTGCTGATGGTACCTGAGGTACCACAGGACTGTCACTGAAGTTACAGGGAAACGTCAGTTTGTGAGTGAAACGCCGACGTTTCGCTCTCGCCACGCTGCAGTGCCATTGCTGCCAGGGAGGCATCAGTTATTGGGAGAGGGTCAGTTTTGAGGGGTTTTATTCACAAAAAGGCTCAGCACAGTTCCATACCATCAGCTGCTGGGTTACCATGGGGGTGTGGGCTGAAGAGAAATAAGAGCAAAACTGCTTAAAAACAGAAGAAAACCAGACCAAACCCACAACGTGTTTCATAAAAACGCAGAATCATTTACGTTGGAAAAGACCTCTAAGACCATCGAGTCCCACTGTTAACCCAGCATGGCAACCTGAACAGAGAAGGAAATTTTAAAAGTTTCAGCTGCATGCACAAGCCCCTCTAACACATGTATATTTTATTTGATTTACTGCAATACTTTTCTTCCATCTCTTGAAAGTAATTTTTCTCTAAAGCGTTAACTGCTTAATTGGCAAGTGTACAAAATATAATTACACTGCATACAAGTTACAATATTGCTTATGGGAATATCACTGTTGATGCATTCTGCTTTATTTTGTGTTTAATTTCTATTAAGAGATCTGTATGAAAATAGCAAGGTACTCTTGATCTTATAAACATGACATGTGGTTCAGGCATTTCTCTGCTGAACCAAAGCCCTACCAAATGCAACTGAAAGGCAACAAAAAATTTCCTGGGCTGGCCTAACACGTCCAAGTTAATAAAATCCTTCCATTCCCCTCTAAAGAAAGTGCAGTCCCCAGGACACTTAACAAGGAAATATCCAACCTCTCCAGGCTGCGGTTTGTCACATTCAGTACAACACCAGAGAGATGGAAGGACGTGGCACATCAGAACACATCGCTCTCAATGACAACTTTAGGGGGGTTTATTACATTCCCCACAAAGATCTTTGCAGTTGCATCTTTTTTAGTGGAAGGAGAAAGAAGTAACACAGACATGGCTGACTCGTGCCAGGACTGTGAGCAGTGCCCGGCACTCGGCAGCAAAAACCTCCCACCCTCAGTGCCCCTGACTCTGCCAGCCAGGCCACTGCAATTCCCTAATGGCACGAAGCTCTGTCAGGGAAGGTTTAGGTGGATATTAGGAAAAAGTTCTTCCCCCAGAAGGTGGCTAGGCACTGCCCAGGCTCCCCAGGGCGGTGGGCACAGCCTCAAGGCTGCCAGAGCTCCAGGAAGGTTGGGATGATCCTCTGGGACACAGGGACTCTTGAGGACGGGCCTGTGCAGGGACAGGAGTTGGACTGATGGTCCTTGGGGGTCCCTTTGGACCCAGGAGCAGTTGTGGGTCTCTTCCACCAGCTCTGGAGCAGCTCCCCATCCTGTGAGCACTTACACACGTGAGCAGCGTTACACTCAGGAGTAGCTGTGCTGACTGGAGATGGGTCTCACTGGTCTGACAGTGAACGACCATCGGCAGGGTTTAAGTGCCTTAAAGGTTTATTTCATTTGCTTGAGTAATGAGATTAATGTGATGTTTGTTTAAGCTAAATCATACAAAGCCAAACATCTAAATGTCCTTAATTCACAGCATTAGCCCAAGCTGTGTTACCACTCAAATTTGTCTTACTATCCTGCTTTTAATTGCACCAACAAATTCCTGGTTGCTCCAGTTTCTCTCCCGGAGGTCAGACGGCACAGAAACCCAACACCCAAATAAACCACCAAACATCATCAGTTTGATGTTTTCACATGCTCGTTTGCCTTGCCAACTGGGTTTTTAACACACTCAACTTCTAGACCTAAAAAGCCAATGCAAACTCAGCAGATACAGACCTCTGTGTATATATATGTTCATACAGACACAGACACACACCTCTGTGTATAGATACATAGGTTTATATAGACAAATACATATAGATGCACACACAGAGGGAATTTGAAACTATTCCTGTCTTAGCAGCTCCTGTATACTCAAAGACCCCGTGATCCTACAAATCTGACCCATGGATGCTGGATGACACAGAAAGACCAATCTGCAAACTCATCTGAAAGTAGAGTAAATCTGCAAACATTCAACTGTACATTCTCACTCCAAAAGAAAAACAAACAAGCACACAAATGCATTGGTTTTGCTCCAATCACTACACCAGCAATGTACAATCAATGTTTAATCTGGGTTTGACTTGTTTGACCTGATCAGTTTTCACTCTTGTGCTCACAGGTTTCCCACCAGGGATGGAGCTGTTTCTGATGTCCTGTGGCCACCCAGAGCTGGCTGAGAGTTTGAATAAATTAAACAAAGCACACAACTATCAAAAAAGTAATGCTCCTGCATTTCCTTCTTGCACCTAAATTAACTTTCGCCTGACCCAGCAACTTCCCACAATATGGACTAACACGACCCCTGAGATGATCTCACCCTGTGCTAAATGCCCAGTGCTGACACTGGGGGTAACTTACCCAAGGCATTTTTTAGGGAAATGAATAACCTACAATCTTTCCTGAGCACTCGAGGTCCCACCCTGCAATCTCCCCCTTCTGACAGATCCCCTCTCTGCAAGTCATGCTCTTGATGCCAATCTGTCATGCTGCTGCTTGGGATCTGCAAACACCTGGATGCTCCCACTTAAATGATGGACTTTCATGGATTTTGAGGTTAGCCTGACACACTGCACACTAACTTACCTAAATTAATCCCTACTTGAGCCTCTTTCACTCCAATGAACAAACATCCCTGAATTCAGCATTTGCAAGGGTGGAGAAATCACCAGCACCTTCCGCAGCTTCTTCCACCATCCAGAGCGCTGAAACCACGGACCTTGGCTCTGCTCTTTCCCTGGCTTCACCTTCCGGCTCCTGCTAAAACTGTGCCTGCCAGACCCAAGAGCTCTCTATTATTTAATTTATTTTTCCCCATGACAACACTAATTCCCTTAATCAATTTACCTTCCAACACTCTCCACCTCAAGCAGATGGAGGTCCTGGACCCTTCCCCTGCATCCCTTCCCGACTCCCTTGGTGTCCCCACAGCCCCTCCCCGACAGGCAGCAGGGACACAGTGGCTGCCACGTCCCTGCTCCAGCCTGGCAGCCACCTGCCAGCACAGACAAGGAGCACACAAGACCTTTGGCCATGATATCGTATCAGCGGCGCTGGCTCGTGACATGATTTCTCCAGACAGCATCCCAGAGCTACAGCCCGTGGTGTTTGCTCTCAGATAGAGACATTTACAGCTGGCCATCGGAGAAATATTACCTGCTTGTAGCCCAGCAATACAAATTGCCTTTACCAGCGGTCACTCCTGCTCCTCATTTACCACTCTCCCCAATCCTTGTGACATTTCAAGCTTCAGCTGTGGTGACTCTCTGCCTTATCACGGCTCGCTCACACATCAAGCAGCATAAGGACAAAAAGGGGCCTTCAGAGAGGGCTGCTAGAAAGGGATGTTTGGAGGTTATTCCCAGTTTCTCCGCAGCATTCTGAGAGCTGATGTCTCAGCCAGTTCTTCTTCTGCACATCCCCAGCCCAAACAGCAAGGCTGTACCAAGCTGCATTTCTCACTGAATTTCAAGGAAATAAACTCCCCCTCAGTTACCTTTATCAATCCCATAGATGAGCGCTTCAGGTGAAAAACACAACTTAGTTCCAAAGGATGTGCTGCCTGTAAACACATGCCACTGGAGACTGAGTGCATCCTGCCTCCATCCCTAAATAAATCCCTACCAGTGACTCGGAGTGCCTGTCCAGGACCCATGTTGAGCTGACAGGTTTGTGACATTCAGCTTGGCCCATTTACTGCTTTTCTAGAATAACACAAGATAAGCATTGCCATGGTTCACAGGAGCTCTCCAATATCTCAAGACTTCGTAAAAATGCACATTACTGGCTCAGTTTACCCTGTAAACCTCTCTGATGACAGACACCAGGGCTGATGCACAAAGGTCTGACTAAAGCACCAGCTGCTCAATAGTCATTTCTACCACAATCTTAACAGGGACTAAATATCATTAATCTTTTTCCCCCCCAAAATGTATTATTTTTGATTTATTTTTGAAAATAGGTAGAATAGGTATTTCATCAGAGAAATGCTGGTCTTGCTAGCAAAGGGCAAAGCTGCAGTTAAGACTGACTGTGCTAATACTAAACTTTGGGATACCTTAATTCCAGGCTCAAATGTTGCACTGTACCATTTCTGTATGAAAAGAGAGACCAGCTCAGACAAGTGGCAAATAAAAACTACACAAGGTTGTGCTGCAGGATCTTGAAACTTCAGGCAACTGAAATCATGAAAGCTGAAGAAAAGGATTTTTTCCCCACACACACACACATTGAATTGAAACTGCTTTCATCCGCAATTAATCACAGCAAAACTCAAGACTCTCGTATTTAAGTGTAACATCTAGCATTTAGCCTAATTACTTGGCTTAATTTACTGACTCCTTCCCATACCCCCTCTCTCATGGAAAACCTGGTTTTCAGCACAGAAGTCAAAAATGTCACTGTTTTATGACAGCTCTACAGGTATCAATACAAGCTCTTATATCTGACCTCTGGTATTTTTAAAGGGGAATTTATTTGCAGTTAACACAAACAAAGGACATTCCAACACATATATATCATCATAAAACTAAAGGGGATGCTGACAAGAGCAAGGAGAGCTGACAAGGGGAAGCCAAGATGCAGCTATTCCAAGGGGCCTGCAGAAGGCAAATTTTTAATTAAAAACTTTATCTGGAATGTCAACTATGAGCTCCCCATACCCAAAGTGCTCCCAATACGTCATTCACAGAGGAATAAGGCAGCTGTGGAGACCTCACACGGTGGGGAAGCCTCAGCCAGGGGCATCCATGGATCTAAACACACATGCTTGGGATGCTGGAAGAGAAAAGACTCAGGAAAAGTGAGTTGACAGCACTGCCACTGGCAAGCACCACGAGGCTAAAAGGGAATTGTTTAGTGAGAAGGGAGGAACCATGTCAAGGCAGCTTCCCCTAAATATAAACCAGAATACTCATAATTGCAGGAGGACCTGCAGAGCTCATCACACCCCATGGAGTGACATTCACTGCTCACACAGGACCCAGCCACAGGATCCATTGCTGGTTTTGCTGACTTGCTACCCCAAAAATGATGTCCCAGCTCCATCCCTGTGTCAGCTGCATGGAAACTAATGGATCTCCATCTCTCCCCTCTGCCTCTTTTGCTGCTGATCCTGCAGCCCTCATACACCTGTCGCTCTTCCCAAAGCCCACCAGCATTTCCAAGGGGCTCATTCACACTCCCAGCCAGGGCTGCTCATACCTTGCAGAGCCACATATTATAGCTATTATAGTAATAACCAAAAGCCAGGCTAATTTTGGAATATCCCACAATTTTGTGCCAACCTTCTCAGCACAGAAACTCCTCTTTTTGGTTGCTAAAAAAGACAGGCAGCATCCATTACAGACCTGTTATATTTAGCAACGGAGAATCCATCTGCATTATTCCTGGTCTCATTAAAGACTTGGCTCCTTGTAAATATTATGTCTGTAATCCACACGTTCTCCCTCAGCGCTGAGCTTCAAGGGTCTATTTCAGTAATAATTGGTATG
Organism: Serilophus lunatus; assembly: GCA_013399895.1. Lineage (NCBI taxonomy): Eukaryota > Metazoa > Chordata > Aves > Passeriformes > Eurylaimidae > Serilophus > Serilophus lunatus. Next base: position 576,833 of record VXBA01002510.1, read on the forward strand.
TGCTGTTGCAAAGAAATAGTGGCTGAGTGTTTGACAACATTCTACAAGTGACTGTACATGGGGGGCAACCACGGCTGACCTGCTTCCTACCAGCACCTCCTCAAAAACCCCACAGGAAAGGTGCCTTGCACTCTCCACCTGGGGCCAAGGAATGGTGGGATGTGCTCAACCTCAACTTGGCCACTGTGGTGGGAAAGGTCTTTCCTAATCTCACACTGCTCCAACTGCTGGTGAGGACTTGGGAAGGGACCTTGGCAAAGCAGAGCCCAAAAGTCAACCATCAAACATATAAAACATATAAAACCTACTTCCACCAGGAGGGATGGACAGGAGCCCAGTCCTTTCGGCAGGATCCCTGGTTTTTATTGGCTTAAAGGATACATGAAACTCCTGCCAGGTAAGGCTGGAGGAGCAAGTCATTAATAATTAAAACCTACAACTGATGTATTCAAGTAACTCGGGTTTTATTTGGGTTTTACAGTAAAGTCCCCGAACAGATGGGACTTTATGGATACCTATTGAGATGCCAACCCACCCAGAATACCATGTATTCAGAAAACAAGACCGAATTATCCAAAATAACCCTGTGATGCACAGGCAATAATGCTGAGCCCCCTCCAAGCTGCTGCAGGGGTCTGATGGCAGGTACTCCCACACACATCTCCCCACAGGACAACACGTACACGAAGCATCACAACACCAGTGACACACCCATCACTACAGGGCATCCTCTGCAGCACCACAGCTTTGATGTTTGGGGGAAAACACCGCCCTTGCTCCTCACCACACTCCTCCCGACACAGGACACAAGCACAGACCTCAGACCAGCCAAAGCAAACTCCATCCCACCTGCACTGCCCTTCAGAGCACACAGATGTAAACCTCTCCATGAGGCCACACTGGTTCTACCCGTTTGTCCCATCCAAGTATTCCAGCTGTATTTCTCTTTAATAAGTTCCAAACAACATAATCCAGCCACTAACAAATCACAGCACATCCATGGAAGTGTTCAAGGCCAGGCTGCAAGGAGCTTTGAGTCACCTGCGATAGTGGAAGGTTGGAACTGGGGGGGGAAATTGGATGAGCTTTAAGGAACTTTCCAAATGAAACCATTCTACGATTCTGTAACGACTCGGTGAAATCATTACAGAGCAAAAAACCCACCAGCTTTGCCAGCAGACCACCACGAGCTCCCCACACAGCACTCCTGTGATCCCCCCTCACCAGACCAAGTACAACAAACCCAACCAGCCAAAATGAACTCCAATGTCCCAACAGCATTATCACCTCTGAGAGGGGGAAGTCAAACTAATTAAAAAGCTCCAGATGTTTATTCCTGGTTCTTAAGCAATCATTAGGGCTCATGGAGCAAGAAAGGGGAGTGCACACTTATAAAGCATCCCTCTAGAACTAAGAAAGTAACAACTGATTCTTCTGTGCTCTGGCACCAGAACTCCCACAAACTTTACACAAAATTGTAAGTGGTGACTGCTTGGTAAATTTCCAAAGACACCAGCCTCCTCACCACGATGGAGCTCAGCAGAAGGATAAGATACATGGCATAACGTGAAGGTCTGGTTTCCATGCCCTCACTGGAGCAAAGAACAATTCATGGCATTTTTTCATCCTTTCACCTAAATCTCACTTTCTTTGGCAAAGGAGAAGGAGCAAAAAAAAACAAGCCACAGGAACATGGCAGAAGTAAATGAGAGTTGACCCAGGCAAACCCAAACATGACAAACGGCATTTTGGAATTACATCTTCATACCTGAGTGTGACGAACTGCATTTGGAATTTCTTCTCCCGGCACCACAAACTGCAGCAGAGGAAACATCAGTTGCTGGCTAAAACAATTGTGTTACCCCAGTAACCAAAGGAAAACCACCAGTCACTTCTTAAAACCTCCCCTTCAAAGTTTCAGCGCTCCCCGAGACGGGGGAACTCCAACAATCCCCTTGCCCCACCCACATATGGTCTTTAATTAATCTGTGAGCCCTGATGACATTTCTGTAACCAGTAATACCCATAACAGCAGGGGCAGGGGTTCTGAAAAGAACCCCAATCTGTGGAGCAGGTGTAGCCCAGACTGAAGAGCTGCTCACCGGCAGCTCTACTCTCCACTTGTTTAACTTACTACAGCTGGAATATAAAGCAAAGGCAGGAATACTCACTAGGTCTGATGTGAGGAGTAAATGTGACACCCATCAGGTTTTATGAGACAGCATCATCTACCAGATCTTAACAAAACACTTGCAAATTGCCAGTGCTGCGTTCCCAGAAGCTTTTCTGTTTCTTCCACTTAAATGTGACGCCGCTTTCAACTCCCACAGCTCCAAAAAAGCCGGGAAAATTAACCCACCTTTTCCAAATGGCTGGGTAAACCCAGACTCAGGGTGTTTTTTCATTTGGGTATTTCATTCTTGCCAGAGTCAGCTGTACTGAAGAAGTTTGATTTGAACTGCAGCCAGCCCAAGGGATAAATCAGCTTTCCTGGCCGAAGGCTCCAGAGCACTACTTCCAACTCGTGCCTGGGACCTCATACTTGGAGGGTGATGTTTTTTCCTGATACAAGGAATATTATCACCAGACCCCAGTGACGAGCCTCTGCAATGAAATGTCAGCATTAAAGATGAGTGTGTGCTACAGTTCCTGCTGTGGGGAAATTCCTTTAACTGTTTTCCATCCAGGAAAAGCAGGAGTGGGAAAGGGCAGAGTTTTGCCCTTGGAAAAGCAGGGGGATGAGAGGGAGCTGTCAGCAAGGCGGGCTGTGGGGCAGAGCCCCGGGGCCACCCTGCCAGCCAAGCCCCAGGATCTCACAGGGGCTGAGACAGGAAGGAAACTACCTTAAAAAGAGGGAGAGCTGACAGCAAGAAAACCTCATCTATGATTCCTACGTTATGAAGTTGACAATAAAACTCTGGACCAAGGAAGCATCTCAGCCCGAAATTCCAGGAGGAAAAGTCAAATGCTCCCTGTTCCAACAGTGTGCCACCACTCTGACTAAACCACCTTATTTTCTGCTCAGCTTTAGAAATACTTGGTTATGACTTTTAAAGGAAAAGAGACGTTGATTGTCCAAGAGTGGAAAGAGCCTGGATCAAACGAGTAAAGGCTGAAGCCCCCAGATGCGCCCGGGTTTGCTAACGATGAAAGCCAACCTCTGTCCCCGCTAATGGTTAACAGGTGGGTTTCACAAACGCCTCCAAAAATAAAAAGCTCCTTTCTAAAAATACCACCCTGCATTCACGACGCCAGATTTCCCAGAAAAATACTGATGATAGCTGACGTTTCCCAAACAATCGCTTTTATAGGAGCTTGGGCTGCCCCTGCAGCAGAAAGTTTGGCGAGGCAAAGAACACAAATCCTTGTTTAAGGCTTGAGCCCCGTGGATGGACCCGCTCCCTGGGTCAGCTCCTGAGCTCGAGCATAAATCAGCTTTATGGAAATAACAGATTACAGAACACATCGCGACAAATAATTTCTTTTTTTCTTTTTTTTTACTACAGGATGCATAATTGAAATGTCTGCGATCCAACAATCACCTCTGAATCCATAAATACCTCATAGTATTCCGAACACACTCTCCTATAATGAGACCGTCTTCAATTTTCCTTGGTAAAGAGACCTTTAAAGAATGCTAAAGCAGGTCGGCGCCCTTATACACTGATGGAAACAGGAACAAAAGCATTTTGTCACCAGGCATCTCGTCTATCATTATTTTCTTCACTCTGCTTAAACAAACTGAAAAGTACGTGCCTTTTCTTCCTTCTCCCCCCCTCCCAAATATCTGCAATAACTGCAATTCCATCCCGTCGGAAAGCCACCATCTGTATGAAAACAAGGGACCATTATACCGAACCGTCACCGGCGATCGGTTTTTTCCTGCTTCACTAATGTTTTTTAAAACACGAGATTAAAATGTCATCCCATCCCTCCCGTTCTAGGGAGCCGGGTGTATTCCTCTCCTCTGGTCACGGTATACTTAATCAAGTGTGAATGATTAAAGTACTTCAATTAGAGCTACGTACATTCATTGCAGGCAATTCAAAGGCAGCGGGAGAAGTGTAGCTGAAAGAAGAAATTACTTCTACTACTTTGAGATCTCCATCTCCTACTTTCCTCCTCCCCAGCACAGCCAGAGCCCTGGGACCCGGCAAAGTACCGGGCGCTAAGCTCCAGCCAGGATTTACCTTGGGGGCACGTCCCTGGGCAGGACAAAAGGCTATTCTTTCCCTCTCCGCAAGTCCCTCAAGTTTAGGAGGGTGGGTTTGTTTTTTTTTTTGGGGGGGGGGGGGGGGGGGGGGGGGG
>VXBA01002510.1:583043-623258 GCA_013399895.1 Serilophus lunatus
CACCGAGCCGGGCACCGCCACCGCGGGGCCGGGGGACACCCCGCGCAGCCCCGGGCCCGCCGCCCCCCGCCCCGTGCGGGGCTCGCATCCCACCCGCCGGCCCCGCACCGCGGCTGCAGCGGCTGCGGGAAATAAAGGCTACCGGGGAATAAAGGGCACCGGGGATGCTGGGCCCGCGCTGGGAGCTTCCCCGGGGCCGAGGGGCTGCCACATCCGTCCCCGCCGAGCGCCCGATCTGATGTGACCATCTGAAAATCGCGGCGGGGCGTTCGGCTGAGTGCGAGATAAGGAGAGCGCGCTGCGATCGCGTCTATTTGTATTTGTATTCCGCGTTACCCCCATAGATTTGGGAATTAATGTTTTGACAGACGTTCTTCATCTGCTTATCACAAGAATGTGGGCAGGTGGTGATCCCATCTTTTTGTTGTATAATCATCGAGCCTCGTGCATTATATACATCCCGTGCTTCTCAATCAGCCTGGGAAACAGCACATTCCTTTTCTACTCAAATAAAACCCTTGAACCAGCTCAATTGTCCATCAAAATTAATAAGCGAGCTTCAGTTTTTGTGAGTGGAATTACATGGCAAAGGGCCTAAAGATCTTGATTCTTTTAAGCACGTTGTATGTCCTCGCTGGATGTTTGCAGCATGTCCGTCCCTTGTCCTCTGAGCACCTGCTGCCGGGGGCTGCTGCCGCTGTCCCGCAGAAGCTGAAGCCTCCTGTGGCCTCAGCCCAGGATTCCCCGTGGTGTCAGCGCTGAGGTGGCCACAGCTGTGGCCACCCTGTGCCACCCAGGCTCTGCACATCGTGGGCACAGCCAGGCATCTCCAAGTAGATTTTAGCAAAATTTCGCGGCTTTCAGCTAGAAGACGCATCTAATTCTTCACTTTTGGCAAAAGTCCCTCCAAAAGCAAAACGCTGCCTTCCTGCAGGAAGCCCGACATGAAAATCACCATCTCTGTATTACTGGGATTTCTTGGATTTCCATCATTAGCAGCACCGTCAAAATACTACGGGCAGCTCCTCTGCACGTGGAATGTGGGCTGCAGTGGATGGAGTGCTGTGCGCTGACAGAGGCCTTGCCCATGGCATTGCACTGGAGATTTTTTCAAACCACAACCCCCCTCACTCCTTGATTTACCCAGTTTGCTTTGTGAAACGTTATGTACGCAATGTATGGGGGTGCAGGGCAGCAGCACAGCAACTGCTTCTGATAAATAACCTTGAATTCATGATATAAACAAAGTCAGTGACATATGTTGGGGCCAAAGACACAAATAATTATTTCATTGCCAGAGCAATTAGGTTACAGGTTGTAAAGAAGAAAGTTCTGAAGCTAAACATCTTTGAGTTTAGCAGGGGGCAATCCTCAGGCATGTGGAGTTTTCTTCAAACTATTTGGATTGCGATCGAACATTCATCAAGTGTGAAATAGCCTTTGTAATGAGATGCTCGGGAGGAAGATACACAGTGGGTTCGGTGGGAGGCCTGAAACGACGGGGGTTTAACTTCAAATTGCAGCTTTTTAAACTTCCATTCAGCTGCTGCCCAACCTTGAAGGAGCTTCAGCTCCTTCAGCACCTCACTGGTGTGTGTAAAATTCAGTGTGTGCTTGGAGTGGGGCTTTCCAGCTTCCCAGAGCTCAGAAGGGCAGGCCTAGGCCAGGCCTCTCTTTTGGCCTCTTTCCCCCAGATTGTTTCTGCATTTTACCCAATTTCGGGACAGGTGTTTTAGGCTGCAACCAAAAAAGCAGGTTCCGCATCCCCTTCTCTAACTCTAAAAGACTGAGGCACCCGTCCCTGTGGAGTAATTGGGGGTAGTTGTGCAGATAACCCCTGGCAGAAGAATAGTTCTGCAAATTTAGTTGATGCATTCAAAGTAAAATCAGGCTGTTCCTCTCCTCTGTTTGAATCTATCAGTAGCTGTACTGTAAAGTTCCTGACACTGATTAGGGACCAAACCCTCCCAGCATCGATTTTGTGAAATCAAATGAACTTTACACTTCTGTGACTCCTTCCAGTGTGGGAACAGAGTGTTTGGGGTGCAGGATTTACACAATACCCCTTTTCCCTGCCAGCAAGGGTTCACCTCCTGTGTCAGACTAATGGAGCTTGTCCAGTGTTTCAGCTTAACTACGTACTAAAATATAAAGAAAGTCTGCAGCCCCTGTGTCCCTACTGGTGATATTTGATGAGCTTGTAATTATTTTCAGTAAGGGATTCCATGCTTCCCTTGTGGATTCAGGGAAGGGGTGATGTTCAGATATTGTTTCCTGACCCACATGCTGGCTCCAAGCAGCTGAACGCCCGTCACACGAGGCGCTCCATCAACCGGGAGCACAATCACACTTTCCCTCTACACTTCACCGACACGTCAGCCTGAGAGCAGCACCTCCTGCTGCACTGGAACGGCTCAAGACCTTGCAAGGAACTAAGAAAAAAAAATAAAAAATTTACAGCCTGGTTTTCATAAAGAGGTTGATTTGCAGATGCAAATGTGAGCCTTGATCCTGCAAAGACGATGCTCCTGCGTGGCTTTTATGTAGCGAGAGGAGTCAGAGTGACTTCAGCTGGATGACTCTCAGTGCATAAATTTCAGTGCCAGCATCTCTCTCTGCAGATTTAGACTGAGTATCTGTTGACTAGAATAGACCAGTTATTTTACTGCTCCAAGTGTTTGTGCAACTTAGTTACTCAGTGCTATGCAGGAACAGGCAGACACAGATCCTCCCCAGATCCTTCCAAGCCACGTTTGATTGTTAGAAATGAAATTTGGATGCGAGTATCCAGGTATCAAGCGCCAGTGTCAATACCCCACTTATTTTTTACCAGTTTTTAAAAAGTAACTGGTTTTCAACAGATATGCTGGCTAGTAAACATGGATTATCATTAAAATAATCATCTGCATTTGAGAAGGCGCTCGTGTTTTTTGTACAAATGGGTGGCAGCAAACATTTATTTTCTACCAGTTCTGTTCTAGAAATGTAAGACTAGAGTTTGTTTATCTGTATGTAACATAAGTGCAATAAGCAGGAATATGAATATAGTAAGGAATTTTCCTTAAAGGTTTTTGGGAGTGTGAATTTGGAGCCTGGAGAAATGAACGGGTTTATTTTTTTGTGTACTCCACTTTTAATATTAGTATTCCAGTTTAACTTTAAAATGCATTAAAAGAAGTACATCCTTCATTTCAATCCTGTGATTGATGCAAACCAGGGATGGATTTGTTCCAAAACAATATTTGGAAAACTGTTCTGGACCCAAGCATTTAGAAGACAGGTTGTTTTTCTTATAATTTTGATCTCACACCAGACAGACATGGGTATCTAAGCACCACTGAGCACAATTACTTCAAGTGGGAAGCCAAAACTCCAACATTTGGTATCAATCCTGTAAAAGTGAGTTCATTAAGAGGGTGGTTCACATCACTTTTTCTGTTATTTACTGTAAGGATGTCATCGAGTGTGAAGGATTGCACCGGTAGAAATAAACTGCTACTAAAGGCAGTGTATGATCTCAGATCAGCAGCTTCCCCACCATTTTAGGATCGGTTTTTAGAATTTAATTACTGTAACATTGTTTTTTACACATTTAAAAGGTTTTCAACACAGACCTGGAGTTTCATATCTTAAGAGTAACTTAAGGTGAGTGAAAAGGACTCAGTCATTCCACAGGCTCTCAGTGGGAACCCAGGGAAAGGAGAGTGGATTCATTTCTCCTTTTTTTTTTTTTTTTTCTGGTTTAAAAGCACGGTGAATCTTGTCATTGTGAAAAAGAAACCATCAAAGCAGGTTTCAAGTGTGGAGGTTGCCAGGAATAACACTTCTCAGCGTTCCATGGGAGCATCTCAAGTGGGTTTCTTACAGGAGATGACCCTCATTTGTTACTTTACACTGATGCTGTCTTGCTGCTTGAGGTGCTGGGTCCCCCAGGCTCTGATCTTGCATTAATGTGGGTGGTCATGTGTGCTCTCCAGGACCCCAAATCTCCTTCCCTGGTCCTGCTCTGCCTGCTTTTCCAGGAGCAAGACTTGCACATCCCTGGGTGATGTCCTGCTATGGGATCATGCTGGACTTTGAGCTCCTGGTTGGAAAGGTGGAAAAGTTTGGGCAGAAACTCTCTCAATTCTTCCTAATTTTGAAAGAAAACCAAGTCCTTTTTTTTTAAAAAAAAAAAAAAAAGCTGCTTGTGCTCAGCTGCTGCCGCAAGTGCCTCCAGGAGCAGTTGGCTCCTCTGGGCCCCGGCCACGCTCCCAGCCCTCCTGCCTCCTCCCGCTGCCAGCACCAGCATTTGTGCAGCTGCAAGGTGAAGTGGATCAGGGAACGGGTCCAGCTGAACACTAATCCTGCGGGGCGGGGGTGAGGGAGGGCTGGAAAAAAAGCTTATTTTCATCTGGATCTGTTCCCCAGCCTAGTTGTGCCTCCAATCCCATGGGACACGTGCTCACACAGGGAGGGAAGGAGCAGCCGGGGCAGGGAGCGGGGCTGGTTTTATGGCAGCGCCGTCTTAAAAGCATTTGTCAGGCTACGACCTCGTGTTAATGTATTACTGTTCCTGTGCACTGTGCAGCGAGGGGACAGCACTGGGTGTTCACTCCCAGAACCATGACGCTGCATTTTGCAGGATCTGTGGGAGAAAAGGCTCCAGTGGTGGTCGATATTTCTCTTTGAAACACAGGGACGTGGTTGTGTTGGGGAGACAAGCGCGGGGTCACAGCGGGGCTGCCATGAGGGAACGGGGTACCCACAGACATTACTGGAATATATTAATCCTCGACTGGTATCGACTGCAGCAACAAGTGGGCTGTAAGACCAGCAAAACACATGGGATCCTCTAATACAATATATAAAACAATTTAGTCCAACAGTACATTGATCGTAACAGTAACAGTTGTGTTGTAACTACAGTCTCGATCTCGTACTTTCCTCACATTAAATTAAATATAGATTTTGACTGATTTTCACGAAGTCGCACAAATTCAGAGGCTGGATAATATTTTACATAATATGTTGGTGTTATCCCTTCTTGGCAAATTTATTCCTGTTGAGAAAGAAAAAGAGCTCCATGCTGGGAACTCTTGAATTGAATCGATGATTAGAACGAGGCAGTACATATTACTTCTGCCCTACTACAGACACTGAATTCAAATCGGTGGGAAATTCTCAAATCCATTTCCCTTTGCAAACATGAGCAAAAGGATGCAAACATACAATAAAATTCTTTTTTTTAATAATCCTGTTGTGGGGGTTTTTTTCTCCCCTTGCATGTGTGCAATCATTATGCAGAACTGTTGGGGTATTTTTATTCCCATTTTATTCGGTTTATATTCTTAAGCAAGGAATTACAAGTCTGCAGAAAAGCCTCACAGAGTGCATGCACATTTGTATCCCCCTTCTATAAAACATCTTAATGTGGTGGCAGCGTGAGCAGGATTGTTCTGCTGATAGAACATGGCTGATGTTTAATCTTTCCAGGAAAGTTTAATGAAAGGTTCTTGAATCAATCTGTCTGGTTTAAAGTTTGAAGGGCATTTGGATGCACTAATTTGATGTATGTGCCAGGTGTTTCTAAACAAACAGTTATCAGATAAAGACACTGGAGCCCTTCCTGCTCCCTCCTTTATCTGCCATGGGCTTCCTCAATCCTCACCTTCCATAAACACCAGTTTGTGTCGATGGCCTGTGCCTGTGATGGACTTTAATATCTTAATGGGGAACACTACAGCACCCAGTCTCACATTCCACATCTGTTATTGTTTTGTAAGCCAGTTATTGGGAGACCCAACATACTAATATGCACAGAAAAGAGTTTGGTAACAAAATGAAAGGGTGCTGGGACGCTGAGAATCGCCCTGCTTGGGCAGTGCTGGTGTTTGGAGTGAAACACTGTTTGTGTTCCTCAGCCCCGACTCGCAGTGCCTTATTCTAGCTGTCAGTGGCTGTTTGAATTACAGTTGTGCCTGGGGCATCATCTTCGATCTGGCTGGAAAAGATCTGGCCAAAGGGAGTATGACAGATGTCTGTAAAACCCTCAAGGGTGTGGGAGAGGAAATAGGGAATGAGAATGCACGAATTCTTATAACACAAGAATATACCAAATCACCATTGCATATCAGTTTTTAAATCTGAGAGACTTTTCTTGTAGTACAAAATTAAATAATGTGACATCCTGCCACCAAAATGCTGCAGAGCCATATTATATCATGAGTTAAACAGGGTTGAAATAAACTCCAGGGACACAGGTCCATCAGTGATTACAGCACATGGCCATCCAGATGCAGTCTCTGGGTCCAGGGAATCCTCGTGCTGCGAGAAGGGATATTTCTGTTTCTCAGAGTTTGCCCTGGGACATTCATGGTGCCCATGACAGAGACAAGGGCTGGCATGAGGCAGAGCAGATCTGACCTTGTCCTCCTTATGCTGACTGTCCTTGGGAAGATCATCTCAGTCCCCAAGCACCTGCAGGTCAGTGAGTCAGAGGAGATACCACAGGAAAAGAGATGAAGTGAGTCGTGCTGGGTCCCTTGGCAGGTCTGGAGAAGCTGCTTTCCGCAGTGCCCGGACAGCATCCAATTCACCAGAGCACTGGGCTCCAGCCTCCTATGCTAATTAGGAAGTTACTGGCATCAAACTGAAGCAGTGCAGCCCTGCACGAGGCTCTCCAAGGATTTCAGTGCCTGGAAGGCATAAGTTGCATTTCATTGATAGTACAATTGTGTCTTAAATCTCTCTGGTCACCAGAGATGTAGCAGCGGTGTCGGCTCGAGAGGTAAATGCAGATAAGGCAGCGCCTGTGGATTGCCCGGCGTCGATTCCGTGTCGGTGCAGCACAAAGGGGCCTGGGCTGAGTGAGCCTTGTACCTGCCACTGCAATCAAAATAACCCAGAGCCACCCAGCACAGCCTCCTGCGGCGGGCACGGGCACCAGTTGGGACTGCCACCACCTCTGCCTGGGAGTTTAAAGAAGGAATATTCTCAGAGGTCGGTGGGGGGCATTTGGGGAGGGATTCCACCCATGCATGAGCAGCAAAGCTACCTGCACTCACCCTTCCTCTTCTTTGTTCTGATGGAAGGGTTTCCTATGGGAGAACAAAGCCCTGTGGCCAAATCTCAGCCAACGCTGCCCAAAGCTGCTCATTGCCAGACTCTGTGTGTTGAAGCAAAGGACAGTGCACCTGAAAACGGGACCCTGTTACAGCAGTGAGAGGATTGCTGGGTTTTTAAACTGCAACAGTTAACACAGTGGAAGTCCTACTGGGATATGTTTATAGTGGTGCAAACATGTCCTGTACCATCTTGCTTATTTTACCTTCTGAATTGGAACAAGCTGCACTGGTGTCTGCATTTCTTTTAACATTTCATTTGTCTCCCTATGAAGATTTTTGCTGCTGTAATGGAGATGGTATCAAAGCAACAGAGCTTTGTGGTGAAGATAAGTCCTTAGTTTCTAAGTAAGCATTTTTACCTTTTTGTTGGCAATAAATAAGCCGTAAGAATCCAGAAAAAAGGGACATAAAGTCTGGTCTCCTACATTCCTATTTCCTGGACAGAACTTCAGAAAGGGCAGTCAGGGAGATGATACAATCATCAATGTTGGAAAAGACCTCGAAGGTGCCTTCAGCCTTCACTGTTAAATCCCCAGGAAACCTCAATGTCCAGGATCTGGGGTCAGGAAAAAAAAAAAAATCTCTCAAAAGAGGAAGACAGGATGGATGTTTCTGTTTGTTCCAGCACCTTCCCAAAGACATGTGATACAACTGACCTTCTGCTGGATCCTGCATTTTACTACATAAGGTCTTCCATGGTTTTGGGGAGGTTCCAGTGAGAGAAGTGTCTGATCCTGTTCCATGTCACATTTTGGCAGACACTGTGGATTCAGTGGTGACAGACAATTGGAGCCAGCTCCTAAGCAGTGCTGTTTCCCAGGTCTGTATCTGGAAAAGGTGATCAGGGATGCCCAGAGAATTCACATGGTCAGAGCCTTGATGAGCTTCCAGATTCCAGTGAACACACCTTGTTAGGGGAAGAAGAGTGAGTTTCTCCTTCTGCTTATGTGTAGTGCCTCATCTCAGGTAAAGAAATCCAGAACCAGAGGAGATGTAAAGCTTTGCCCCTTGGAGGGGGTGGCCAAGAAGCAGCAAGGAGGGGATGGCACAGAGAGAGCTGCTACAGGACATCAGCTGCTGGTCTCAGCTACTCCTCCTTGGCCATTCTCTTTCACACCTTCTTGGCCAGTGTGTTTTTCATGGATTGTGTGCTAAGAATTGATCCAGGATGTTTTGAATGTCTTGCATCCTCTGGCACATTGGCAACTTTGCCTGGAGTCCAGCTCAGGTTTCAGAGACAGAGAACCTGGTGAGACTTGGGACACCTCAAAGTGACTAATTTGATAGTGCTGTGATAACGTATCACAGGCACCAAGGGTGTGTATAGACTGTGGCCTGGTTTGGGACCCTTCCTTGTCTGGGACACATCTCTCTTTTTCTCTTGCACACCTGTATGGCCTCTCCTCGATAGCTTTGTATCTCAAGGCTTTTGGGAAGTGCATTCACAGTACCCATGATGAAGAGCCCAGGGAGGTGCAGTATTGGTCGAGGAACATCTGAGGTACAGGCAGATCTCCCAAAGCAGAAGAGTTCCCAGCCACAAAGGAATCCTCTCTCTAAAGCACATATCTTGGCGTGACCATATCCACAAACAGGCAGCAAGAGGAACAGCTGCTGTCCTTGGGAAAGCAGGCAGAAATTTTCACTAGCCAGGCTCAAAGCCTCTGAAATACTTTGTCAAGTGAAGAGGATTTTTCAACTGCCATTAATGCTGTTTTCTAAGGAAATTTTAATTCATGTAACAAACCATCAGGCACCTAAAGCCATAGAGGCTGAGTCCAGGGTGGTTCTTGTCATGGAAGCTGTAGAGGGGCAGCAATGCACCAGAGCTGCATTGGCTCTCAGCCGCGTGAGCAAACAGCGGTTTGGAAAACCACAAATGCATTGACATTTTTCCAGATAAACTTTTCCCTGTGCCTCTGAGAAGTCTATTGGATATTGATACTGAGCCAAGCAGTTGTTTGTTACTGGAATTAACTCATCCTCCCTTTAGTCCTGTGCATTAGCAAGCAAGAGAATAACTCCTGTAAATAACTCAGCCTAAACTAAAATGCTGGGAAACTGTTTTGCGTAGGGCCTAGGTTTTGCTTAAACAAATAAACAAAAAGTACAAAAAGGAAAGAACTACTTAGAGCCAACCCCAAAGGGATTGTGTGGTGCAAACAGGCATTTGCATTCATTCTCTGCAGGTTTTTATCTAATTGAGATAAATATCTAAATCAAATTTCATGTGCAAAACAAAAAGAGGCACTTAATCTCAAAAATATCAAACTGGGAAACTTTTTCATTTGAGGCTTTTCTTCTACACGAGGCTATTTCCTGAAATCATGATGAATTTGCAAATAGTTTCAGCTGTCCCAAAATTATATTTTTCAGCAAACAGCTACTTGTCTGATGAAAATCACTCAGCTGTTACCAAGGTCTTGGCTAGCTCTGGCTGTTACATTTCCAATGGGATTTTTCCACAACAGTTAAGCAGGAGCAGCCTGGGAGTTTAAATATGGATAATTCCCTCCATCCTGTTGCAACTTCTGCAGCTTCAGCTTTTCCTTGGCTCCTGAGGGCTGCAGGCTTGGAGCTTGCATAGGGATGGCAACAACTGCTACAGGCTGTGGAACACCCTTCAGGAGGAAACAAGACAAGATGCAGCATTTGGGATAAAATGTAAAGGAGGTCAGAAGTGTAACTGGAGATGGAAGGATTGATGGAGAGCCCATGGTGGAGCTGAGGAGAGGTGGAGGATCTCTATGGGAAGAGCAGCATCCTGGCAGCTCCTGTGTGTCAGTTATCAAATATAAATATTATCTAGCAAGAGGAGCTGGGGAGGAAAAAAAGCCTTTAAAATCCAGCTTTACACACATTGTGTTTTGAGTAAATATTATTTTAGCTATCTAAAGTATCCAAACTAATCACAGCAGTTTCCTTTAATGCCTTCCATTCCAGACACAAGGTTTATTTACTGTAATGTAATACATCTTGAGGGAATGTCGTATGCAGATATTAGCAATTAACTCATTAATCTAAAAATCACAATTCTTGCAATTAATAGAGCACTGCACAGTCACTCTAATTACAAACTCTGCACAAAAGGCCAGTCTCACAGGGAACATGTAGCCTCCTAATTAGCCAAGATTTCAAAGGCAGACAGAAAATTGAGACGTTGAGGGTCAGGGAGGGAAAAATGTGAATACAGTGCACTGTGAGTATTTCTGACAGCAGGGCTGACAAGCAATGCATGAAGAGTTTATGTCAGTGCAGCCTGGGGTAGCACTTCCCTGCCCAGGGCAGGTGTGCCCTCTCTGCCCACAGAGCTGCCTCTTTTTTTGGAGGGAGGCAGCAGTGACACTGAAGGGGTCCTGTAGTCCCTCCCTGCCAGGGAGTTCCCAAACTTTTGCAAGGCACTCACACAGAGAAGCTTAAGAAAGGCAGTGCTGTGAGATGAACCAGCATCTGGTGATGGAGCTTTATCTGCTGGGAGACCCACGGCCACCTCTGGGCCTCAGAGATGGAGAGCAGCATTTTCTCCTCAGGTCCTGTAAGATGCTGAGTCACCTGACTCTGGTCCAGTGAAGCACTTCTGTAGGTGTTCAACTTTAAGGACAGGAGTAATCCTTATGATTTCATTCAGGCTTCTCACACTTAAAGACCTAGTGGATTTGGAAGAGGAGCACTCAGCATGAAGCAGGACCAAAACCTCTATGGCTGGGCATGGCCTTGCAGTCTTTCAGCACCTCTGTTTTTCCAGCTGTAAACAGCAGCAACAAGACCTGCTTCCTTCCCTCTGTTGCCCTGTGATGGCAGAGTCCTGCAGCCAACATGAGTGGAGTCACTCACCTGATGGGGCTCTGCTCTTCCCTGAGCCTCGAGAGCTGGTGTGCTCACAGCCTGGGCAGCTGCAAATCCCGGCAGCAGCGCTGGCCCTGGGCACTGCACACATGCCTGCCAGGGCTCTGGAAAACATCCTGAGGGATTCTGTGGGAAGTGTTTCCTCGCCCAGGCCTCCACCCAGATGCTATTGTAATCTTTATCTTCAAGCAAGAGACAGGGAGTCTGCCAGCACGCGGCTGGTGTTGGTGGAAACCGTTGTCATAAGGCTGCGTGAGACAACGCCTGTGTGACTTGTGGGGTAGAAACACTATTGCTGCACTGATTTCTCTTCCCTTGGACTGTGTCCCTGGGTTACAGTCTCCTGAGGAGTTTAGAAGCTTATGGGTTTAGTCGTGAAGAGAGTATTTTTTTCCTCATTGATTTTTTTTGCTGATCATGTCCCAGAGATAAACTCCTATGTGGGCAGCAGGTTTTTTAGGCAGCACTGATTTCTTCAGGGGGCACATCCTGTTATCCTTGCTTGTTGAAAGACCCCTTCCAGCTCCCTCAGCTGGGGGAGCAGCTCCTCATCCAGGAGCTCTGGAGGGAATGGCTGTTGGTATATTCAGGCTCCTGTAGTGAAGGTGGAAACATCTCCACTGGAAGTGGAGGGGACAGATTGTAGAAGTGAAGCCACTGAGTGTTTGAATGGCAGGAGAGAAGAACCACATCACAGGGGCCATTCAGTGGCTCCTGCCCTTCCAACCCAGTGTTTGCTCTCATGAGCTGTTTATCTCCCACTCTGCAGGATGGAGGGATAACTGTAAACCTCATATTATCGAGTCAATATTGCTCAAAGACTTGGTAAATTAAATTAAGGATCAACTGGAAAAAGACTGAGAATAAAAGCTGATAAATTACAACTCAGTTGGAGTCCCTGAACCCCATGGTGACCAACCTGTGCTCACAGCTTTTTTTGTCATTTATTGGGCCATGCCAGTAGCTGGTGCTGCAGCGGGACAGGGACTAGACTAGGCACCACAGTCACACCTGGAGAGCACTTGTCAAGTGCGAGAAGAAATGTTCATTTCTCTGGAAAGGAGGGAAGATGCTTAAGGAAAAAAGTTTTGCTAAAATTACAATCTCTGGATTATTGTTTGCTAGGAACAGAGTATGGATTGTGATGTATTTTTTAATAACAAAGATCACCGGACGTGGGAATAAACAAGAGTTATTAATACATCCTTGCAAGGATGACCTGGCTGGGAGTGGAGCCCAGGGTGAAGCAGCACAGATCTCCAGGGCTCTTCTCTTTTCCTTGCCCTTTCCCTCCCTGTCTAAACCCAATTGGGCCCGACCTGCCCCTGCTGCAGCCAGGGCACCCCGACCTGACCTGTGGACAGGGCTGTTGGCAAACATTGATTAATTAACGGTTGTAGAGCATTTCTGGGGCTTAGCATTAAAGGCACATAAAGTACTGGGAAGGAGTCACAATGATGAGATGTTTGTGTACAGATAAACTAAAAAGTCAAGTTTGCTTTCTTAAAATGTTGGGGTTTTTTGCACATGAACTTCACACATGAAATTGCTGTTGTAGAGGGTTTTGTTGCAACCTAACAACAGTTATTCGAGGGGCAGAAAATCGATGTAAATCTTAAACCCTCTCCATTGCTGTCACGTAATTAATTTCATGTTTTACCAAGATTATCTTCCCAAATGAATTATGAGAATATGTTTTCAATACTGTTCATTCAGTAATTAATCATCTCAGGGAAGAAACTTCGTTTCAAGTGCTAGTAAAGTATATGTAAATTATTAATCAGAGTGTTGAACTAACAACAGATCACTGGATGCCATCCAGGACAGATGAGATGCGACCACTTGCATGTGCTTCTTAAAAGCAGGAATTTTATCCAGCCATTTCAAAACTCCCAGGAAAGCCAGTAAATTACAGATATGCTGAGAGAAGTCACGCTCAGATTCAATAATAAGGTGTTGCACCACACATTGTAGAAAAGAGATGAAGAAAAATAAAATGTAAAATATTGCTTAAAGTTCAAATGCAGCGTTCTGTATTGGAAGACAAAAAAGATGATAAAAAAAGAATTGGTAAGTCCAAGCCGACAGTTATTAGAATAGCAAAAACATAGTGCTTATGTGCATAATGGTTTAACTTAGATTAAAAACCATAACTTATCTGAAAACACTCTTTTTAGTACTACAGAGGTTAAATATGGTTCATAGCAGCTCTCACAATTAAATTGTTTTTCTCTCACTTCAATAAAGTATATTAAAAATCATTTCCTGAAAAGTAATCATTTCCTGAAAAGATCATTATTTTGTTTGCAAACCGACACGGTGTTATTCCTTTAAAGAGAAAACACGTGCAGCCCCAGGATCACAGACCCAGTGCCCAGGCACAGAGCAGCCCTGCTCCTCTCCGGGAAAGTGCTTCACAGAACCATTAGGTTGCAAGATTATCAAGTCCAACCATCCCCCAGCACTGCCAAGGCCACCACTGACCCCTGTCCCCAAGTGCCACATCCACAGGGCTTTGAAATCCCTCCAGGGATGGGGATCCACCATTTCCCTGGACAGCTGTGCCAGGGCTGGACAATACTTCCCGTGAAGAATTTTCCCCAATATCCAACCTAAACTCCCCTGGTGTAGCTTGAGGCCATTTCCTCTTGTCCTGTTCCCTGGGAGAAGAGCCCAACATCCCCTGGCTCCACTCTGCTGTCAGGGAGTTGGAGAGTGTGAGAAGGTCTGCCCTGAGCAGGACATGAGCTGTGGTACCATTTTCACCAAAGGGGCTGGTTTCTCCTCAAAATCACCGTGCCGGAGTGTTGCCATGGCAGTGCAAACCCTGGCAGCTGCACCCCTTTGCTCCCCACAGCCCATCCAGGGCTGTGGTCATCCCACATCCCAGCACAGCACACCAGGAGGTGCTCCAGGGAGCTTGTTCCAATTCTCTCCATTGCACCAGTGGATGTTTTTGCAGCATTGCTTTGCTTATCCAGTAGATTTTATTTGTTCATGATCAATGGGAAAGTCTGAGATTTACAGTCACCTTTTCCTTCTGGCTATTTGCATTTGGTATGGGATTGCATTAAAGAAATTTTCAAGGATAAGATAACTACAGTACACAATCCCAGAATGACTGGCAGACTCATGTGCTCACTGTGAGAGCAGATATAAATGTACCACAGGACTCAGGTTTAAAAGTGGGAAAATGCATGGACTTGTGAAGAGCAGGAAAGCTGGTTCCCCAGGCCACATGCTGCAACGCATTGCATTGTCCTCTCCCTCTTTACCACCCACTCTGTCCCTCTTCCCAGGATTTCTCTCAGTATTTACCCAGGAATTTCCACTATAGTAGGGAAGGGTGATGCTCTGCTTCTCTCAGCACCGGCAGGATTAGCCTTTCCCATTCCTCCCCTGACTCAGCCACTGGTTTCTGAGACACTCCCTGGCAATGGTGCATCCCACGAGGACATGGACAGCCTTCTGTGGGACGCAGGCACACACGGGGTAACCCTGAGTGTCACTCAGAATTCCCATTTCATTCCCCTGCACCAGAAGCTGCGTGGCTCCATCATGGGGGTGACGAGGTTAAAAAGCATGGGGCCTAATGGGCATATTCCTACAGGCTTCGTTGTGGATGCAAAGGGCCCTCGAGGGATTAAAATATGAAGATGGAAACTGCCATCTATTTTTGGAAATGTTTTCCTCTCAGGGACAAACTCCAAGGCTATTAATCAGCATAACAAGAAGAGGAAGAGACTCTCAAAGATCAATTGCTCCTCGCTGGAGAAGTAGTTCAAAATAATTGTATATATGTTGGGGCTCTTTTTGGTGTAATTGAATGGTACCAAAAGAGTCAAGTATATTTAAGGGATAATCTCTCCTGCGCTGGAGTGAACAAAGCAATAAATGCCTGTTGAGATTGATTAATCACTGAGGAGGTGCCAAGGAGTTTAATCCATCCCAGAAGTCTTTTATGACAAGGATCCTGCAAAGTGATGGGGATTATTATTATGCAAGAAAACTGATAGAAAACAAAAAATTCCTTGTCTTTGAAATACGCAAATATTATCTTTCTGCCTCCACCTGCAGGAAACCTCCACCTCAGAGACTGGGATAAGGATCTGCTGGTAAACCTGCCTGTTGACAGGAAAGGTTCATGCAGTGTAATTCCTAGAAAGCTGTCTTCTCCCTCATTCCTCCCTTACTGGTGGAGATAAAGAGGGGAAAAGCATGGAATAAGATTCTTCTGATAGAAAAAGCAGCTTCAACAAACAGACCTTTCAGTCTATACACAGCAGAAACAGAAACCCAGTGATTCGAGCACACACAAGTCTGCACAGTGCTGCTCCATACAACAAAACATACAGGTGAACCTAGAAGGTCAGAAGAGGGAAGAAATCTGGATGTCCAGAGCTCCCAGCTTTGTGCCCTCCTATAGAAAGAGGGGTCTGAGTCCAGCACATCATCCTTGGGGTGGAAAAACTGCATTTTTCTGCTGAGTAGTCCTGACCCATCTCTGGCTCTGTGGGGAATCAGTGGGATGAGGCTGCCTCTGGCTCCAGGCAGGTCTTCACCTGGCAGAGATGCTGTGCAAACCTTCCAGGAGAGGGGACACAGAGCTGGGATGGAAAACCAGTCTGAATTTGAGTAGCAACCACACTGGGAGAGTTAA
The DNA here is from genome assembly GCA_013399895.1 of Serilophus lunatus. Taxonomy (NCBI): domain Eukaryota; kingdom Metazoa; phylum Chordata; class Aves; order Passeriformes; family Eurylaimidae; genus Serilophus; species Serilophus lunatus. The sequence goes on from VXBA01002510.1 coordinate 598,656, forward strand.
TGAAGAGGCACCATCACCAAGGTGATCTGCATCTTATTCTTGCACAAAAAAGTGTTCAAAACCAATAGATTCAGAGAAAGCAGGGCTAGAGCTTCACTGGCTGGGCAAGAAACTTTGGAAATCTGTACAGCTTGACTCTGTACAGGAGCATCTTGTAGTTGCTTCTACTTATTCTTCTCTTTTTCCCTCTCAGTAATGCTGAGCACACAGAAGAAAAATATTTTAAATATCCCAGTTGACAAATCAATTGCAAACATGAGAACATCATGTGCTTCATTTTTCTAACATGAAGACAGGATTCCTACCATGGAAATGCACGGAACAATAAACACCTGATTTGCTTGCAAGGCCCTTTAGCAAGAGAGAGGCCACGGTTTTTCATCAGCGTGGTCTCTGCCATACAAATCCCTGGGTTTCCATGCACGATGCAATTCCCAGGGCAAAGCCCTGTGACTTTTAAAAAACACACCCAAACTGCTATCAGGAGGGGCTCCATCAGGTCCATGGCTCCCAGCCTTCCTGGATTTGCTCACCTCTGCAGTGTGTGCCTCTGGAATCAGCTGCTGGCTCAGGGTGATGGGTGAGGGTCACACAGGCGGGATGGGCACAGAGGGAAAAGGTCAGAGGGAACCAGTTCAACCCATTTTGAGCTATAAATTCAACTGAAAGGCAAAACTTACAGCCCTGGTTCAGGAAAGCAGTAGTCAGCAGGAAAAACCCTTTAGGATGTGTGGGGGTTGTCTCCTGGTTCAGGGTCTGATGTTGGTCAGAAGGGACAAGCAGCTGAGCGCTTCCACAATGTAAGCAAAATCCCTTTCTACAGAGCATAGCACACAGAATGTTAACTGTTCTCTTTTCACTACCCTTGCTATTATACTATTTTATGCTCTTTTCTTAATTTGGACTTCAAAAGCAAAATAAATCCCATTAATGTTTTCAGCATGGTCAGACTCTTTTGCAGGTCCTTGATTCCCTGGTGTCCCTATGTCAGAGCCCCAAATCCAAGGACCACTCACTTCAAATCACCTCCTCACAGTGATGTTTTTTAAACCATGGCAGCAGTCATATTAAGTCTAGTTCTAATAAAATCATCATTTCTGATGAAAATTTAAGACAAAACGAAGACATTAAGTCATCTTCCCCCTTGCTTCCATGCATCTTGGTATCCCAAGAACCCAGGCTGTGGCTGGTGGAGTTTTTCACTCCATCATTCACTTGAATATAAAATTATGAATGTAATTATCTACTCACTGCAGCAAAAGCATTCAGCTTCTGGATGGGGTATATGTGATCCATGGTGACCACACTCAAAAGTGAGAGTGTGTGGTCTGCCACCAAACTAATTCCCAAAACCAAACTGTAACTGCATTAACTCCAGAGGTCATGGCTGCACTGCAGTGAATACAAACTTCTCCAATGTATCTGCACTGAGAGTCAGCAGAGTTTCCCCAAGATGTCTCTGCTGCACCTCAAGCACATATCACCAAGTGGCACATCCAGGAGCTGTCCCATTTATTTGGGAATACTTTGTGGATTCACAAATATATCCCTAAACTATATTTTGGGAAGAATTTTCTTTCACCTTCCTGAATCATCTGAAAATTCTACTAACTGTAATGTGCTTTATGATGACCAGTAGCTCAAAGGCAGCCTTTATGAATTGCCATAAAATCTGGGAGTGAAAGCAGGTGCTTCTCCTCACTGAGGTGTAAATGTGCACTGACCAGGTTCAAAGGTAAGGCTGCAAACACAGCTGGATGTGGCCATCACTGGGTTCGAGACCACGATGGGGTGTGTGCTGGGAATGCATTTTCACTGACATTGGGTAAAAAGAAATGAAAGACATAATGAGGATGAAAGCACCTTAGGGCTTGACTGTTGGCCCTTCAATTCAGTGAGACTTTCACCATCAGCTTTAAAAGTGTGGAGCCAGACCCTAAAGGAGACACAGCCTGCAGGTACCTCGGCAGGGGCTGCTATAGCCTATTGTGTAGACTCTGCTTGCACAGGATGTGGCAAGAGTGTTTTCTGGTTAAGGAACTGGATGGGACCAAAGAGCTCTGATCTCAGGTTTTCTTTCTGCCATAGACTTCCTGTGTGACACTGGGGAAGTTACTTAACTGTGGGTGTCCGCCCCAGTCACACACCACCACCACCACTTTGTTTCTGGTCCCAAACTGGACTTTTAGAAAAGGAGGATGGAGGACGTCTGGCTCTAAGTGCTCCCCATACCTTGCACAACGCGGCCCCAGCATGGGCTGACACCTCCATGATACAAAAGTACTGGAATTTTGAAGCAGAAAACATTTTTCAGATGGGATAGAATGATTGGATAATGCTCTGAGCTGCACCTACTCAGGAGTGAACTGTCCCTAACTCTTATGAGAATACTTCTGTCTTGATTAATCTAATATGAACAAAAAATATTGCTAGGAGAAAAGCCTGAAAATTGCTCTTTATCGTTATTTGTATGTAATAGATGAGTTTAAAATAAAATTCATATTCCCTTCACCTTCTCCTGAACAGTAGCTGGTATTTGATATCAAGAGATTTTGCCTATTAAATTAATCAGAAGTTGTCGAGTTCTGGGTAACGTTAAGGTTGGGGGTTTTTTTGAGCTAACTTCAGAATACCAGTGAGTTTGAAAAGGGTATACATTTTTCATTATGTCAGATGAAAAGAACATCCTTCCTATTTGTATGATAGTGCAATAAAAGACATCACCAGTGACTTCAGCTCCTGGGTAATTTTTTACTTGTCTATCTGGTTCATTTTTCTTTGATCAAACAAAGACTAAAAATACTGTGGCATTTTACTACTTCAAAACTCAGACATACATAGACTTTATCTTCCCAAGGGAATATTGGAAACTACTGAATATTTGAATTGCCTGAACTCTGCAAATTTTGGATAAGGTCTGCTTTCACCAAGTGATTTCACCTCCTCTCACTGCAGCCCCACCCTGGTGCTGTCACCAGCCAACACATGAGTGGGGCTGGATCAAGCAGTGGGGTAGTTGCAATGCCCCACTTTTATTGCCCAGGTATTTGAAAATCACCTTTGTTTTACTTTTTTCCCACCAGAGAAGAAAAATGACAATGTCATAAATGGCTTGGGCTCCTTCACTGTCCCCTCCAGTTGCCTGACCCTGATTAATTCTTCCCGTGCTGCCTTCTCACTTTTGTCTTTTGCTTTCTACCTTCTTGCCGTGCTTATCTTTGAGCACTTCCCCTAATCCTACTCACTTCTCTATCATTTATTTTCTTCCTTTGTCCCCAAAATCAATGGCAAAGTTTTTAACTCTTGCTGCCTGAACTTCCTTTCCTTTATCTTGTTTCCTCTCCTCTCTGCACTGTTGTGTTCCTACTTCTCTCTCCACTGCACATTCAAACAGCAATTTCTGCAATGACTCCTTGTCTTTTCTTCCCTTCTCCATCACTGGCTTTTCCCCTCTCCCATAGCTCCCCTCGGTCCAGCACATTTCCCAGCTCACCAGGCTCTCCAACCCTCCGCTCACTCTTCCTGCTGATGCTGCTGCTCAATGTCAGCCCAGGTCTTGAAGGTCCTTTACTCCAGGTCTGCTCCTCCAGACCTCTCCAGCTGTGGAGCCCCACCACAGTTTCTTATCAGTCACTCCACCAGCAGCACCACCTGTGCCCACATCTGTATGTGCCCCTTCAAAGCACTTTTGCCTCAATCTTCAACTTTTCCATCCTCGCTTTACAACTGCCTCGATTTCCACGAGGAAGCTTTCCCTTCTCCCAGAGCATTCCCTGCAACCCATCCTCTTTCCTCTCACCATTAATAATCCCTGCCCTCTCCCTCATCTAAACTGCTCTGTGTCTCTTGCCTTTTTTAGACAGTAAGTGCTTTGGGACAGGGAACATGGATCATTTATGTTTATAGAGTGACTGGTAAATTTTGTGACACTGTATAAATATTTCCTTTATTAATTACAGTCTCCAGCATGAGACCTTTCTTCAAAAAAGGTTTGTAGAAAGGAAATACATATTTTGGCAGGCTCTCATTGAGTATGTTGACCTCAGTGTATAATTTCCCTCCCAGCACAGGAAAACACAAACCACGGCGATCGCTATCGCTGCGGCAGACACGACACCTTCCTCCACAGGCACGAGATAAAGACCTATCTGTTAACCTCCTGTTTGTCTCCACATCATCACAGACCGATTACCTGATAACGTTTTAAGCAAGGGTGACATTTCCTACACCTCAGCTCCTACAATTAGATCTGAGTGTCAGAGAACATCATGTCGGCGCAGGTAAGGAGAAGGGAGGCATTAATCTTCCCCGGCGGCACCGGTGCCAACTGTTTGTCAGGGCTGGAGTTACATTTCACTTCATTCTTTCACATGACACGAGGCTTTCACAGTGCTCAAACCTTCCCTGTCAGTGGGTTCTGGCTGAGGAGCTCATAGAATGGATGTTTGCTCACCTGGGCAACAACTCACTTGTGTGCCTCTCACTCATACACTGTTCTAGTGCTACTGAGTTTGGGAACAACTCTTCTGGGGTAAAAAGGTGTCTCTGGACTCTCATTTAAGCAAAACATGTTTTCCCCTTTGAGTCTCCAGGGGCAGGTGCTTCCATCAGTGGCCCTTCAGCAGACACTGCCTGCCACGGAAAGCTCTTGCAATGCACCTGGCCCTGCTTTTTACCTCTCCCAGCTGGCTCTGCATTTGGGTTTGTATCTACTTTTTTGGCAATCTGCATTGCCTTAAAAGCTGTTGTTGCTTTAGTTGTGCCACCTTGGATGAGCACAGCGGTGGGAGCCGTGTGTGGCAGCTGGAGGGGAGCTGGTGCCCAGTGCCTGGGATGAGTGTGGAGCATGGGTGGACCTTGGAAAGTGTGGGTCCCATGGTGTGGATTAACTACGTGTGATACAGGGAGCAAAGAGCGATTATAAGGGAAAAGCTATGGAGGAAATACATGTCCTTGCCAAAAATACCATAAATAAATCCTGCCACAGGCAGCACAGCCTCATCTTGATATTGCCCAGGCTCTTCCTCAAACTTCCCTCCTGCTCTGTACAGCTCTGTCTGTACATCCACAAAGTCACAGCAATTGCAGTGTCTTTACACTCATGTATTTACAATCACTTTTTATTTTTTTAGGGAAGCAAATTAAATTTTGTCCATAAAAGACACTTTTTATCATTACAACTTATCCTACATTAGGAATAGTACCAGTTATAACTACACCAAAGATCTAAATATGTTTTAAATAATCTGCTGCCTTACCCAAATAGATGAATATGAAATATGTGGAGACCTCAGTCTAGTCCTTCATCAGCTCTCTCATAAATGAGTCTTAATGAAATATTGACTTAGTGCTGGCACTGTTTCAAGAGATTGCTTGCACCTTACCCTAACCAGTGTAATATCAGAAGCCTAATCAAAGCCTAAATCATCACAAACAAACAAACAATCAAAAAGCCATGTTTGATTGCTTTGCAATATGAGAGTTTAACAAGGCTTTCCCAATTGGGATCCTGGAAGAGGGGTAAGCCCAAATTGACAGCTGCTCAGCTGGAACTGCAATGATCCAGAGCAGCATGAAAAAAGTATGTGTGAACTGTGATTTTAAAGAGCTCAGTAAAAACTCTCATGTTGGAGTGAGCATTCTTTCTGAACAGCTATTGAGCCCATCAATACCTGTGCTCTAGCGCAGAAGAAACACACATACTAATTCGACCCTTGTGTTCTATTCACCTCTTTTTACAAGTTTCCTTCAGAAAACAGATGAATAATGAAATGATGTTACAAAATGGTGCAAAAATCAAATGCAAAGTCGTCAAAGAGCTGTGGAGGATCTCATGGTGCCAAATGGCTCCGTGGCAAAACAGCAGATTGGATTAAATTCTGCTAAGCTCAAAGGGAACCCCCCAGCCTTCCCTCTGTGTACTCACTGATGAGCTCCTCTTCAGCTCTTACCACTTAGAGCAGAGATCTGAGAACCACTGCTGATAGTTTGAAGAAACATCAGTCAAAGCTCATAGGCAGCCAAAAAGGCAACTAGAATATACAGGCATGTGTGCCTGAGAGCTCATTTAATTTTTCCAGCTGTACAGTTGGTGCAATAAAAAGTGTTACATCTGTCTATGAGCTCTGTTCCATCTGTATCCTCCGACCATCACAACTGCAGCAAAACGCCACTAAACCAGACAACATCATTATGCCACTGGATAAATTCCTGTGTGCTCACTGCTTGAATATTGTGTGTCATTCCCCCGTATCCCCCTCAGCTTAGAAAACGAGATGATTGAAGGGGAAATATGATAAAGATCTGTAATAGCCTGAGTGGCGTGGAGGAGGTGTAATGGGAGCGATTATGTGGCACTCAATTTAAGAATAAGTGTTTGCCACATGAAACTTCTGAGCAGTTAAAGCAAATAGCAGGAACCCTTTTTATTTTTTTTTCCCCCACATGAAACCTACTTAAATTATGGAATTCATTTGCCTCGGTGTGTCAACTCTATAAGAAAAAATTAATGGATCTTAAAGAGATGAGACAAATTTACATAGGAAAGGTCCAAAGGTTGGATTGTGCCTCTTTCTTCCTCTTCACACTCATCTATTTATACTGCACTGAGCTGGATCGACTCATGCCTCCTTCAGTGGTCTCACATCTCCTTCAGTGTCCACACCTGCTGATTATCTCTGCTTATTAATTACTGTGCAGCTTCTCCTTTACCAGGCTGTCTTCTGGCTGTTAAGGAATATGGTCATGTATGGAGGGTATAGGACAATATGGCCTGAGCAAGCCTGTAGCTTCTTACAGGGAGCAGGTGTAAGGAAGGGAAGTATGGATGAGGACATATTTGGTGTCACATAATCACAGTTTTCCATAATTACATAGCATCAAATGGAATAATTTGGGATGGGAAAGGCCTCTAAGATCATCAAGGACAATCTCTGACTGACCACCACCTTGTCAACTAAACCAGAGTTCCATGTCCAGACATTTGTGGGAAACCTCCAGGGATGAGGATTCCACCACCTCCCTGAAAAGAGAGGTGGTGGAGTTGCCACCTCTTTGTGGTTATGAAGATTAAGGTGGTTGCAAAGACTAAGCCACAAGCTGGAAGCATTACTACCAGGGAAACAATATTCACCTAACTTTAGCTAATGTCTTTAAACTGAAATAAATGGCTTTTTCTATGTAATGGCTTCAGACTGACAGAGGGTAGGTTTAGGTTGGATACCTGGAAGAAATTCTTCCCTGTGAGGGTGGGGAGGCCCTGGCACAGGGTGCCCAGAGAAGCTGTGGCTGCCCCATCCCTGGAAGTGTCCAAGGCCAGGTTGGAGCAACCTGGGATAGTGAGAGGTGTGCCTGCCCATGGCAGGGGATTGTGACTAGATGGGCTTTAAGGTCCCTTCCAACCCAAACCATTCCATGATTCTGTGATTATATTTGTATTTATTAACTACCCCTCCATCAAAGCTTTGCCCTGTTTGTTGGTCTCATTCTTGAGCTTTGTCTGACTGGAAGCCATTGGTGTTGGAAGTGCTGGGGCCAGGGCCCTGGCGGTGTCCCTGCTCACAGGTTAGCACTGGCCTTAGTTAAAGCAAGTCTCTGCCTGTGCAGCTGCTGTAATTTCAGAGGCGAAGCAGCAACCACAGAACATGGGAAGCGCAGTCCTTGTGTGCAGCCTCTCCACAGCTGCTGTCCTTATCAGTACAATTATGTTTAAGGTTTTGCATGGGTGGGATAAGCAGCTTTAAGTCATCTGCATGAAACCACAAACAGGGAGTGTAAAAATCAGGATTAGGACTGGGGTCTTCTTGGCTTCCCTCCTGTGCTTTCTTAGTCCATGGTTCATTAGTACAGAGGGACAGAAATGCTGGCTTTGACCTAGGATTTAGTCCAGTGTTCTGGAGATTAAAAATCTCTTCCAAAATTATCCCTCATTAGCCTTCAAAGTTATCCTGGGTATTTTCATATCCACAGGTCCCTGTTGATGCTCAATTCAGGGGGCATACACACATACACACCCTGATCAGCCTCTTTCCCTCCCCAGAACAGATTTTCCTCATTTGGGGCTCTGCTGCACAACTCCTGTTCCTGCCAGTGAGAGTTGTGTGTGTGTCTAAGAAGAGAATTTGGCTGCAGAACAGTATTTTAACTACTATATTTAACATATTGTATTATGACATTTACAATATTTCCCCCAAAGCTCTTCTCAGATGAGGAGAAGCGACTCTCTGCGTTGTGCTGGCCCTTTTTCCTTCTGATTGACAGTGAAATTAAATCAGTTCATTGCTTGCATGTTGTACATGACTAATTCTGCTCAGCATGGTTGATCAATACCTTATCCTGTGGACTTCTCCAGGGCCTCTCACTGCAAGGGAAGGCTCCTCCTGAACCAGGCTGGGGATCTGCCTCTGCATCTGAATGAAGATCTTTGTCATCAGAGAAAGTTTGGGGGCTGGGGGTTTGGTTCATTTTGGGAGAGGTTCTCTGGGTTCCTCTGGGTGTGTTCATCCGTTTGAATGTGGTTCTGTAATGCTGGATTGGAATAACATTTGCAGCAGTATCTGTTTCATTTGAAGTTAATTATTTAATATAAATTCAGTTATTATGCCATGCCCCAGTAGCACACAAACTGTTCAGCCATAAACAGATGAAAGACTACTTCAGGGGCAAACCAGTAATGTCTGGAGACGTGAGTCAGATAGCAGAGTCTTGGAGAGGAGGAGGAGGAATCTACATCCAAGAGTAACTGAACACAGCCCTTTAAATCTGGAAACAGGACTATAACTTCAAGGAGATAAATGAGTCTTCTGAAATATTTGGTTCTGTGGGCCTCAGAAGAATAAAGCAGTGTGTACAATTTTGTAGGGAAGAAATAGTTGAGACCAAAAAAAAAGAAATTTAACTTCAAAACAAAAGCATAGGAGTGCATTAATTTCCCTGGAGTGCTTTGGAACAGTTGGGATTATTTCTAGTGTTATTCATACAGCCTTTTAGTGCAAAGTATTGCAAGAGGAAACTTCCCTATATCCAAAGCTCCAGCGACGTCTTCGGTGTACAACTAGAGACCGATCCAAATTCAGCAAAAAGCTCTCCAGTGCCTTCAGACAGACGTGATGGTCAGAAGTTCTGCATCTGAAAGCTGCTTTTGTTGGAGATACGGATTCTAAATCGATTCCATTCCTCCTGATCTAGTCAAGTTTTGGCTGGATTGGAGGCTTGCACCTTGGATTCATGTAGTTTTGGACCTGAATCACCCAACTTCCCATGTCCCTGCTGCGAGGACCTCTGGCTTTGAGGAAAATTCAGGTTCATTGTTGTGTGCATTGTTTTGATTCCTTGTTATAGTAATATATAATGGTACTGTCTCCAGGGCCCATAAGGTACTTTGAGATATGTTTCTGAGGATCCTCAGCATCTCCTGGAGAACCTGAGCATGGATGGTGTCTTAGGAACCTGCCACGTAGCACTGTGTCAGTGCCTGCTCCAAATCCATTTGCCAGAAGTAGCTGGTGATTTAGAGATCTAAGTGCCATTCTGGAAGGGAATTTAAGACCTTGGAGTGTAAACCTGATTGAAAGTCAGTGACATTGAAGGTGCAGCTCATCTCATCTCCTTTAGCTGTCCAAAAGTTGGATGAGGCTTCCTGGGCTTCCTCCACAGAGCAATGCTCCTGAGGCTGGTAACACAGTCTGCCTTGTTGGGCGCTGAGCTTTCTCCACTGGCATAGAGATGGCCCAGGCATCCAGCTGGGATCAGATATTGAACTTGTAGACAATTAGAGATACTTAAAGTAGGGGGTTAGTATTCTAAAATGTAGTGTAGGGTACAGATGCTGAAAAAAAAGGTGTTAGATGGTGTATATGACTGCTGATATGTTGATATGGCTCCAGAGTTTCCAGGGTCCAAGAAAAAACTTCTATAGGTCTCCACTATGCCTAGAGCTCAGATTCCCATGTTATTCAGATGCCACTGTTACACAAGGAGGGGTAAGAATACTCTGGTACAACCTCTGCAGAGTTACAAATCCAAGTAACTCCATCAGTTTATTTCCAAGTCACATTTCAAATGGCACAGGGGTACATTTTTTAATAGTTTCCCCTCTGTGCCTTGATTTCTCATCTGCAGAATGGCTCCTCCTCTAGAGGTTTAAGGCCAATATAGAATATTTTAAGGATAACAGAGCACTTGGCAGCGCTGGGACACGTACCCCGTGGTGATGGAGACCAGAGAGGTCTTTGAGGAACATCCAGCCTTTAACCAAGCCTTTTTGGGAATGCCAACCCCAAAGCCCAGCAGACAATTCATGCCCCAGGAAAGCTGTAGGAACTCTTTTAATGTCTGTCCCTGTAGTTGTAACGTCTGTCACTGCAGTTCACGAGAGACAACTAATCAATAACTGTGGAACCAAATAGGCAAATAAAAATAAAATCCATTAAGATTGCAGAGGTATTTACTTGTTGTATTTACACCATGGAGAGCTGCACTGTCAGTCAGTGCTTCCCCTTCTCAAGATAGAAGCAATTTGTGCAGACTGATCCCAGTTTTCTCATTAATATGTAAATGAGGCATGCCAGTTGTTAGGTTAGAAGAAAGCTGTCATGTTTATTGTGACAGATTTAATGGATGTGTTTGGATTGTGCATTCAATGTGTTTTCAAGAGCATGTCTTATCTTTGTTTAGGCAGTAAATCAAACATGTAAACAACAATTCATTAGCATCTGTCAGAAGCTCAAAGCTACATTGTTATAGTTGAAAATCTCCCCAGAGGTGAAAAAAAGTATATCTGACTTATTCCAGATTAGTTTGAATATTTTCTTTCTGTTTGCCAACTTGTAAGCAATAATTGAGCTGCCACATAGGTGCACTCGGGCAGCGCTAGGGGTCAGACAGAAACCAACCAAACACCAGGAATCCCGAATCCAGTGGCCAGAGAGGGGACTGCAGGCACCCACCTCTGCCCCCACTGGGGACCCGGCCACTGCCATGCCCAGGGCTGGAGTGGTGGCTGTAGGACTCTATTTAATGCCTTGGAAGGAGAGATCACCTGGGCTGCTGCAGCTGCACCCTGTGGTTCTTCACCAACAGTTCAAGCCCAACATCACCAGGCAGGAAATTTTAGTGTTGAGTGGAGAGTACATGGGAAGAATAACTTGGATTTAGAGATCCAGCTACAAGTGGCCTCGGAGAGAGTCGAGGATGGTTTTACTAGAGTGGAGAGGGACTAGACCTCGAGACTCCCAGGTGGTTCATCTCCCAGCAACACTTCCATCTCTGTCCTACTGGAGTGCCCACCTCCTGCTCCTTGGAACAGCCTGAAGGTGGACATACTGATGTCTCCTATCAGAGATCTCGGTGTGCTTTGCAAACATCAGCCAAACCTCATCACAGGCCCAAGACAGAGGAATGAATTGTTGTATCCATTTAACTGGTCGCTCTGAGAAAGGAGAGAGATTAAATAATTTGCCCACAATGATGATGCAGAGGGTGAAGGGAAGCATAAAATCATAGCAGGATTCCAGCCATTATTCTTATGGGAATTGCTGTTGTTTTCAGCTTCTACCTCAATTCCACTTTTTGCAGTGGTCTGTGGGACAGGTAGGTGGGAGGAAACGAAACACAAATTCACTAATGACCTCCTCCTAAACCCAGATCTGCAAAGATGAAGTGTTTCTGCATTAACTCACTCTTCCAAACCAAGTTTCTATGTGTTTAATAGAAATAATAATAATTTGGAAAATTATACTTAAGAACTAGTAATTACAGTACATCAAATATTTATGATTTGCAATCAACCTGAAAATGTTCTTATCTACAGAGCAAAGTGTGATCTCTTCCAGTGAAGACACAAATTATCTTTCTTAAAGATGCAATGGCCTTCATGTATCAGCAGGTTCCTTCAGATGATCCAGCTGCACCCACAGGTTGGGGTTTAACTACTCTGTTGCAGCTGAAACAACTGATGCTCTGAAAACATGAGTGATAAGACTCACTTAGCTATGGCAGTTAAGCAGCTCTGCTAAGTCCTGGAATCACAGGATCTCAGGGTGGTTGGGATTGGAAGGGACCTTAAAAAGTCATCCAGTCCAATGTCCCTGCAAGGGACATTTTCCTAAAAATATGGACCACCTCATAAGCCAGGTGCTTGTGAGCTTGTTCACTGTTCAGCCAGAGGGCCTGAGAAAAACTGGTTATATGACAGTCATAGGAAGTTTCAGACCTTGAACAAGGTCGGGATTTGTGCCCAGGTACTTTGGGCAGAAGCGAGGCAGATTGGTTTGGAAGAAGGGATGGACCTGCATCAAGAGAGCTGAGTAGGGCTCCTATGCCTGGTAGTGTTCCCTTCCCATGTGTGCAGGAGGATGAGGCCTGGATGAGGCAACATGGAGAAAAGGTTGGGAGCAAACTCCTCAGGGCAAAGGCCACCTCTGTTTGTGGACATAGAGCCCAAGGGGGTCCCACTCGGTGCTCCAGTGACAGATGCTCACCAGCCATGAAGGTGATCCAGCATCTCTTTAAATCCGTTGCTATAAACCCAGTTGGGTTATTAAACACAAACCTTCCTGACCTGCCCTCTCCCATGGGGTTTGTGATGGATCTGATCTTCAGAGACCTTGGGCTGGAGGGGGCAGAAGGAACACGTGAATCACTGCTGACCCCTTGGTCCCCGTGAGCCCATCGAAGCCTACTGGGCCAGACTCTCATTTATTCAACTTCCTTCCTCCAAAGGAACTTACAATTTAATCAGAACTTCCTAATAGTACATGAATTCTAAATTGCAGTCATTTGTTGCCACTAGCCGCAGGCTTTTCTGTCTTTTAGAAATATCTATGTTATTTCTTTCTTTTAGAGTTTACGTAAATAAAATAAAATAAACTTTTACAAATAATGTTTGCCACTTAATGATCTCAGCCAAAGTATCTGTCTGAGGAAATAGAAATCCTTCCTTACAATTCATCTTAAGGATGTAGTTTCAGTTTCTTATAAAGTAATAATGAATGTACCACAGATAATGTTCCAATAGTGCAAATGAGAGGAGCATATAATCAAAATGATAATAGTGGGTATTGTATGGCTGGTATAATAAAATCTATCCCACTATGAAAATCATATCTCAAGGCAACGTTCTGTCTGATTTTTGTAATAATTGTACAAGTGAGAACAGGGCACCAGGCAGGCAGACAAACAAAGGTGCTGCAGTGGTTCATTAACCAGGTGCTGCCCCAGTAGCCCATCCTGTCTGGTCACAGGTCTCATCTGGGCTTTAAGAGAGGAATCAGCCACTGAAAACTGAATAAAAATCCATGCTAGAGCCAGTCCACACCTCAGACACAGTCAGGCTGCAGATGAAGCCAGACGAAAGGTGCAGTTGCCTGCTGAACAGCTCCCTGCCTGCACAGAGAGATCCTTCGGGTGGAGGACAAGGTCCTTCCTCTGGCAGAGGTGTAGAATCACAGAATCAAGGAATGGTTTGGGTTGGAACAGACCTTAAAGCTCATCTAGTTCCAGTCCCCTGCCATGGGCAGGGACACCTCCCACTAGAAGCTTTGTAAAGCTCTGTGTGGGTCGTGTTCTTTCATCATGACCAGACCTCTCCAAGTGATCTTCCTCATGACAGGACAAGCTGTGGCTGTTCCCAGCCCGAGGATTCTACTCCAGATGTTTCTCTCCATGCAGGTGAACCTCACATTCCTCAATTGTTTAATTAATTTCAATCTTTGCTGCGCAGCACTCGGGGTTGGTGGCCCATGTTGGTGTTTGTTTGGGGCCCATTAGAAACATTTGTGTACATCCATAATTACTGAATTTTAAACCACAAACTGCTGCCTTTGGGGCCAACAGGCACAGCAGATACAATCTGTCATGTCAACTCTCATTCACTTCATGGTTATTTTTTTCTTAAAGGAAATTGCCATGCCAAAACTATGCTCGGGGTACCAACAGCATCAAAGCTGCCTCTCCAGTCAGCAAAACCAATTCCACAGGACAGGCAATGCTTCAGGCGGAATGTCCAGAGCCAGGCTTTTTTCCCCACCCCCAGTCTTGTTAGCTTTTCATTATTTGTCGTCATCTTTGCTGTCTTATGTATTTTGCTTGGGTCCTGCATGGCATCCCAGTGTTCCCAGTGTGCTGCTCCATCCTTGCAGTGATCCCAGTGGGAACAAGGCACAGGGCAGACACGGGAGAGTGGAAGGCACTGCACGAAGGTTAACATGTGGCAGTCAGATTTCAGCAGCCTCAAGTTATTTGCAAGGTTAGGATCTGAATGTGGAAAGTGGATCCAATCTAGGCTTCTGTATTACTTCCATCCGTGGGTTTGGGTTTGGGCTTAACTGTCACAGATTAGTCAAGTGACAAGTATGTGTATTTACATGTGTGTGCCCTTAAGTGAAGAATCATTTTCATTCTGTTCTCCCCATGCTTTCTCCTCTGTTAAACACGTATTCCTGTTTTCATTACACTCTAGAGTTTGATTGCTGAGCTGTGTTAAAGCATCATTACAATTCTTCACAGCCCTCAGATGGGAAGTATCATTAGCATCTGCTGATGGCACTCTGCACATGCATGTCCAGCTTTCCCAAGCCCTCGGGGCTGGGCTGGAAGGAATTCCCATGCAAGGCAGAGCTGAGACAGCTACGGGCTGCAGACCATGTGCAGGGTTTTCCTGAGGCAGCTCCAATATGGATCCAGCACTGCCTGAGACCACATGTGGGGCAGTGCAGGAGCATCCAACCTGACATTCCAGCAGCACTGGGGTTATATGAGTCAAGAGAACCCTGAAGGCTTTATTTATAAAACATGAACTGGAAACAAAATTGCCACCTTCAAAAACTAAGATGCTACTTCATTGAAAACAAAGTGCCACTCAGTAGCAATGGCAGAGAAAGAGTAATACCTTGACACAAAGGAAAATTGAGTGTGGCACTAAAAGGAGCATGGAAATGTGATATTATAGCTTGAACTCCATGGGGAAGGGCAACCCATGCACAGACAGAGACTGTGTTGGGAGAAAGAACAGCATCTGAGCCCACCTATTTGTCTCATACAAAGACAGAAAAGTCTAGGAAAAGCCTTTAGTGCTTTTGAAAAGTTCTCACACGGCCAAGTGGTTTATGTGAACCCACTTCAACATTGTATTTATACATTAGGTCCATTAGAAAGTCTGGTTTCACAGTCCAGAAAACAATTGTGGGCTAAATGTGTTGGATATAAGAGTTTTGTCAGAATAAAAATAACTTATAAAGGGGATTGCTCAAGGACCTCTTCCTATATGATGGAAAACCCTAATCCCACAACCGCAGGAGAAGGCTTTGCTGACTTAAAGAAACAGCTTGATTTAAAAGAGAAAATGAAGACTTTTCTGAAGCTAAGAGGACATGTATAAACACCAGAGAAGTGTTACAATAAATCAGAAAAGTTATAAATGCTGAGTACAGCTAAGTCAAAGTTAGAAAAGGTGCAAAAAGAAAATGATGTCCAGCAGAGTAAAGAAAATGATAATTCCTTTAAGCATATTAGCTGAAAATCAAAATAAATTCCTAACAATGGTATTGACCTTGCTAAAGGCAAACACTGTCTTGTTGGAAGGTAAAGATTACATTGCAGAGTGCAAAGTTTTGAAGAGAAGTCTCATGTCTCTACTTGGAGGACCATCCAGATAATGAGCTCATAGACAGCATCCAGATGAAGCTTTTCTTTCCAACAGCACTCCAGAAGAATAATGGACATTACAAGTAGACAGTTTATATCTGGCAGGTTAAATCTGTGGGTTTGCAGTTTAAAACAGCCAGGTAAGGGGTGTTCTAGAACATGAATTTTTTTCCCTGTCAGCTCTTGGCTCCTACCCCTGCCCTCCTTGACATGGGGACTTTTCTCAAATCCTTGGAAAACAGCAGAGATGAGTTTTCTGCTTCCTCAATGCTGTTCCTATTCTATTCTGTGTTTTCCCAAGGACATACACACCCATCACAGAGTCCTTCACAGGTATTTCCTCTAAGGGTTGTTAAGGGAATCCCTCTGTTTTCCTACATCTTTTAGTGACATTTTTCCATGTGTGGTGCTGCTCCATCAGCTCAGCAGAGAGCCAGCCTTCCCAGGGTAGCACATCTGCACTCACACACCTCCCAACTTGTCTGCCTTCTTAACTTCAGACTAATTCGGAAACAAAAGCTGAATTAGAGTTGGTAAAAAGATGACAAGCAAATGCTGGCAGCAAACGCCACAAAATCAGACATATAAAAGGAGAATTAAGTTGCTAATCAGACTGAATCATTTCAAAAAGAGAAGAGAGAATTTTCCAATGAAAAAGATGACTCCAGCATATAAATTAATCTTTTGTATAGGAAGAAATGAAAGTCATTAAATGTCATTGTCTTATTTTAAAAGCAGCAATATCCTGTCTGATTGCAAGTACTTAAAGTGGGATGATTAAACAGAAACCTTATCTTCAGTGTTCCAAGGAGAAAATTGGAGAGAAGTTATCCAATTATGGATGGTAAAGAACAGGGAAAAATCAGAGCAAGGGGGAACTTGGTTAGGTAAGTTATGGAGGAACACTCAGCAATCAATCCCACCCAACGTCCCAGGCACAAACTAAAGGGGATCTATCCCACAACACACCAAATTTCACAGCTTCTAGGAGCCTTTGAACTGCACACTTGCTTCTGATTTTCCATTTTTTGTAAGCCCACTTCAGACCTGTATAAAACAATAGCCTGAGGCACTTGTAAATACTAATATTCTGTTTAAACATCTGGTTACTGTAAAATGGGATTGTCTTTATTTCCAAACAGGAGTTTACAAGCAGATTATCAGCTGCTGGCTGGCTGTTACTTCATACTCTCCAGCAATCCTCTGTGCACAGGCATCTTGCTCTGCCTGAATGGCATTTTTCTAGATTGTCAGTGAAATTTTAAGTAGAAACAGTAGTTCATGTGGCAGAAGGATTGCTGTGATCAGGGTTTTCTCTTCCTGCTGCAGAAATCCAGATGTCCATAAGCTCTGGGTGCCTCATATCTTTAGTGCCATTATTCGTGCATTATTCGTCTGTGTGAGTTGGCACAGATGAGTGTCCCCATTCCCTGCACTGAGGGAATGTGAACGGGGACAATGTGAAACAACCTCTCACAATGTACCACAAACAGTCGAGGTTCAGATCTTTGGCCAAGAATGAAGCTTTGCATTCCTAATTCAAGAGAAAGGTTTCCTTGCTCTGCCAAGGGAAAAGAGCCCTTTGTCTGGACAGGACCTCCTACTGCTGTCAGGAGCAGCAGGAAGGAAGGAAGAACCTCCGTCAAGTTTGCAAGCAGACGGTGGAAGACTATCATGAGTTAAAATTCATTTTCAGGTGGTGTGGGGGAGCATGTTTAGGGTGAAAAGATGTACTGCTGCCTAACAAGGGCTTGTTTCAGAGCCTGTGCAGTGACAGGGTCAGGCTTGTTATGGACAGTAACACAAAACCTTTAATCTTTGCAACTTTCTTAAATTAACCTTTAAATGATGTCATTTCTACTCTTTTTTCTCTTCTTTCACTGTTTGGGCAGCTGGGACTAAGTGCAGTCTGCAGCACCAGGGGAGCCCCTGGAGGGAAAATCCAGCCCCAGCACACCCTGACTGCACATCCCCTTTCCCATCTACTACCCACAGTTCCATGGACTGTGCACAACCACCAGCTGGGAAAAAGAGGATGGTAAAATTGTGGGGTTTTATATCTGTGTGGCTGCTCTCAGGCTCTGTGTCTGATGCATTTGGCAAGTAAATAATTAGATCTGAAAGTGGAACAATGTACCTATCGGAAGGTTGATGTCTATGAGAAACTCGCTTTTCAGTTTATAAAGTGAAAATTGCTCTTAATGAATTCAAAGATGCTTCAAAATAACTCCCTAAAAAAAGAAATCAGTCTTTCAAGTGCACTTAGTTTACGTCTAATTGATGTCATTAAAGGGATCTTCTGCAGAATTGTTATTTATGTAAAGAAATTGCCAGCTGAGGGACTTGGCATTTCTGTCTTTTGAGACAGCAATCCGGTAAAAAGTAGCTTGAAAAGTTAAACTTGGAGTCAGAGGCAACCTGAAGCTTAGCTCTGGCAGCCCGACCGTCTGGCTGTATTCTGGCTGAGTAGAGAGGATAACACTTCATAATCTGGTATGACTTAAATCTCCTCCATGCCAGATAAGATAGCGAAGGGAGAAAATCAAATCAGGCTTCAGGGAGAGTTATCACACTTCTTTGTACAAATTTGTATCTAAATCTGCAAACTGAGGAGTGTGCTTGAAACCTCTTAAGAAGGACGTGTGGGAGGAAAGCTGCCTCTCCTGCTCCGTGCCCCACATCAGCCTGCCTGCTCACAAACCACGATCCCTCGTTACCCACTGCCCCCCTCCCCAGCTGGTTGTCCACAGCTTGTGATTTCTGTGCCATTCCCCTCCACATCCACTTGCTCGCTTTGGTGGGATACAGGCTGCCAGCCTTGCAGAAACGGGGCAGAGCTTCTTCCACTCTTGTTTTCCCGACAGCTACTTTCATCAGGAGAAACCCCTTTTGTTTTCAAGACTAAAAGACATCCCTAATGGATATGATACACTCCCAGATCTCAGGACATCTGTTCTCGAGTCTGCCTTTCTGATTAGTAGGATATGATTTTATGATGGAAATGTTTCCAGTTTCATTTGCTGGCTGTCATGCTGCAGTGGTGCCGAGGTATTTGCTGGAATAGTGCTGCCTTGATTTTTATGACCGAGCGGAAATATTGTACAGGATCGTGGATGTATTCCTTCCCCCGACAGCTGAAGTGCAAGCTTTCATCTTGAGCCGTCCTTCTCCTCTTCCGGACCCTCATCTGAGGCAGTCGCTGCTCAGCTCAAGAACAAACAGATGTTTCTCTTGCTACACAGTATGTTGTTTAATCCCACGTCAGGGAACAGTCTGGTGCATTCCCATGCAACTGTCAGCTTTGGAAGGTATTTTGCCCTGGATATGTAAGGAAATGCAGTTGATAATAATGTTAGGTTTTACAG
Source organism: Serilophus lunatus (assembly GCA_013399895.1). Taxonomy (NCBI): domain Eukaryota; kingdom Metazoa; phylum Chordata; class Aves; order Passeriformes; family Eurylaimidae; genus Serilophus; species Serilophus lunatus. Next base: position 617,663 of record VXBA01002510.1, read on the forward strand.
CAACTCTAATCTAATGGCCTCCGGAGCTGGATTCTGGAATGGCCCATAGGAAAAGAAAAGAAAAATATAGTGCCCAAATTTTAGACATACAGCTGGGAAGACAAAGATCTCCTACCAGACTGTGGTTTCAGATGTGTAAATCACCCCATATGTTCCTTATGGTGACCTGTGCATGGAACACCTCTGATTTGGACATTGAAGAATTCAGGATCAACTCACACGTCTCTGCCTCACGTCAGGAGGGCTCGGCTGTTTCAGTGTTGCCTCAGGAGAAGGTGCTGCCCAGAGCTGTCCTCAGGCACAACAACTAATCACACACCAGCACAGGGATGGACTGTCACTGGTTCCACGCTCACACCCAAGGCAGACATCGGAGGTTTGCCTTAACACTGTATCACCACAATAATTTGCTTTACCGTGAATTTTCCGACGCAAATTAACATATGTAACAAATGCAGAACTAGGTCTTGACAGGAAATGCAACGTGATTCTGTACAATGAGGCATAAGGATGATCTTTGCAAAGGGTTTGTAACCCTCCTGCAGCAAAACAAACGATGCATTTCCTGACAGAATGGAAAGATCCCTGTGAAGCTCCTGGGGGTGGCTGGGGGGCTGGTGAGGCCCCTCGTGGCCTCAGCCTGCCTGCCTCTGACTTTCCTGCACAGTGTCACTCCCTGAGCAATGCTGTCTCCAGTCAGCATTCTCCACCTGCAGTCCCTTTCAGTCAAATGACCCATCCTTTCCCTTTTCCATTGAACTGGGTGGGTTAAAACACCAACTCTTGTCCCTGCTCTTGCCTGTTTGGGACGGGCGTTCAGATTTAACGATGCAGAGCTACCTCTCCCTTTTCCCATCCCTGGATGTTGCTTTGGAAACACCCTTGCTCCCTGCCAGCCCTTTGAATGCAGCCCATAATGCAGAGCCCCACTGCTCTCTGTGCAGCAGGGCCATCAGTATCACACAGACCATTATCAGTAGCCCTACGCACTGGTCCCACTAAAACCAATTTATCGCCTGGAGCATTTGCCTCATGAAGGGATAGTTTCTTTTTTTTTTTTACCTTCATAGCCAAGGTTATCTGCTCAAGAATGTACCAAGCAAATGAGGTGGTTCTGCTTATGGATACAAATAGATCTTGCTTTTTTGACTTGCAAAATGAATTCCACTGTGACTTCGATAAAACTTAAGTATGCTAATGTTCAGTCAACCAGTTGTCTATTTATTTCTGTTTATGCCAGCATACCCATTAGCAACTTTTTCTTGTTTTCTTTTAGAATATTAAATGGTTCAAACATATTCTAAAAATTAGTTGATTAGCTTGTTAGGGCACATTTCCAGCGCTAGTTCCTTCTGTAGCAAAAGAGAAAATGAAGGTAATTTTGTTTGCAAGGAACGTATGATTGGAAGCTGACTGTTGAAAGATGTGCCATGTCAATGTAATGAGGGAGTGTAATATCTTAGTTTGCATCAATATGGAAATAACTGTGCAGTTTGACAGACCTGATGCTAAAGGCAGCACCAGAGCACTCATTATGCATTCAGCCTCTGATTATGAAAAATAGTGTGTTTTCCTTTAAAGAGGAATACACATTATCAATCAAAACCATGCCAATTATTTCCAAAAGGGATCACGGCTAAACAGGCGTGGGGTCTCTTCAAATATAACTGCACCTGAGAAAACAGACAGATATCAAAGTACATGATAGTTTAATTTCCTGACAGTTGAATTAATTAGGCCATATAAACTCTGCTTTCTGATTGGCCCAAGCCTTGCTAGGCAGGCTCTGTGAGTTGCATTGACTTTCTTCACTAAGTAACATCCCTCGTGAAGAGTTTGGTGTCACTTGGTCCCACCCAGGTGGTCCCAAACATGGGAATGAAATGCAAACATCCTCCCATGGCTGAAAAGTTGGAAATCCTGGGGGGTGCTCAGGTCCCTGGGTGTAACCCATCCCCTGCTTTCCCGCCGAGCACTGGGGAGCTGCCAAGGAGGAGCTTTGCCTTCTCTAAGGGCACAGAGGGGCTCACAACAACATTTTTCACCCAGTGGGTAGTTAGGGTTTGGTCACAGCCCCAAGGCTGCCAGAGTTCAAGGAGTGATTGGACAACACTCTCCGGGACATGGTGGGATTGTTGGGGTGTCCTGTGCAGGGCCAGGGATTGGACTTGATGATCATAATGGGTCCCTTCTAAATCAGCACATTCTGTGGTTCTCTGTTTTTCCTGATGTCCCAGTCCCTGCCCATCAGCCCTGGCAGATGCAGCCCAGGCTCAAAGGGAACTCCTTGTGTTTATTCTGATGTAGGTGTGGGCTGGCTTTGTGTGTGTGTAGGCAGCCCACAGCCACAGCTGGGAGGGGCTTACAAAACCCCACCAAACCCATAAGAAATAAAAAAAAAGGGCAGTGTAGCCATTAAAATGTTTCCTGCATTGTTGACTTGCTCTCTGTTTTCTGGTCTCGGGAGGAACTGAGCTCATGGAGTCATTTTTGGGAGCAAGAGCGCATTTCACTTATTCTGGCACAATTTTTTTCTTAACCCTTTTTCTCCCATGATGTTTGAAGCAGTGTTTGGTCTTTTGATCTCCAGGCATGTTGAGGTACCTTCACTTCACAGGTAATTAAAGCTGGTGCTCCAGTCCTTTTGCCATTCACCCAATATCTTGGCCCCCTACACAGACCACACTCTGCATTTGGGCCCTTTAGTTTGTCCCAGAGCCCAAAGCACTATTTTGAACCCTGGCCCACAGTGGTTCCTGGCTGAGCTGTGATCTCTCTCCTTTTATTTTCAGCAAATGACTTCTTTAAAATGCAGAATCGAACTGCATTCAACCACCTCAACAGACTGGTCACAGGGCTGTTATTACATGTAAAAAGAAAGATAAGAGGATAATTGCAAAGTCACCAAACAACATATATGAACGCAGACAATTATCTGGAATAAACAGTATGAGCAAGGACTGGGAGGGCTGCTAAGGTCTGCTCTTATTTAAATGGTTGGCTCTCTTTGCTTTGTGCAGGGGGAGTTCAGAGGGCAGAGCTCAAGGATGTGCCAATAACACTTACACGTTGATTCTTGCAAGGGAGAGGCACAGCCAGACTTCAGAGGGTTCAGCATGGAGCAAGCAGTACCACACAAATCAGAAACTTCCTCGGCTTTGCTCCCCATTCCATTTCCATTCCATCAATTTGTCCCTGAAGAGACATCTAAATGAAAGCTATGTTGTTGTAAATAGGGAAAGTCACTTGATCATGTAGGATTTCAGGCTGCTTTTGCATTTGAAGGTCTCTAATGTCAAGTTGTCTGTAATTTGTACTGAACCAGAAGCAAAATACTGCTGTGCTGTCACTGGAGTGTCAATGACTTCTCTGCAAAACTGAATCTCTGTGACATTTACACATCCTAAGGACCTGTCTGAGCGTTGCATTCCATTGAGATGATGCAGGAATAACAGTTTCTTCAGGCTTCAAACTGAAGCTCTTCTGGCATTTTGCTGCTATAGCAAGGGGGAAAAAATGGTACCTTGTAACTGACCTTCTCTTCTGATTGTTGGGAACAGCACAGGCTCCTGAGGGATGCACAGGACTTCAGGGACTGCAGAGATACTGCAGGTGTACAAGTTGTTGTAGAATTAAAGCCTAACTGTTTTTGGTGGATGTATTTTCACCAGTCACTTGCAGAAAATGTGGATGTAAAATGCTAAAGAGGCAAAGCTCAGCGCTAGTTTTCTCAGCCACAGGAAACCAAGCAGATGTATTGTTTCTTCACTAGCAAGGTACAAATAAACACAAACCTAAGAAATCAGGAATGTAAACCCTGACTCTCCATTGGAAATTTCACCAAGAAATCCCAGTAAAATTAGTTCAGAACTGGACTACACAGATTTGTTTAAAGAAAACAAAGAGGCTCCTGGTTTATATATCTCATAGGAAAGAATACACAAAATAAACAAAAAGGTTCAATAAATACCATTCTGTGATTTTGCTGGCATGAAAATGAATGTTGTACATTTTTTTTTGTTGAGAGATTGAACAACTCTTCTCATCATCAATTGTTGTCCACAGATATACCTGATTTAAGTGTTCCCCCATCACAGTCCATCTTGATCCCTTGCCATTCAACCAAGTTACAGTCATTTAGAGTACTCCTGTACTGCAATAGTTTCTATGACAACAGATGATGATGATGTTAAGAGTAAAGAATTTTAAGTTGAATCTATGAATAGGGAGATAAAGGCACTGGATTGCAGAGGGAAAGCTTTGCTTCCAACCATTTAGCTCAACTATCTCTGCTATTAATATTTACCAGCAAATAATGACAATTGTATGAAAAGCAAATACACTTAGACTTCAAGTTTTAGGGAAGCAAATATTTTCCTAAAAATCTTTACTCTGTGGATTTGATTAGTTTCTGTTCTCTCTGTCTGAACAGACCAGGCTCTTCTGGAACTGGATTAACCCTGGCAGCGACTGGCCTTTTTCATTCCATTGAGAGGAAGGTGTGAATGCTAAAATCCTACAACAGCTCACCCTGCGTGGGACTGAGCAGCTGAGTATTGCTGCCAAACCCTCTCAAACACAAAAATACTACTCTGCTTAGTGATGACGGCTCCAAAACCTGGGCATTAGAACTCCTTCACTTGCAGAAAAACTTCACCTGGGATGACAACACTTCTCTTCCAGTTCTTCTCCAGTCCCTGCCATGCAAATCCCACTTGCTCTATGGTTTTAATACCCACACTCCTGGCATTAATTCAGTTTGTTTCCTGCCTGTTTTATCTCCACACAAAGCTGCAGTGTGACTTGCCTGGAGTTGGGATGTGCTTTTCATCTCTGGGCAGTGCTGAACAGAAATTTTACCCTTCAGCGGGGGACCAGTGTCTGACCATACAATGCAAAGAACTTGCCAGGAAAAGTCTTCCCCAGTGGTTAGTAAATGTCAGGATTACAATCAGATATCTACCGCATGAGTTTAGGTTGCATAATTAATTCAGTATTATTTGGACATGGATATAAAACCTGCTTACCTACAGCGATCCAAAAAGGCCATTAGGAACCCACAGTTAAGAAAGCTGAAAGTTCCTGCCAATCCCAATGGCAGCTGCACGGAGAGAGCGGGGAGAGGATCCCGGTTTCATGGCCAAATTTGCTGTGCTCAGTATCCGCCATCACCACATCCTGCCAGGGCTAATGGACAGACCCGGGGGGGGGGGGGGCTCAGCCCCCTCAGCCAAATCCTGCTGAGAACAAAGGTTGTGCCGAGCAAATGCTGCCCCGGGAGCAGCAGAGCACCTCAGGCAGGGGTGATGGGGTGGAGGGCAGCAGGAGAACACAGGGAAGGATGCTCTGACTTGGAGAGGGACCGTGCTCGGCTCCTTGCCTTGAAACGAGTTCTCCTTTGGTGCAAAATCACAGAACCCCAGGATATGCTGAGTTAGAAGGGACCCCCAAGGACCATTCAGTCCAACCCTCAGCCCTGCACAGGCCCATCCCCAAGAGTCCCACCCTGTCCCAGAGGATCATCCCAACCCTCCTGCAGCTCTGGCAGCCTTGGGCCTGTGCCCACTGTCCTGGGGAGCCTGGGCACTGCCCAACC
>VXBA01002510.1:623279-691030 GCA_013399895.1 Serilophus lunatus
TGTCCCCCTGAACACACCCAGTGCCCTCAGCTGCTCCTCACACCTTCCCCTCCAGGCCCTTCCCCATCCTCATTCCCTCCTTTGGATGCTCTCCACTGGCTCAATATCTTTTCTGTATTGGGGTGCTCCCAACTACCCCAACATTCCAGGTGAGACCACCCCAGGTCAGAGCAGAGCAGGACAATCCCCTCCCTTGACCAGCTGGCGATGCTTTGCCTGATGCCTCCCGGGGCAAAACCATGAAGCCACCACAGATTTAGCCACTGAGTATACAAGTGTGGCCAGCCCTGACCTCTTTTATCAATTCTGGACTACGTAGGATGGAATAAATCCAAAGCCTTATTTTCAACAGCTGTCGAGTACTGTTGCTTTGTCTCCTACTCTGCTCACGAGCAGGACAAAATTTACTGACAGAAGGATTTCTTTGGAAGTAAAACTAGACGAGTCCAGTTCTGTTACAGGCTAATCTGGGCAAAAGCATGTGCCAGCTCTTGTAACCTTCTCATGCCTGCACTTTGTTTTCCACTAAATGTCAGCTCTGATAGACTAGCCTGCTCATCTGAAAGGGCAGGTTTTTGCTTCAATAAAAACAAACCTAGTTAAAAAGATAGACAGTACCTCAATAAAAAAATGCCACGAACGCATGAAATGTTCGGGCTTAATTGGTATGGCTGTACTGCACCGTTTCCTTGCTGGCATATGCTTGCAGAGAATATTTGTTGTCAGGGGATTTTCAAGGTTATAAAGCAACTTAAAGGTGTTGGAGAGTGTGTAAATTAAGCTGCTACAGGTAGGTAATGTTCCCATGATGTCAGGACTAAATATGCTGGCGCCTCCAGGTAAGAATTTACCACAGTCTGGAGTACACGCTGGGGGCCTGATCCTCACTGAACGTAAATCCTGTTGGCTCCATTGGCTTCACTACATCGATTTGCACTCACTGCATCTTGGATTCAGAGATCCAGCCTTGCAATCTAATGTCTAAGGTACTCTAAAGCACAAAGACGTTAGAAATTAAACTCCCCACCCCCGGTAGCTGAGACTTTTGGCTGGATGCTGCCCCTCTGGAGGGATGTGGTGCCTCAGGGGTGCCAGCTCATTTCCTTGGAGCTGGGGAGAGGGATTTTGGCAGGACACACCGCCCTAGCACAGCCCCACCTGGGAGCCAGGCAGCCAAATTAACAACATTCCTGTTACAATAAATTGTCATCAAGGGGGAAGCAGCACATTATTTACTGGACTGGGGAATGAGGAAGCTGGAGGAAAGAGGAGCCTTGTTCACTCATCTTGAAAAGGATGAATGAAATGGCAGGAGCCTTCGATTTTTTCACTGGGGATGTAATGGAAGCAAAATACTTGCAGCTCCACACTGTGAGTCCTGTCCTTGTTCCCTGGAAGGGTGGCACTTGCCTGAGCTCTTTGACTCAAGCATTTGCCACCTCCCTGATTCCTCTCCACCTCCCTGTGGGATCTGATGAGCTGATCTGTCCCTGTCCACTTGGATCAGCCACAACTGTCTCTCCTGTGCTGGAGCACGGGACCTCCACAGCTCCCCATCCCACCCAGGAGAGCAGGTGAGTGAATCCAGCAAGGCTGGACCAGCAAAGGTCTCAGTGGGAAGGACATGCTCCTGACTCCAGCTCGCTTATTCCCCCTGGACTCTCTCCGTAAGAAGAGCTTCCGGAAAAGTATTCAGGGAAATCTTGTAAGCATTAGCAGCATGATGGAGCTCTGAAGCCTCCGTGTAAATGTTATTCTGGGTTAAAAGCTTTGGATGAGTATGTTATAAACATAAGTATGTCTGTGGGGATGGTTAACTCTCCCTTTGCCAAAGTAACGTCCCTTATTCCTAAGCAGGGGAAAGCTGTGAAAGGAAACATGGCCAGCCTGGTGTGTTGGTACTTGTTGCACTTTGGCTGCTAATTTAAACCACAGGTGAGTACAGCTCAGGGGACTTGGCCAGGGATATGCTCCTTCCCCAAGTAAGCAGTAGGTGTTACAGATGGTGTCAACCCCAGAGCAGGCCTAGGGAATCCCAGGGAAGCAGCACCCTGGTGCAGGTGCCAGTGCCTGCCAGGAGGTGTCCAAACACCCCAGACCACCCCTCCAAACCCTTCTGCTGCTCAGTCCATCATGTATCATGCCATGCTTCCCATCACCTGCCAGTGAGCTTCCACTGCAGGAGTGCAGAGGCTCCTCCTGGACCAGAACTGAGCATCCTCCCTCATGGGCAACCAAGGCCCACTGATCCCAGGGCTTTGTGCCAGGGACAGTGAACCAAATAAAGGTTTGCCTTTAAGCAACACCAGATCTCACCAAAATAGGGTATACTGTCACTGGAGAGCCAGACTGGGCACTGCCTTCCTGGCACACAGGCTGGGAGAGCTGGGGGTGTTCACCTGAAGGAGAATCCAGGTAGATCTCAGAACTCCTTCTAGAACCTGAAGGAGCTCCAAGAAAAGCTGGAACAGGACTTTGGACTAGGGCCTGGAGTGACAGGACAAGGGGGAATGGCTTCCCACTGCTAGAGGGCAGGGATAGATGGGATATTGGGAAAGAATAGTTCCCTGTGAGGGTGGTGAGACCCTGGCACAGGTTGCCAAGAGAAGCTGTGGCTGCCCCATCCCCAGAAGTGTCCAAGGCCAGGTTCGACAGGGCTTGGAGCAGCCTGGGACGGTGGAAGATGTCCCTGCCCAAGGCAGGGTGTGGAATGAGGTGGTCTTCAAGATCTCTTCCAAACCAAACCATTCCATGAATTTATGCTACACACGGGGACAACTGGAAATACCAGTACAGGGAGGACATCTCTCAGGAAATGAAAATGCTGAAAAAGTAGAAGATCCCCCAAACCTTTCTAGCTCTTACCTGGCTGCTGTTCCTGCCTATTAGGAGGCCTTTTCCTGTGGGAAATGTGGCTCTAAAAGTAGTCCAGAACAGACCTTAAATGCAAGTTCGTGGGAGATGCAATGCAAACAGCATTGCAGTAATCCCCAGGGCATGGGCATTGGGCTGGCTTGGGGTGGGAGGGGATGAAACTACATGAATTTCCTAAGGGACTGGGCTTCCTGTAAGATTGGCTCAGGGAGATTTGGAGGGTACTGAGGAACAGGGTTGTGAGCCCTCCTCCTCTGGTGTGGCAGTGCCAGGGAGCCCAGGGTGGGAGGAAAGGTCACCAGCTCATTCCAGGAGAGCATCCCATGAGCAGAGTGGTGGGGACAGCAGGGACACCAGCCTTTGGAGGGGGAGGCAGCAGCTCACGTGCCGCTGCCACATCTTCTTCCCGCTCCGGGGAACAAATTACCCTCATACTTCTAACATTAGCAGCCATTTCCATAAGCAATTAACCTCTGCGTTACACCATCAAGCATCTGAAAAAGGTGTTGTGACACAGTTATTAAAGGATGGAAGGGCTTGTTGGCTGGCATGCATAATAAAGGGCGGCCTTGCTTCCCAGCTTGCATTTCTGAACAGGGGCAGAATAAGGGAAAACCTTACAAAACAGAAATATTTCACAATGGTTTGGGAAGGATTTGCTTTAGGTTTGTAATTTAAATTTTGAGAGTTATTAATTTGGTTTTAAGAAAACGCTTATTTTCCAGCAAAGCAAATGACTATAGTAATTGTTTTCCACATTTGCTAAATTATTTTAAAGAAGCTCTGCTGTTTTGTTTGGTTTTTTTTTTTTCTTTTTTTTTTTTTCTTTTTTTTTTTTTCTCCGCCATGAAAGTGATGAGTCCTGGAGTCCTGGTTTCCTTTTCCTCCCAGGAGCTGTGGTGGATAGGGAACCTCATTCCTGCCAATGGATCCTGCCAGAGCAGGGGCAGGAGCAGACAGAGGGTGGGTGCCGGGTCTTTCCCCATCCAAGATGTATGAACTTCACTTGGATCATCAGCCTTGCTAAAATACCTTCCTTGGTTATTCTGCCCTCACAGTGGCATAACACAGGGGAGGTTTAAGAGAAGACTACAGGTTAATCACTCTCCTGGTAATATGAGCCAGATGAGACTATTCAGCTGGAACAGAGAAAAAAAATGCCTATTTCTTTGTAAAGGACTGTGCAGCTTTCCTTTACATGCTGCTTTTCATTGTCAGCCAAGAGGCTTCAGCCCTGCTGGCCCAGGGAAAGCCAGTGAAATCCCCAAGCTGTGACAACCTGCGATAGGCACAAAGTGCCCATAGATGTATATTTTTATAATGCTTAAACCTGTTACAGATTCCACATGCAGTTGGAATCACAGAGTCACAGACTGGTTTGGATTGGGAGGGATCTTAAAGACCATTTTGTTCTACTCCCTGCCACAGGCAGGGACACCTCCCACTATCCCAGATTGCTTCAACCTGGCCTTGGACACTTCCAGAGATGGGCAGGATTTGTGTACCTGCTCTAAAGTTGTCAGGGGAATTTTTTTTTTACAATTTGCTCTCTCAAAACTCCTTTGTGTGTATCCATATATCCATACATCCATGCACATAGGCAAGCATGAAGTTTTCTGTTCAAATCCTTGGCAACCAGGAAAGCTCCAAGGCTGCCACCATCCAGGCTGCCAAGGAGCGTGGAGTGATGCTGCACTTCCAGGACCACTGGGGCAGGCTCTATGTGAATCAAAATATTTCACCAATATCTGGTTTTATGGCAAAAAACATTAGAAATATTCAGCGCGAGCAAATGGTGGAACAGGGAACGCTTTCCAAATATCTCTACAGGGTTTTTTTCCTTCCTAGTTTCTCCTTTTGTAACACAATGGCACAATCTATATGGTTTTATGTCCCATTTTTGCAGTGAGGGGGTCTTGACAAGGAAGGGTAGTCCAACAACAGCCATACCTCTTTTTTTATTTAGGAAACAACACTGACACTTTTATTTAAAGATCAAAGCAAGGCAAACACCAGGACTCCAAGCCTCTTCTCTCCCTCTGTTTTTTTCCCCCCTATAAAAGAATGCTATGGAGTTTACTTGTGGTGCTACTAATGAGGTAACTTCAGCCCTAATTTCACATTATTAGCACTCTGTCTAGGAGAAGCTGATGATCTTTGGCCACTGTAAAACATGATTCCCAGGCCAGGTGTTGGGCTCTCAGCCAAAATGCTGTGTTTTTCCCAACACTGCACTACAAAGGGCCTCAATGATGATAGGAAAGATATACTTCCTTTAGGGATCAGAGATAATTAACTCTTTATAGTTGCTCTTTTATTATTACTGAACCCATGCCAAACTTTTGCATTGCTTTACCTAATAAAAGTACCTCCTGCACTGCTGGTAGTATCCAAATTACTTTTTTCATTTGTTAACAGTCAGGCCTTTAACTGCTTTTTGAACTTCTTTGTTACAAAAAACTCTCCAAATTAGTCATTCCTGAGCATTTACACTGCTCAATTCTCTTTAGTTTCCAAACTTTGTAACCTAATTGTTCCTACCAAAAGGGAGAAATTTAGAAAATATACAAAAAAGTCAAAACTACAGCAGCATATGTTTCATACAGCCACCCAAGAACCATATTGAAGGTGCTGTGTGCTACTGTGCTGCTACACATTGAATTAGTAGATTTACAGATGCATGGATAATAATATCACTGCTCATTTGGAAATCTCCAAGAGCAGTATGAGACAGGGCAGCAACAGCATCGTCCCAGCTTTGCAGTTGGGGAAATGAGAGAGAAAAAATTATTTTCCTGGTGCTAAAAGAGCAGCATTGGAATGAAGTGCCCAGGGAGGTTTGGAGTCCTCATCCCTGGAGGTGTCCAAGGAAGGACTAGATGTGGCACTCAGTGCTCTGGGCTGGGGGACAGGGTGGGGATCAGTCAAAGGTTGGACTTGATGGCCTTGGAGGTCTTTTCCAACCTATATGATTCTGTGACTCTGTGAATTTACTCATCCCCAAGAAGGGGACTGTACCTCAGAGCCAAGCCCATGGCCCAGACCTGCCCACTCCACCTGAACAATGAAACAACTGCTGCTTCTTTGCTCACCCCATGACAGGGATATTTGGAGTTGGGATACATAAGCAGAAACATGTTTAAGTTGTCCATTAGTCTATGACAGTTCCTGGGGCAACTTGTGCTGAGATGCACTGGAATAACCATCTTCTGGACAACCCCATGGCAACTGGGCTAGAGTGCTGGTTTTCCTCTAGACTTGAAACTGCTCGTCCTTCACCCTGGCATAACTGCCTGTACTGGGGCATTTGCCACCAGGACAACATTCCTGCTGTTGGAAAGACCTGCTCTCCTCAGAAAAAAGAAAGTAATGCATTCTGAGAAACACTGCATGTTGGATCAACACCCATCCTGCTCCTCAAGTTGGTATTTCCAGAGGGTTATTTATCTACAGCCTCCAAATTTTCAACTGAAGAGCAGACTGCTCAGTTTATACCTCACAACCAGGTGGAATAAAGATTTGCAGATTTCCCTAATACACAAGTAAATGAAGAGAGAGAGGAAAAAAAAGATAAGTAACATTCACTGCATTTGGGATTTGCTTTCCTTTTGAAGCTACATCTGAACACAGAATAAAAACATAATCTTCCCAGATCCAGGCTTCAGGATTTTAATCTGGATTTCTGGCTGATAGCAATTAAAATCTGACAGCACAGAAGTATTTTACTGAAAAGAACGATTGGCCTAATGATATTCCACTGAAGCATGGCCTCCAGATTGGAGCTGGTCACATGTATAAAGTGTGGGGAATAGCTTAGTTACACAAGATCACAAAGGGAGTTAATAGAACTGGGATCCACATTGAATGTCTTTTTCATTATCAGCTCTTTGTTCTACCCATTAGTATACACTGACTCCCTTTGGTAAGATCCTTTGTATTTCCAACTTATCAGGGTCTCATAAATGGAAGTCATCTGCTTTTATCTGCTCATTCCCTTTAATAAGTGTCACAAACATTCTGTGTGATTGATTAACTGGTAACAAGAAAGAGACAAAGTAGGAATATGCAGATTAGCATATTTTTCTTTGCTCAAAGAAATGCATTTTATACGTACGTGGCACTTATAATATATCAAGCTGCCAAAAGTTTTAAACAAAGGAGGAGCTGAATTACAGCACAAAACACAGTCACAAGGCCAAATTTATCCTTGGTGTAACTCGCTGATGTCAGCAGTGTTAAAGCAAAGATGAAATAGTCTCCCCACGCGTACATGAAACACCCCAGTGAGCACGGAGGGACATTCAGAGATTTTGCAGCCAGAAGGGACCGTCACGATCGTGTCTGACGTCCTGCAGAACCACGGGCGAGCAGGTCTCACCCATTTCCCCACTACACACAGATTGGGTTGCTCTCCTGTTGGCAGGGGAGGTGCCGCAGTGGGTGGAGGCTGTGAGCACCTCGGAGGCGCTGAGCATCCTCCCCTCGCCCCGACGGCCGTGGGAGGCTCTGCTCGGTCAGGTCATGCTGCACTTGTCGCTGGAGGGGCTGGAGGGGGGGAGGAAGGGCCTCATTGCACTGGGAGGGTTTCTGCCTGTGACACAAACCGGCTGTGCCTCTACACTGAGGTGGGAATAATGAGATTCATGCTCAGATGAGGGGGATGAATTCGCCTGTCCTAGGCTGGAAAAGCTCACGAGGAGGTAGATCAGGGACCTGGAAGTGGTTAGCATTGCCATCCTAAAAAAGATTCCTTGATCCCAAGGAATAATATCTATACGGCAGTCAAGGCACAAATATGTGTTTCTTAAGACATCAGTAACAGAACAGGCAGAACAGCCACACCACAGAGATCTCTAGGACAGGCACAATTCACCAGAAGAAACCTCACATCTAGCAAAGACATCCACCCTCTCTCCCTCTCCGAGTTCTAAGGAAACACACACTATCAGGTTAATTTACCCAGACTTGCTCATGGGAAGGTGCAGAGAAGGGAGATAAGATCAAGCTCAACATCTCCCTCTTCTCTTGGCATCATCTGAGAATGGATTAGCCCCAAGTGTGACACTCGGGTCCGTGTGAGATTTGCTGCACCACTGCTCCCTGTGCCAGCTCTGGGGTAGGAAATAAAAAATAAAATGCACATTTTTGTTTGTTCTGTGCAAGAAGGAATAAACTTTATTCAACTGCATTTACTGAAATGCCTCCTCTGCACATCCTTGTAGGTGCCAGTCTCAAACTGAGCCTTAACATTTCTCTAACATTTTACCATCTGTGTAACTCCCTGAGTGTGTTAGGTGTCTTACCTCGACCTTAAAAGAGCTCCTTGTTCTCTAGACAAGCTCCTTCACCACATCAGGGATGTGACTTCTTCACTGTGATGCCCAGTTAGTGCATTCCTACAGATCCTTTCATATAAGAACCTCATATTTCATGTTTATTGCTAAATTGAGTCCTGTAAAAGTCTCATGAGTTTTTGTGATCCTTGTGTTATGACAGAAAGCTGAGTCATGGAGCAGACTCAGTGACATTTTTACTCTTTGCAAAGCCAGACTAAGAGCTAGAACCTCATCTTGCATATCTGAAGACTTTGAATCAGAGGATGTATCTCCCTCCCATACAGCACTACCCTGGATGATTTCCCACTGTGCTGTTTAAATGCAGCTGAGGAACAAGTCAGTCTTTTCCCTTATGCTGCAGTTTATCTTTACAAGGTACTGCACAAGCACAAATCCATAGGATTCATGCCATTGATATCCCTCCTGACATATCCTTATATCCTGAACTCTGATCCCGAACCCCTGGCCATGCTAAGCCTGAGATGATCTCCAGCATAATTGTGCTGTGCACTCCCAGGTCTGGCATCTTCTCTCACAGCCACTCGTTTGGAGGGACATGCACATTTGCAAGATTATCTTTTGGCTTATGGCAGCAGAAATCAGAAACAGATTATTTGAAATGAGGAGCGCCTACCACTTTAGCTCTGGGCCAGGTGGACATGGATGACCCAGAAGGATATATTTAGCAATGAACACTTCAGACCACAGTGCATATGTGTATCCAGTTACTAACTGTTAATCATGTCTCCTTCCCCTAAACTGGCCAACCGAAAGGACACCTGGCAATTCTGGAACATTCCTGTTAGATTACTAACATCAATATTAAGTGAAAGAGCTTGAAGAATGTCACATTAGTTTCTGATGGCTCCCTTCCGCCATACTTCTGGCCAGCAGGCTTTGGCAGATGTGGCTTCGTTCTGTCCAAATGCAATTCAGGGTTTAAGAATGTGCTCACTTTCCTGGGACCATCTGTTTGCTTTTCTGCTGAAGGAACTCCAGTCTCTCTGGCAACCTCAATGTATTGTACTCAATAAATCCTGACATGTAGCAAATTTTTTTGGCAGATCTTGAATCTGAATGTCATCCAAATTGTTCATTATTGATATTAAAACCGATTTGTGCATCACCAACCATTAAAGGAATGCACTAAATATCTCCATGAATGCGAAACGGAGTAGTCCATCAGAATACATTTATCAGCAGTGATGTTAAAATGGAAGAAGAGTTCTAGGGCTATTCCTGCTATTGCACATCTCAGAGCAGTTGCAGGATACAAAATGTACAAAGAGCCAATGTACAAGATATAAAGTCAAAAGAAAAAAAATCTGCCCAAAGACTGCATTGTATAGTCCAACCCATGCTGTCTGGAGTGGGGAGGGAGAACCTTGCTCCTATTCCTAGCTCAGCCACAAATCTGCTGGCAAGGTCTCTTCATCCCACACAGGTTTGACATCCTCTTCAAGCTGTTGTAGGATCTGTAGGATCTTCAAGGCATCACCAGGCTTGTGAAATAGTGAATGTGAAATTTCAGCCCTCTAAACACTGAACCCCAGGGTCCAGCATGGGTGTCCATGGTACGATAAAACATAACAAAGTTTTCAAAGTATTGGTGAATATCTACAAAAAATAATGATGTGTACTTTCTGTATGTGTAGAGTGTATACCTATGTATTCTTTAATTAAATATGAAGAATTTGCTAGATAAGGAAATTAGTGTAAAATTAAGTTCACCAGACTTATTTTTAAGGACTGATTTCCATGGAGTTTTGCATAAGTACTATGGGATTATTGGCCTCCAGTTGTTTCTGGTATTTTAGTTGTGAACATTCAGGCTCCGTATTTTACGTGCTTTTTTCACAAAAAACTTGCAGAAGTTTGGAAAAATCTTAACATTTGATCTTCCATAAAGAAATGGACTTAATTTCTTTTTTAAAAATACATTAAAGTAAAATCTAAACTTAGCCAATGTAACAATCTATCCTGACAGACCATATTGAGACAAGGATTCTGTTAACATTTTTTCATCTTTCCTTACTTCTTTCTGCCACAATAGCTTAAAATTATGACCTGAAGTTTTTGCCCTTTATAATATGTTGGATATAGATGGCAAAAAGCAGAAATCAGACAACTCTTGCAGTGGCACACTGTACAGTCCCATGGAAGTAGCTGGATCAAAAAAAAAGGTTGGCTTCAGAAGGAGCATCATTGTTTTGCTTCCTTTACTGCTTTTTTTCCCTTAAAACAGGGGGGTCAGGAAAGTGTTGTTCCTACAGCAGCTTTTCTCCATAACTAAGGGGGTTGTAGAGAGGTGAGGGTTGGTCTCTTTTCCCAGGTAACAAGTGACAAGATAAGAGGAAATGGCCTCAAGTTGTTTCAGGGGAGGTTTACACTGGAGATGAGGGAAATTTCTTCACCAAAGTGTTGTCCAGCCCTGGCACCACTGCCCAGGGCAGTGGCGGATCCCCATCCCTGGAGGGATTTCAAAGCCCTGTGGGTGTGGCACTTGGGGACAGGGGTCAGTGGTGGCCTTAGCAGTGCTGAGTTAAAAGTTGGACTCAATGATCTTAGAGGTCTTTCCCAATCTAAGCAATTCCATGATTCCCTTTCCCTCCACAGTGAACATGCAGCCTCGAGAGCATGCTCAACTTTTGAACTTTTCCTATATATTCTCCAGACACTCTCGCAGATCCTTCCCCAGTTAATTTAATGCTGGTGAAGGACTGCAGATTGATAGCTCAGGAGACTGAAGCTGTTGTTACAAGCAGGTAATTATTCAGTAGGATAAATGCTTCCTTCCACCGCCCCGTCGCGGTGACTCCAACCCAAGAGCAGCCAGCCCAGGGCTGGGATGGGAGCACTGACCCTGCTGCAACTCCAAAATCGGCTTCCTCGTCCAGTTCAGTGCTAGCCACAGACCTAGCACGGATTTGGGGATGTAGGGATCTCTCCACTAGAGAATGGAGGGAGGCTGCCAACACTTATAGATCTCTCTATTAACAAACTGGCTCTGTTACAAGCAGCACGCTGCAGTTCCAGTATCTTTGCAGCCCCAAGTCAGAGCACAAGGGTTTAAGGGGATGTGTTAACCACCTCATCCTGTGTGACAAGGCAGCTATACTTTTCATCAGCAGAGCAGGGCAAAGCACTTTGCTGCCTTAGAGGGTTTTCATTTCCTTATCAAGACTGGTGTTTTTTCTCATTGCTTTTCTTCTGGTTTGTCTCACTTTCATCAAAATGCTGGGCCTGTTAAATGAACAGAGGATCACTCCATATATTTAAGTTGGGTTTAAAAAAAACCCCCTCTGATGTCCTGGTTTTTGCTGTTACAACCTCTTCTCTGCACTTGGCAACATCACCCCATAGAAGTTGACACTTAGTCAACAGTTCCTGCTTTCTCTGCATACGAGAGCAAAATCTTCTCGTACCTTGTGTACTCATTGCAATGTGAATCTGTACAGATCAGTGCAGTGGGAATTGGAATTGATCAGTTAATAACTGATGAGATAAATGTCCATCCTTAAGGCAAGGTTCTGCTCCTGGCTATTCATTACTGCCTGCAATCCCCTGGCTTTGCTGGGGCAGCAACAGTCGAGAATAGTACACAAGGAACTGGAGATGCCTTTGCATACTTATGGGAATCTTCTACTATATGAACTGGCAACTTTGCTATCTATCCTACTCCATCACTGTCTCCATTAAACCCAGGGTCGTGTAACTGGCTGAGAGGACAACTTCATGGATGTCAGGAAATCTGCATTTTATTTCCCATATGATGTTGGATAATGGATTCTCCATGGCTTTGGATTTCCATATATAAATATAGGATACTAATTCCTAACCTGTTCCTGGAATTTACAAAGCTTAATGGATGAGAAATTATACCTAATTAAGGAGAAGTGATTGGTATGGATGAAGATAAGAGGCTGGCTCTGATTTGTGCCCCAGTGTTTAGACATGATCTTTACCCCAAATATTTCTGCTAAAACACCCACCAAAGGTTCCAGCCTGGCTGGTAACATCCACAATCTCAGGTATAATATCCTTGCAAGTCACTCCATAATGCTGTGGCAGATAATTCTGACAGCCAGCTCCCACAGGAAATAACAGCAATCAGAAACCCGAACACCTTCCAGTGAAAGTACAAGATGTACTCCTGAACTTGCCTTCTCACTCACCAAGGCTCAGCAGCTTGTACATTAGGAACAGAAACAAAGCCTTTCCAAATAAAACACCAAGCTGCTTCCATAAGGAAGGGCAGGAGGAAGAAAGGATCTGAAAGATGTTAAGTCATCTCCTTTAACACACTGCTCTGAAGTGCATCAATACACGGTGGTGGGAATGGTATGAAATGACACAGCCTCACAAGTGCAAGCAGGGCTTGGGGCAAATGCTGATGGCCAGCCATGCTCCATTTCTTTGGAAAAATGGAGCCAATAAACACTTGCTCCCCTGCAAAGACTGCAACTCTCATTTCTTTGGAGCAAAGCTGCAGCTGCAACATGCACCAGCTGGTAGGAAAAGCAATGCAGTTCAATAGCACCTTCTATCTGCAACACTCTGCTAAAAAATTAATAGTTGCTCTGCTCTCTCTAGTGAAACATAATAATGAAATGGAAAACAGATGATTTTTTTTTGCCTGTAGGACATGAAAATAATTGATTTAGGACTATAATTCCTAATAGTAGGGCTGTGGAAGTCCCTAGAACTACCTAGGAGCATATTCCAGTGGAAAGATGACTCAGTATTGCTCATTCTTATTCTACTTATTCTTTTCCACCAAACATCCTCTGCTGGCCACTGTTACAGAGCAGACATGAGGATATTGGGCTACAGGAATCTTTGGTCTGAAGGGACATGATAAGTTACATCTTTATGGTGTAACTCACATTGGCTTCATTGGGAAACCAATGTGTTGGAAGTGGAATAAGCAGTGGCCTTGTCATGTAACAGACACAGGAACTACGTGTAAATGACAGCTGGTGGCATTTTCAGGAGGCTTCTCTCCTCTGCAAGAAGTATTTCAGTGTACCAGGTGAAAGCACTCAGAAGGGTAAAACTATCCTCATGATCAGGGCCAGCCACTCCTACTCTTTTATTTCAAGCATTTTCATGTTCTTTCCTCCAGCTCTGCTGCATTTATAAATATTTGTAGTGGTTCAAATGTTGAAGTGGAATAAGATGATCTTACTTTAGAAGTCTTTAATGTATTTCCTCACAAAACAATTGTCACTCTGTGACAACAACACGTGCCCTCTGCTTGGCTGCAATAACAACTGGAACTAAATGATCTTTAAGGTCCCTTCCAACCCAAACTATCCTGTGATGATTCTGTGTTTTGTACACACTCATGGAAAACTTGGGCTGAAGTCACACACGTCAACCTCCACAGCTATCTTAGGTGAGCAAGTCTTGTAAGGCTGGTTACTGGCCCTAAAGAATCATAAACTGTTTTCACTACAGATGTACCACAACAGGAAGATTATTTGATCAAACCTAAAATGGGATTTAATTAAGTCATCAGATATTGAATCCACAAACAACTGTTGCTTAGAAAGTAAATTCCATGGGGCAGGGATAGATGTTATCTGTGTGTTGGGTATTACACAGAACATATTGACCACATCAATAGCAAACAGAGATCTAGAATGTCAGTTATTGAACACAGAGAGAATTCAGCAATTTCTTTATTTCTTTTTATCTGAGGACAAAACTCTCACTGTACCAGCTGATTTCAACAGAACCACTTGCCTGCACAAATCATATCAAGTATTTTGGAAATAAATTCTGAAACTATTAAAAGTGAGGCCTAAGAATTGAGCTGTATCTGAGTGATCTCACTCATTATCTGGAGAAGAGAAACTTTGATTAGTGTGACAGTTTAATGATTTACAAGGTAGAGCTCTCATGTGATGGCAGGCCTGAAACACAATTCTATTGGAGCAGGAAAAATACAGGGGGGATTTGGGTACATCCAAAGTGCTCTGTAAGATGCTATGTGTTAATTTTATCCCAGAAATCAGAGAATCACAGAATGGCCTGGGTCAGAAGGGATATTAAAAATTGGTTGCTCCAAGCTCTGTCCAACCTGGTCTTGAACAGTTCCAGGGATAAGGCAACCACAGCAAATAGTTATAAACTAGATATAAACTTAAATGTAAATGGGAGCAACTCTTGATGAATGCTTAAAATATAGAGCTGGTCTCCCATGGTTTCTTCCTTTTATTAATCCTGAAAATTAATTACTGCAAGTGATTCAGTAAGTCAAAATAGAGGAGTCAAATTATAAATAGTTTGGTTTTTTTAAACAAGTTACATGAAATCATGATACAAAAGTTCACAGTAATTAGCTAATATTAGTGAAATAGAAATTAGAGTAAGCCTGCTTTGGTTATTTATTTTTAATAAAACGATCTAATTCTCAGATTTTCATCACACTGGACTGGCGAGCCATATGTATAATGCTATCAAAAAATGAAACATCACAAAATATTAACATTTTGGCAGCAGAGAAAGAAGAGGGATTTCAACATGAATCACATTCTTCAGTGGTCAGAAGAAAGTCCGACCCTTATTAATAACTGACAAGCAGGCTGGTGCAGGAATGCTCTCTGGGTGCAGCAATGCTCTCTGGGTGCAGCAATGCTCTCTCTGGATGCAGGAATGCTCTCTCTGGGTGCAGCAATGCTCTCTGGGTGCAGCAATGCTCTCTCTGGGTGCAGGAATGCTCTCTGGGTGCAGCAATGCTCTCTCTGGGTGCAGCAATGCTCTCTCTGGGTGCGGCAATGCTCTCTGGGTGCAGGAATGCTCTCCAGCTACCATGGCACAGCATCCTGCTTGTGGATGCAGCTACACCTGGAAGCTTCTCTTGCCCTGTCACAGCAAAACCATCCCCTGCACACCAGAGCCAGCTCAGTTCAGGAAATAAGGCCCCACTGGTGGCACTTCTGCATCCATCAGAGATAGCACAGCTTCCCAATCCCAACGTGCAGGCACATCCTTCTCCCACACTAGGAATTGCACGACTTGTCTTTCTTTAAAAGGTTTGTGGGAAAGAACTCTGAGGTCTGGGAACACCAACAACAGGACTGCTGTAAGACAAAGCTGTTTCTATGCTCCCAAGAGTTTTTACAGCATAGGAAAACCACGAGTTTCTTTTCACCTCGAACATTCTCTTACCATTTGACATGTACAGTTTGATGGTTGATTGACACTCAGAGAGAGATGCCGTAAAATCTCCCGGATTAATGGGAGAAGGGGTTTGCAAGAAGGAGGTTTTTACATAGATTAAATCCTGCTAATGCACCAGTTCTGCAAGAAGTGTGTCTGAGGTACTCAGACGCAAGGGGAAGGCGACAGGGAGCTCTCCCTGCTTTCCTGACAGGGGATCAATCGACTGCATCCAGATGCTCTGGATCCCGCACCCCCTTCAGCTGCTAACCCTCCCCTCCCACTCTCCTCGCCCTTCACATCAAGCAAAGTGCTACTTCAGAGTTACCCAAGGCACCTTTCCCTCTCCTGAAAGCTACATGAGCACCCAGACCCCCATCAGCGAGTCCCTGGGTAACACAATATACCTGAACTCAGTGAAACTAAAATAAACTGAAATATGAGGTGAGAAACTCCTGGCAGCACCATATTTTTTAACAGCACTTCAATTGGCAGCTTGGAGCAGGAATAGCATCTTCCAGGAGCTCTGCTTTATGGTGAACAACTGCATTATCCTGGAGGAGGGCTTCTGACAGGGCTGCAGCACTATCGCTCGGTGCAGGAAATAGCTTAATCCTATCTTAATCTCCCTGCAATTTTCCTCTGTATTTGGATGTATATTGTTCCAAAGATACAATTTTATTTGAAATAGAGTTTATTTCAGACTCTGAAGTGTCAAATTTAATTTCAAGAATTTTTATTGTAAGTGATTTTTTTTTCTTAGTGAGATATTAGAATTGTAGTAAATAATCAGCACTGAGTTTCTGATATGCAAATTTAACTGCTTCCATGGCAGATACAGATCAAAAAATGATATTTATTCCCTCACTGTTACCTACACTTTAAATTTTTTTAAATGTCTTTATTCACTATTGCCTCCGGACATGCAACATCAAAACATGATGTTTGGAAAGATCATTCCTGAGGGGACTCTGCACTGCAGGAGTGCAGCTTTCTGGGCTGCCTGTATCGGTTTTGGATGGAAATTTTGGCACTGTCACTTCAGAGAACTCAGTCCAGCAGGTGGTTTATGATGCTGAGAAAGCTGTGCTGGAAAATAAAGGCACCCTGGATTTTGATAGTAGAAACAAAGTTTTGTGTGGATCTGTGCCAAGGAAGATGAGCTTTACGAGTACAACACTCCTGGTGTACATGAGACATTATATCAGTGGTGAGAAATTTATTGCAATCATCTCCCTATTTCCATTTCTGCCTTCTTTTTGGTGACATAATAGTGTAAAGAGGAAAGGTCACACCTTGATGCCAAGATGATTCATAACTTTAATACCAGAAGGGACAATTGACCTAAACAATCTTTGGCTAAGTGTATTTCCAGCAGTGTTTCAGTCTTGGTCCAAAGCTGAACAAATAAGACAGAGATCCACCACAATGTTACTGTGAGATACTTGGAACCACCTGCCTGAGGAAGGAGGTGGATATCCTGTGGAAAGTTTTTGAGAAGCCAAGCCAGGGGGCTTGCACGGAATTGTCTTTCAGTGGAGATGGCCCCATGGTGGGGCCTTCTCTGCAGGCAACTCTGATGTTGTTCTTTTTGCACACCCCCATACTGGTCTGGAAGTGAAGTTATGATGGTTTTCCTAATGTACAGTATTGACAAAGCAAAAGGGATGAAACACAATGGCATTTGCTGCTTTGGAAAAGTGCAGTTGTGCCTTCCTTGCTTTGCCTGCTCTGTTTGGTTGTGCAGGAAGGCAGGGGTGTGAAATGGGGCTGAGAGAGAGGAACAATGTGGGGATGGAGAAATCTGCATCATCATTTCTGTGTCTGAACTGCAGACTGAGCTCTGAGAAGAGACCTGGGGTAGGAGTGTGCTGCAGACACAGCCCCACCGATGGTGGGCAGGCTCAGTCTCGACTCCAGTGGCTTGGAAGCATTTGCGACTCCATAGAAAGTTCTACCTACAGCAAATTAATATTATCTAGAAGACTCTGAGCCAAGCTGTCAGAGAAACTACTGCTTTAAAAAACTAGTAACTGTGTCACAGCACGATAAACATATGCACAGATTGATTTTGGCTACAAACCAATAAATCTGTCCAACCAATGAGTCCAGCTTTTAGCTGGAACCAACAAGACATGATTATGATACAACCCACTACTGCAACAGTCAGGCTACAAAGGGAAAGCCAGTGGCTCTGGAAGATCTTCTGCTTGGAGAAAATTTTGGAACCAAGTATGACAATAAAGATCTAAAACAAAAAATGGAAGCAAATGGAGATGTGAGTGGTAAAACAAGCTTGGGGGGGAATGAATCAGACTGAGAAATCCAAAAGAAAGATGAGAATCTTAAAAGGGATGATTAACAAAGGGATAGACTAAGGTTCAGAAGTTTTTATTATGTTCAGAAGATCCATTTTAAGAGGCAGATTGTCTCACACTCCTGTGTCACCACTTAAATCCAATTACATCTGGTAGAAATAAAGCTGACAGACACAGCAGGTGTTATCCAGACCATTTTTGGTAGGCAGCCATCCATCCACAGACCATCACTGGGACCCAAATGGGCACCTTTGGCAACCTCAGCAAAGAACCTGGGTCTTGAGTTGGAAAGTGTTTTCCTAGCCCAGAATGGAGAGGCTTGCTGGAGGCGATGGAGCATGGAGCCAGGTATTCCTGAGTGACCACCTATATCACCTCACACCATTTAACATCTTTCCCAGAAGTGCCTCTCCAGTTTGTTTTCACTCCCCAGAACCCCAAGCCAGTTTCTCTCTTCCTCTCATTTTCTTCTCACACAGGAGCTAAATAAAATCTGTGCACGTTTTGTAAAGAGGTAATAAAGATAACATCCTGTGTTTAGGTTAGAGGGGAAAGAGGGATGGAGGAGATGCATATTCATCCTCGAGGACATAAACTGCCAAAACAGCCTTGGACTTGGGATGAAAATTTAATTTGGATAGTTGTTGTTAATTGACACTTGAGGAGGTTCTTGTACATTCCTTGGAAATATTAAGCAGTACCTGTATTCAAAGGGCAATATTGCAGTTTGGGGGACAGTGTGTCTGCAGTGTTTGTGCATAACAACCTATTCTGGCTTGCACTGCAAATACCAATATTCCACACTCTGCAGTGATATATCATCACCTTTCCAGCATCATTGTGGTTTTCCTCTTTCATTTAAAGATTTTTTTTTAATTCACAGCCTAATCAGTGCCTTGTAGACAAAAGCAGAAATAATATACGCAGAGCTCCCAAGCTCTACATTCATGGTCATATATAATACAGTTGTCATATTGCAAACAGAGAAGTTTTCAAATTCTTTTATATTGATTTGCATCAATATCCAGTTTTCCTGACTATGTCTAGCCCTTTCTAATGTTCCCTTTTGTTTCCCTGCCCCACAGACTGCAGAGCAGCCACTGCCCACAGTGTCCAGTTCACTGATGGGGAGAGGACATACACAGAAATTCCCATCTTAGCCCTGGTCCCATGGGAATCCTGCTCCACAGGAAGGAAGTGAAGCCCCTAAACTCAAGTCCTAACTACCAAACTGGCCTCTTTTCCTCTCAGTAAGTTATTAAGCCTCTGCAAAGTCTTGAACCTCTATCACAATGGCATTTGCAAAAGAGGATTTTAATGTTTAAACAGTGCTTGAGTTAAAAATATATTGAACATTCCATTTACATTTCGGACAAAGTATATTGAATTTACCATGAAAATATTCCTATAGAGGCAAGATAAAATAAATGAAAAGACAGCTCTCCTTGTATTTCATATTTTTCTCTGTAGAACTAATATAGGATTAAAGAGGAAAACCTGGTAGCTGCAGGAACAAGTTTGAGCAATCACTTGCCACTTGCAGTTAGCACAAAAATGTATTATAACAAGGTATTACTTGTAGAATTTCTACTATAAATCTTTTATTCATTCCAAGGAATCCCAGGACAGGCATTTGCCACACTGCATTGTCAAAAATAACGCCCAGCATAAATGGTGTGCGAGAGCCCATGAACACCAGAGATAACAAGAGCACTAACACCTTATGGGCCTTAAAAACCCAGTAGTGGTATTTCTGGTCTCCCATTAAAAGTGAAATAAAAATATTGTTTAAGAATGACTTTTATGCTTAACTATTAAATGCAGCATTGATTCTGTGCTTATGGTTTTCTCCACTTTTCTTCTGATAAATTGCTGAGTCGATGTAAACAAGAAAGTAAATTTTTATGGCCCCATCCTGTTGCTGGGCAGGAGAATAACCGAAAGCTGAAACAACCTGGCAACTTAAATGGGCATCAGGAGCAAGAGAATACCTGTAAAACACCACCCCGCATTAAGAGAAGGAAGAAAAAAACTGGTTGAGAAGAAGACATGGTGTAAACCAGTGTGTTCCCATGGAGGTCAGGATATTTTTGGCAGTTTCCATGGGCAAAGGAGATGCAGGCTCTGACCCATATCCTGGTAATTACATCTGCACTTAGCAAACCTGCTGGCAGCAAGTGCGGAGCTTCTTTCTTACACTGGGCCAGCCCAGAGCTGTGGGTTCCCTCACCACCAGTTCCTAAAACTGGTTTGTAGCTGAGTCTTTCCCAGGTGAGAGACTTTGTCCTCAGAGCTCCTGCCCTCTGCAGCAGGGAACTGGTTCTCCTGGCAAGACTCCAGCCTGGCTGAGGCAGGGAGGTGCTCTGTGCTGGTGTGGTGGCTGTGGGGTCACAGCTGTGGTTGCCTTTGCCATGGGCAGTGCAGCCAAGGGCAGGGCTGGGTTTGAGATGTGGATGCTCAGCTTTGGTCTCGGCTGAACGCCAAAACCTTCACTGATGTGCTGCACCCCCTTGACTTTCTCTGAAGATCACCCAGAAAATACAATTTGACAGCTGCTACTGGATACTGAAGATACTTTGCTGAGTCTTTCCTTTCTCAGATTTCCATATTCAAATCCCGAGTTTGTTTGGGGTTTTTTTTATATCAGATTTTCTCCTGCTTTAGTTCTCTTTCTGCATCGTCTTTCTAGTGTGTCTGTCCTCCTGCAGAACTCTTTCCTTTTCCCAGTGGACTCTCTTAGCTGCATTTTCTGCCAGATTCGCCTAATTTAGGAGTGTGAAGGGCAGAAGGTGCGGGAAAGCAGTGGGAAATGTGAGGAGGTAGCTGTGTCAGTAGGATGACTGTAGGGAGATCAAGAGACCCCTAAGCAAGGCAAGTTTATAAAGTGACTTCTGCCAAAACTCCTGGTACATTTATATCTCAAGCAGGTCAGCAAGCCATGCGTTCAGCTCTTTTTTGGAGATGTTCTCCCCCTTTCTTTCCATCCTGCTTCAATCTTTCCACCAATTCATTTTCTTCTAATTCTCTGCTTTTTGTTTCTTCCATTTCTCTCTTCCCTTGACCTCCAGAGGCCACAAGGGTAAGAAATAGCTTTTCTCCCCATTCACTTACCACAAGTAGATGGAAAAAAAAAAAGATAGGTTTCCCAGACAGTTTCTTTAATACATCCTTACAGGGCATGTTTCCTTCAGCTGTAAAAAATGGAGAGCAAATTAGAGGAGGGGACACTGATGATGCCCCCCCCCCTTCCACCGAAGATGATGCCCATGCTTTGTTCTCTACTGCTCAGGAAGATGTTGACTGAACCAGACTCTCTACGAACATCAAGCCTCAAGGAAGTCTAAGCTGGGATAGCCAAGGATGACAACATGCCCTTAACTTTCATCAGAAAATGTGGCATCAGAATTTTCTCAGCACGAAATCTGGAACTGCTGCAATAATTCATGCAGGTTTGTGGCCTGATAGCCACACCACATCACCATATGTCCTATATGTAACAAAAAAAAAAGATCAAAAATCAATTTGCAAATACTTGAGAGAATATTTTCAATTAGGAGGGGCTTTTATACCCCATTGAGAAAGGGTGCTGCTGTGTTTCCAAGAGTTACTGGCTTAGCTATAGAGCTCATAAGAAAGGGAAAATTATAACCATAAAGGGAGAATTATAACTGATCAAATTTTAAAGAAACCTCTAAAAATAGCTTGTCTAAAGCCCATAATGTCACAATGATAAAGTCTAAGACCTCAGGTCCTGCAAGAGCTTAGAGCAAGTCCCATTAGGAAGTTTGGGCATTTCCATTAATTTTCCCCTAAGACACAGATGCTGTTTCTCACTACAAAGGCTTGAAAGGTAACAGAGCTGAAACATCTCTCCAATCCCAAATGAAATATCCCTAAACTCCCAGCAGTGTCTGGGAAACAGGACTTAGAGTTAAATAGATATTTTTCTTCTATAAGATGTGGGTGCCTCCCTGCTTCCAGTGACAGAAAACTAGGAATTTGGAGCTGTTCACAACAGTGGGTGGGCTGGAGATAGTCCTGGCGATGATGGATTTTCAGACAGCACAGGGGATTTGGGTAGAAGTGCAAGATAATTATGGTTTGTTATCCTGCACTTCAGTTATCGCAGAAGCACTAAACCATCCGTTCAGGGGCTATTTGGGATGTAAGATGACCTCTGAAGTTAGGCAAACATTACTAATAACCACTTTCTTGGCCATTAATATAATAAACTACTGTGACCTC
The DNA here is from genome assembly GCA_013399895.1 of Serilophus lunatus. Classification (NCBI taxonomy): domain Eukaryota; kingdom Metazoa; phylum Chordata; class Aves; order Passeriformes; family Eurylaimidae; genus Serilophus; species Serilophus lunatus. Next base: position 645,220 of record VXBA01002510.1, read on the forward strand.
ATCTTTTGGAGTTCAGTCCTACTAAAAGATCAAAAAAAAAACCCCCAAACCTCTTGATAGCCACTGCAATTTTTGCTCAGGCACAGTTTCCTCCAGTTACAAGGTATTTATCAGCAGCAGGGACACAATTTGTATTTTACAGCCCAAGCTCACTGTTAAAATTTATTCCAATCAGCAGAGTCATTAAGTCCTACATTTGCCTTCCCCTAATCTGCTGTTAGATTAAACAGTTCAATTAATAATAAATATTAGCAGTTTATTAGATGAATAGTTATACCACTACATTAGTGTATGTGGTTGCAGAGAGACAGAAATGAAGCACCAGTTTCCCAGTAAATCATTTTTAGCCCAGCACTGTACCATATGTTGTTCTGCTGCACTCATCCCTTCTTTACAAAAAACAAAGCCAAAACCTTCAGCTTCACCTGCCACTTCCAGTTACTCAGCCACGGCCCAAAGAACTCAAAGAACTGAGGAACCAGGCTGTGCTCTGAGCAAAGCCATTGAACTCAGCAGGCTGCAGGAGGGGAGCCAGCACAGGCTTTGACCCATTTATTTGAGAAAATTACCCCTGGACAACGAGCTAATCCTCCCCAATAAGCCTGGTTATGGGCAGAGGAAGCACCAGATTAGTGAACTTGGTTCTGCTGAAGGGACTGATCCTCAGCAGCTGGAGAGGCTGTGCTGAAAACCCTGGGGTGAGAACCTGCCAAATTGTTGCATCTGTACAGGATCTGTTTCCATCTACAAAATGGATTGCAAAATGTTCTAATTTTATACGGCAGGGGAAGGATCAGCTAAGGGGAAAGTTGGTTACGTTGTTCAGGAAACTACTGTTAATCTTAATTTGCTATTTATCAGCTATCCATATAGTTATAAATACATGGATCATTTTTCAAGCACATGGCCTAACTGGTGGGAGAGTGGAGAGATGACAGGATGCTGGACTCTGTTCCCAGCCTCATCCCTAGCTGGACACTTGATTTCTTCCAGCTCTCTCAGCCATGACTAGTGAAGCATCTTCCCATTGCTGTAAATCCATTCTTTCCAGACCTGGCCTTCCCTTATCATTCTCTGTTTCTGTTAACCCTCCCTGGTTAAATCCCATCCTGCTTTGTGCCTCGGCTTCCCTCATAAAAATAGGATAATGATACATTTCATAAAGTGTTTTTGGATGCAAAGCACTGTCAGGGACTGGTAAAGAAATTTCCAGGGAGTGACAACTAAGTTGGACCATATTGAGCTCAGGGATATTTGTGAAGGGGTTGAAGGTGTGTTTTCATGGTCTTCTCTGCTTAGAGTTGATGGGTAAAGCAAATGTGTAAGAAAACAGAGGAGCTCTGCAAAACCGCCTGAAATCCCCAGTAAAAGTCGAGCAGCTCTACTTGAACTGGCATTTCCCATGGGCAGAAATGTCCACCCTCTCCTGAAGTTTGAAATGTTTGATTTACACAAAGGGAGAAGGGTACAAGCCCTCACCGTCCCGGCACGACATCGGTTGAAAAGATCATAATTTCTCTGCTCTTCTGAGTTCAAAGAGACACTAAAAATGATTTAGCTTAGGAAATGCACAGTGATGGGACTATTCCTAACTCCCATGGATGTGAATAGCTGGGGATGCATGACTACAGTCCCACGCATGGAGATGGGATAATTACAGTCGTAGAGTAGTGGAGGCATTGCCAATATCCCATAATTAATTTACAGAGTATTTCCGCCTCCTTTCCCCCCATTAAGTGTAGAGAAAATAAATGTTCTTAGGAGTTGGCAGTTCCCCTTTAGTTTGCATATTCCTCCTAAATATGAACATTATGTTGTTTACTCATCTGTTAATGACAGCTGATTATCAAACCATAAATATACATGTATCTAATGGTTTGTGAACATTAAACATTGGGATGCAATAAATGTGGCTGCATGCAGGGACCCAGCACCCAACAATTCCCACTTAGCCTCTGTCATGGTGTCTCAATCTGGGTGCTGCCACTTCCTAGGGATAAGAAGAGGAGAACTGAAGTTCCCAGCTCCTGTTAAGATATTTGCTTGTTGCTACATGCAAACAGATTGGGTTTATTTTGCTTGAGCCACTTCTCCTGCCCAATCCACGGTGTTACTGCTTTATGCTGCCTTCTGGGTGTCTCAGAGGGAAACCTGACAAGTCAAACATCTTACCTTTTAGTTTGAAGCCTTATCTCTCTTTCTGTCTTTGCTCTTGGTTACCAAGTAAAATAAAATGAAAGGGATCAGTCACTGCTTCAGTGTGAACACCCCCGAGGAGTCAGGGGTTTAATGCTAGTGGGCCCAAGGCCTATTTCTGTACTGCCCATCTCAGCCCTTCTTTTCCCCGTTGTCTCCAGCTCTCTCCCTCAGGTCCCTTTTTCTCATAAATCTCTGGCTGTTACCTCAGTGTGATTTCTCTGGAACAAAGCTGTTTTCCTCCTTCCTAATACTTTCTTTGTCAGAGCTGACAACTTTAGTAAACTTTCAACATCATAGACTTGTAACTTCAGTGCTACCTTGGTCCTGACTCTTCTGCTCCCTCTGCACTGAGGCCCTTCCACTTATCTTGTTTTTTTCCCTTCCTTCTAATGCTAAATCCATCCTTTTCCCTTACTCTCTGAAGTCAAAGCCCATGAACTGTCTGTCTTCTGTTTACTTTCCATCCATTCTTCTTCTGAAATTTTACTTAAATTTTCCTGTTGAATTGGATCCTCTTTGTTATTGTGATCACATGCACTTCCACTTCCTTGAAGACTTTCCTGATGTGTCTCTTACTGCAGTGGAATTAAATTTTCTGTTGTGTCACTTCCAGCTCCATATTTACTCTTCTTTCCTAATCATTTCTCTGTTTCCCACAACTTACTGCCTACTCTTCACTAGCAAAGCTCTCTGAAAAACTAGAGCTGGATCAGAGACAAAGTTTTGGCTCTGAATTCTTGAAAAAGATTAAGGGAACTGTGTGGAGATCTGATGTTTTTGAGCTTGGAGAAAAACTCAAAGAAACAGACAATTAGAGCCAACTTGCAAAATGCTGTGCATTCCCCATCGGTATCAACTGCCCTCAGCGTGGGCAGACTTGTGTTTGAGGTGGGACTAACCCAGAGAAGCTGTGGTTGCCCCATCCTTGGAAGTGTCCAAGGCTGGGTTGGAGCAGCCTGGGACAGTGGGAGGTGTCCCTGCCCATGGCAGAGGTGGAATGAGATGATCTTTAAGGTCTCTTCCAACCTGAACCAATCTGTGATTCTATCACTCTATGACTGATGGCATCTTTCCAGGCCAAAGCCCCTGGGAACTGGAGTATTTATGATACCGTAGATCTATGGAAACAAGATAAAACTGAAAGGTCCACACTCAGTCTTGTCAAAGCATTTGAACCATCTTTTCATTTTTTTGTAAATGTTTAGTTCTGCGAGTCTCAGTGAAGGAGAGTTTTGCATCACAGCAGCATGTTCCCAACTGCACTGAGCATTTTGCCATTGCTTTGCATGGGATTAGAATAGCTTGGTCAACTATTTTTGGACAACTCATAAAGGAATATGGTGAGCATTTCTTGTCTCACGAGTAGCTTTTGGAATTCTTCAAGATAACATGAGGCATATGTGTAATTTTCAAGCCTGCACTTTTTATACTGTTCCAAGTTACAGAAAACATTTAGCAATTTTGATCAAACAAAAGCACTGCTGTGATATAATTCCAGAATCAACGTATGAAAAATTTCACTTGTCTCTTTAGCAATTATTGATGAAGGGAATAAAGCTGCAGGTGAACACAAAGGGCTGGCTGTTTGCATTCCCACACTGCCAGCACGCCAGATTGGATAGCAAGAAAGTCATTTTGCCTGGAACTAAACCAGTGGAGTGCTGACAGATAGGTGTTTGTGCAGTGCAGGCTCGGCAATGAAAATAAGCTGTTACTGCTCACACTGACCTGGGGTGTTTGATTACAATATGACACCTTTCTTCTTAAAGTAAATGAAGAGGGTTTATTGGGGTGATGCTGGTTCAATGCTCAGTGATGCTGAGCTCCACAGGAGCTCAGGTGCCCTGTGAGAGGTGTGTTTCTGGGGCTGAGTCCTGGGGAGGTGTTGGAAATCCTCTCCCATCTCGTTTTATTGGACAAATCAAGAGAATTAAATACCAATTGCTGGATGTCTTAAAAGGGCTGTAGAGTTTTATGAACATAAGTGTGTGTAGGTGCCAAGAGTAGCCACAGCTCAAGATTCCCTGGATTGATGCCAGAGTTGGGCAGGAGACCTGCCAGGGCACAGTGGAAGCACTGGGCATAGGCAGGGGCAGAGGCAGAGCCCATGGCCCGAGGAGACTGATCCCAGTGATCCAGCGCCACCTGGATCAGAGGAGCTCTGCACAGCACACCAGCCTGAGAGCAAGGGGCACATCTGGTTTGATCTTTGAGGAGTCTGATCTTTACAGGCTGCCCAGGGAGGTCATGGAGTCTCCCCCTCTGGAGACATTCCAAACCCACGTGCTCCAGGTGCCCCTGCCTTGGCAGGGAGGTTGGACTGGATGGTCTCCAGAGGTCCCTTCCAACCCCAAGCATTCTGTGATTCTGTGAGTCCTTCTCTCATCTCCCATCTGAAGCTGCATCTGAATATGATCCTGTTAAGGTGTTTGCTACCCCAGGCCAGTGGAATCGATGCACAGTCACTACTGTTTTGCTGTGAAATGGCTTCTTTGTGGCTGGTTTCTCAACATAAAACAAAAGCTTAACAAGTATTGACAAATCCAAACCATTTGGTTTTCAGAATTTTCTCCCAGAAATAAGCCTGGAAGTTTTCTGGTCTTCTCCAGAAAGGGGTGAAGGCAAATGTTGGAATCTTTTAGATGTGGAATTTCTACCCTGCATTCAGGTTGACAGGAGATTACATTTCATTTGGCTTCAGGTAGAGGCCAGTTTGCTAATTAAATGGCAGACCTGCTTCACTAGAGATAAAAATAAAGTAAGCGCTAGTGAGAAAAGGGGAATGGGGACCAAACAAAAGGGAAGGATAGGAAAGGGATGAAGTCAATAACAGATAAATCCCAGTCCCAACACAAGTACTAGAAAGACAATACTCTGTTGTGCACCGGGAAGCTGAGGTTTATTAGCTGTTGATTAAGTCTTGCGAGGAGCAGAAAGATAGTTGAGGAGAACGAGACAAAATACAAGCAATCGCTTCTATTTTCTTGGCAAATTTGATCTTCTCTATTAGGATTATCAGAGAGCTTATTCCCTGGATGTGGGCAGCGAGGCAGATTTCCAATGCCTTTCAATTGCTTTTCTGGCTGAGGCTGCCTATTCTAATGCAACGTGACGGGTAGCCTCAAACATAATCTGAAGGACCCGGTGGTGCTCGAATGCAGATGCTACTCACTCACAGAGTCAAAAGGGAAGAGCAATCCTCCAAGTTTCCTCAAACTGGGACACTCTCAGAGCCGGATTTTATGCAACGTAGTAGCTCAAAGCTCAGTGTTGCTGCATTCACAGCTTTTGTTACAGGCAGGATATCCAGGCATTTAAAAAGCAATCAGTTTCCAAATTGTAAAAGATTACATACTCTTTTTCCTCAGCTGACTTTACTTCCCAGTATGGGGATTTAGGAATCCCCATATTGGATCAGACTGTGGGTTAATTCAATCTGCTGTACCTATTCCGGCTGCAGCTAATAGATGATGCTTCAGAGGAAGAAAACAGAGAGAAAACAAACCCACCACAATCCATCTAGTTAATTGAACAGTTCTGTACATGGGGAGAAAAATTCCTTCCTGATGTCCACAGGTGATGAGCGTATGCCCTGAAGCATGAGATACGATTACTCTTATCATTATCTTAGCTTGCATAGCAACAAATGTAATTAGCGGTCATAAAATTATCCTGCTGTTTGGGATTATCTGTTTTTTTAAAGCAACAGAGCCAAGTGTGTCTCTGAGGTAACTTCATTGGAATAGGATGAATTTGGCCCGTGAAGTCTCAAATGTATCCGTAGGTAAAAACAATAGGAAATAGAAAAGGCAAGAATTGAAAATCCTTGGCCGTGGCCTCCTACGGCTGCTATTTCTCACATACTTGGGCTGTTTCTGAAGAGGTTTTATTCAAACTTCATGTTGGCAAGATAAGAGGAGAAACAAACTGCTGGGAGTAATGACAATAAGCAAGAAAAGAATACGATTTCAAGCCAAAACTAAGTAAATACCATGAAGCAACATGTTGTGGCAATTGAGGGGCAAGTTCTTTCCCATCTCTCGCTGTATCTCAGGAGCTCTGCAGGGGGGACCAGACACAGAAAGTGCTAATGCACTTTAGCAAGACAGACGTGTGGCTAGAGAAGTGTTAGGACTGCTGGGCTGAGCCAAAATGTAAACAACTAGACAAAAATTGAGCTAACAATGTGAGTCACCCACTGTGTCCATTCAGCACACTGAGATCCTCCCGCAGGAGCCAGAGGGAGAGGATCTGAGCTGGATGATCTTGACGGTCTCTTCCTACCCGAGCCATCTTCTTGGTGATTCTGAAGATTCCCCTGGACAGTGGCTTTTCAGGGGTGCAAATTTTTAATGTCATGCCTGTAAGCACTGCCATCCTCAGTTGCAATTCATCCCTGTGGGTGGGATAAAGAGTTCAGAGTTATTAAACGGTGGGTAGATATCCAGAAGGTGTTCCCCACCAGCCAATAAGCAGAGGAGGCTCTTGGAAGCTGCTACCAAACCTTGTTTTAGGGCAATGCCTCTTCTGCTGCAGGGTGCCCAGTGTGGCTGCCTGCTCTGGGCATCCAGGTTTCCTTGCAGGTCCCTGTATTTGCCTTTCACAAAGTGGGCTTCTCCAGGAGCCACTGGGAACCGCTCTCCTGCTGGAGCAGAGGTGCCATGGCTGTAACTCTCCCAGCAAACAAACAGCGTGTAAAACTTTATAAGCCACTTGGCCTCGCTGCTGGAAGTACTCTAAGAATTGATAGAGCATCCAAACGATAGACCGATGGACATAAAACTAGGTGAGCACTTTTATGGCTCCTTAGAGGCTTTGGACTTATTTGTCAAGGTTAACTGCATCTTTGAGGCAAGGCATTTTTGTTGTCATTAAATATGTTTCACTGCTGTGTCCTTCTGCTTAACGAAGATGCCCTCGAAAGATGGAAAGTAATTTATGCTGTGAGTTGCTTTCTCTCATCATTTTGCTGTGAGTCCCCTGGTGTGCTCTTTAAAATCTCCAGGTCCAGCCAAGTGAGTACAGGAGAGCCTCAGCATTTAACGACGATGAAGTGACCAGTCATCGCAGTTGGAATAAGGCCATGAGATGTGACCTGGGTGCATCCTAAATAGCCTGAAAAACAGAGGGTGAAGAAATGCAAGTGCCTGTATTTACTACTGTCTCGTTTTTAGACCAGGTTTGCGAGCCACGGTTTTAGATTTGGGAGCATGTGGGATATGCAAATCACTGGGTTTTGGCTATAAGGCACTTGGCTGCCCACGCTGGACTGAATTTACTGGTGTGAAGAAGCACTTGGCACCCAAGAGAGCCCTGCAACATGTCTGGGGTTCCAAAGCCATGGACACCCAGATGGGTGAGAGCCAGTCACTGTCCTGCCTGTCCCCACTGTCCCTCCTGACTGGCAGGGAGGACAGTCCTGGCACTTGCCTGACTCCCTGCATCACACTCAGAGGTAACGAGCATCGACTCAGCCTCTCTGCCCTCCCACTCCATGTGTGCCCAAGTGCCATCGCTGTTGGGCGTCGCCAGGGAACAAACCAGCATTTTAATGCCACCTGCTTCCCATGTGACAAGGACCCTGCAAACCTCTGCCCAAAATGTTGCATTTCCAAGTCAGAGCCTTCTAACTGAGCAACAAATGCTTGTTGCACAAACTGTACCGACAATTTTTGATGGATAGAAAATACAATATTTAGTCAGACTGCTGTAAGTTAAAACACAGCAGACAGTAAAAGGATGAAATTATACCCCAACAGACTTTTAAATGAGAAAATAGTCTGTGTTAGGGAACATTATTCATTTAAATAGCAGAAAGCTTATAATTTCAACGAGGCCACAATTTCCATAAAAAGCCTGCATTTGGGATTTTTTCCCCCTTTTCCCTCTTGCAGATTGCAGTTAAAATGAATGAACTTTTCTGCTTATAGAGTAATTCATTTTTATTTTACTTTGCCTTTTTCATGTCAATTACAGAACATTTTGTTAAAATGATTACATAATTTTCACAGGAGCTTGGTATTGCAGGCTGGAGGAGACAAACCCACTTATATATGACCAATGTACTCTCAAATTCCTGCTCTGAGCAGTCTTTCATCCAGACACCACTCACATCATCTTACAAAACCCTTGCACGGCATCAATGTGAATGTCAGTGACAGAAGAGCATCTTTCTCTGCTGAGGGAGGTACTGCCTGAACTCTAGTTTCAGACAGCAAGTCAGAGGTCACTTGCTGCTAAAAAGTCTGTATCCTCAGTCCTCATCCCATCACTTGGTTCCTGTCTCGTGATAAGGTTACACTCAACAGTGCTGGCATCCTTCAAGGTTACTGTTCCAGAAAATATTTGCAAATAATTTGACGTGCTGTCAGCTAGCAGGGAGCAGTGAACTCATAGAATTCAACATACTAATGTGGGTTTTCACGCCTAAAGCTATAAATAAGCTTGATATTCCAAAGTTTCTGTAATGTTTATTTAATAGCAATATTTTATAAATAAATCTTGATTATCCCATTGCACTCCAGTGGAGATCTTCCAATGTAACAGTTGTTTCTAACCCCAGGCCTCCTTTTCTGACCCCTCCCTGCCACCCACATCTTCATTAAAAAATAAAACACTTCCTTCGCAAAACCTTTATCAGGCACTGGGGAATTATGGCCATGGCAGCTCCTGCTTTTCCTCCTCCTCCCTTCCCCTCTACTTTGCCCAGATTACTGCTCCCTCCCCTGGAGAGTTTCCCTGATTTATGGTTGCACAAAGACACCTGCGGGAACCCTTGGAAGCCCAGCCAGAGAAAACTCCGCATGTTGGACATATCCCACTTGAAATCACAGAGTGAGGGAGTTTGGGGTCCAAAGGAAATGTTAACAGCTCCAGTTGGAGATGAGATTTGAAGTGTACCAGCCAGACCTCAGGTGTGCTTCATGCTGCACAGCTGCTTTTTAGGTTGCCCTCCCTTTTCTCGTGCCAAGGAGCACCACAAAGCAGATGATGCTGGAGCTCAGCTGTTTTCACAAACTCTGTCCCTGCATGGTTCTCCCTGTGTCAGCTCATGTTCTTCCACCTTTGAGGCTAAGAAGCAACGCAAAGTCCACCAAAACCCATTTGAAAGGTGTTCAAGGTACAGCACCAAGCACTGATCGAGTCTTTTAGGAAATGGGAGAAAACTGACCCCTTTCCATACAGCAGCTGCTGCTGATTTTTCCCTCTTCTTCCTATAAAAAAACCCCAATTAATCAGAAGCTTTTAATTTCAAATGAAGCATTTAATTGAAAAAGTTCTCTCATGGAGCTGGATACAGTTTGGATCATGGCACTACTGTGACTTGGTGCTAATAACACCAAGGTCCTGGGTTCAGTCCCTGTATGGGCCAGTCATTTAAGAGCTGGACTCAATGGTCCTTGTGGGTCCTTTCCAGCTCAGAATATTCTGTGATTCTGTGACTTTGTTTTCTGAGAAGACAGTGATTTTTAGCACACTGTCCACAAATCAAATAATCCTGCCCTTGGAGAACCCAGCAATAACAAATTTTTAGGGCTGATCAGGACCCAACACATACATGCAATGTATCACAGAATCATGGAATCATAAATATCCTGAATTGGAAGGGACCCACAGGGATCATCAAGGTCCAACCCCTGCCATGCACAGGACACCCCAACAATCCCACCATGTGTTGTCCCAACCCTCCTGCAGCTCTGGCAGCCTTGGGGCTGTGCCCACTGCCCTGGGGAGCCTGGGCAGTGTCCAACCACCCTCTGGGCAAAGAAGAACCTTGGCCTGAGATCCACCCTGACCCTGCCCTGGCACAACTCCAGCCCATTCCCTGGGCTCCTGTCACTGCTCACCAATGAAAAGTATGTTTAGAAGGACAGTTTTTCAAGCGGCTGGTTCTGTATGCAGATGGTACATTGCTATGGTGAGAGATGCAGGAAGGATTTCTCTGCCCCATGTTGCTAAACAGAAACTCCATTCCAAGATACCACATCTGTTACAAAAGGATCTAAGCACCTCCCCACATCTGGGCTTGGATTGTGGGGAGAAAGCAAAAATATCTGTAGCTAAGAACCATTTAATGGCCCTGCACAGGGTCATAGACCCACTCACAAGATTCTGCTTGCCAGAGTGGAATTTTGGGAGAAGTTCACTATAGTTCAAGTGCCAAAGAAATCAATGACCAAAAAACCTGATGTGACATCAATATTTCATAGCAATACCACCACTGGGGTTCAGAGACTTCTGCACTGTGAAGGACTGGACCCCAAATGAGCAAAACCCATTTTCCTCCAACAGCGGAAAGGGAAGTGAGAGCTCTCATCAATGAAACAACTTCTTTGTGCTGCACTCTGTGCAAATATTTGGATTACTAAAACAAATTTATGAAGCAATTACTTTTAATGCAATATGAGGAAATTAACTACTCATTGATTCGTGATTTATAATCTAAAGCTAAAAGATCATGAAAAAGTAAATATAACTTAATTAAATGTCCCTTGGCTTTGCTACTATTGCAGATCTAACTCATAAAGTAGGTAAAACAAACCATTTTTAGAACATAAATGAGTATTGGTTCTTCTAGTTCAGAAGACAAATAATTTACTGGTTAAATATATTCAGCAAAGTTTAGCCATGTGAAAGATTTTTCCAGTGGCCTCTGGGTCTTGAAGGAAGGATAAAAACTGACTGGTGCAGATTCAAGAAATTCATTGTGCTGCAAATGACAGAAACATTTGCTATGAAAAGAGGAAAACAAAAGGCCATTTCCATTCTTTTCATACTGGGAAAAATATTTTAATATATTCACAGTGTAGAATATATTGTGAAAGGAACGTGCCTTTATGGTCTCTCCATTGGCAACGCGCTTGTGATTATTCACTCCTGACACTGAGCCCATTAACCTGGGGAAATTTAATCTAATGCTATAGTAATGTTGCTATTTTTCCACTATGAAGTGTAAATAATTTGAAAAAAAACCCACCCAGGTTTTTAGAATTAAACATCCCAAGTGATGTATTCAGTTGGTTAAGTAGTCAATTTGACTCTTCCTTTGTACTGCAGAAGCAAGAGGGTTGAGTTTAGAAAAAGAATGGAAAACAAACCATTACTAAATAAATCATGGAAGTGTATCCATTGTAACTACACATTTCAGCAAGGGAAAGTGCTGGTAAATATCCTGGGCTGGATATCTGTTCCTTTCAGTCTGGGACTGAAGGAGGACATTCCAGATAACTTTGATGCCTCTTGAACTTCACAGTTTTTGAGCAGAGGATGAGAATGAGGTTTGGATACCTCTGTTCTCCTTGAGGAGTCTTTCAGGGTCCTCTGATTCCAGGAACAGCACAATGGACTTAGAGGGTGGGATTGCTCCCAAGAAGTAGAGGCAGCAGTTGTAAACCCAACCACTGCGGAACATCCCAGACAAACCTGGCTTCTGATTCTTGACATGAACCTGGGAAAGGAGAGGGAAATAAAACCTCAGCCACCTCAGCCCAGGCCTCTCCAGCTCAGCTGCACTGCAGAGATCTGCAGAGCTTCATCCCCCTCCATCACATTTAGGAGGTCCTGCAGGGTCACACCATCATCTTCATCATCACCTTCCATCTGCCCGGGTGGTGAGAGGTCTGCAGAAGCGTCGTACCCTGTGTGAGGAGCAGCTGGTGGATGTGGCTGCCTCCAAACACTGCTGATAAAGTAAATAGTAAATGACCCAGACATGTCAAGAAGATATCCTGCCAAGGGAATTAGTACCATGGGTGCATTGCTGCCAGGATTCAAGTCAGGAGCTTGGCACCCCATGTATTTCAGCATGGAATTACACTGAGTCCTTCGTGGAGGAAGGGAGCTGGGGAGGCTCTAGCCTTGGATCCCCAAACCCAAAGAACCAGTGTCTTCTAAACCCCAGGGCAGAGAAGCTGCAGAGTATTGAGATGTGCTTTCAATATCCAAACCCAAGGCTGATAGCAGGAGTCACAACAGTCCAGAAAACCAACCACAGATGTCAGGGATGAAGGTGCTGAGGCCTGTCCTGCTGTGAGGACACCAACACCTCTCTGCCTCTTCACAGCAGTATACTTTGTCGACTAAATATGCAAACCCAGCATATATAAAAGCATTTTAATGCTCAGAATCCCAAGAAATGGATTCCTCTGCCAAAATGCCCCAGAGAATTAATTAATAAATAAAAGGGTGACTACTATACACTGGCCAGAACAGTGAAGTGTAGCTGAGACCTGGTGAGCACTGATAATAACTGATGTTGGAAAACATCAGTTCCACGGTGAAAAGAGACATCAGAAACACGCAACAGTTCCAAGAGGCCTTGGAGCAGAGGAAGCATCTGTCTTTTTAAAACCTCATTACTGTAGAGTACAAGGGCTCCAGCTCACAAACCACAAATTACATCAGGTGAGTAAGTTACCATACATCAGCTGGGCTGTGTGCTCAGGAAACACACGATCCCTCCAGTTAACTTCCCCCTCCCTGACTGTGCCATCACCTACAGTGACATGCTGCCTGCCAAGGGCACAGCTCCAGAGTGCCCACATAGACAGGTACCCCAGGCTTGGGGATGTGCAGTAAAGGGCCAAGGAAAGGTCACTTTGCTGTTAATCTGAGCCATCCTCAGGCTGCTGACTACAGACTGCAGGTACCTTAACGAGGTGCATTGGCTGAGAAGCCCACATGTTCTTTCTGTCTTTGATGGAGAAAGACTGGGGCCTCCACAGATTTCCCAGTTTAGGCAACTCCAGAAGAAATACTCAGGGTATTTCACTGTGTTATAAAAAATAAGCCAAATAGTTTCTTTTCCTAATTCAGAAGGAATATGAAAAGCTACATTTTTCAAGCAATGTGATTTTTCAACACCTATGGGTTTAAAAGAGTAAATGAGTTTGCAACTTTAAAAGCAAAACTACAGTGTACCCAGAAAAGCATTTAATGTCTTTGCTTAATGTATGAAGCATCTACCACAGGAAAATAATCTGGCTGCAGTAATAGCTGTACAGTCAATGTGAGCTGGCTGCAGTGGCAGTGACTGTATTTACCTGCCATTTTTGAACATGGATTTTTTACACGTGGCTCTGTTGGGTGTCTGATGTGTTTTGCATCACTTGTAGCTGCTCTGTTTTCTCTGTAAGCATTCTTACCATGGCTGTTAATATCCTGTAGCACTTCATAGAATCATGAAATCACAGAATGGTTTGGGTTGGAAGGGATCTTAAAGCTCATCCCATTCCCCCCCCTGCCATGGGCAGGGACACCTCCCACTATCTCAGGGGGCTCCAACCTGGCCTTGAACACTTCCAGGGATGGGGCAGCCACAGCTTCTCTGGGCAACCTGTGCCAGGGCCTCCCCACCCTTATAAGGAAGATTTTTTTTCCTGTTATCATACAATAATAATCTATTTTCTATAATCACAGAATAATTCTCTATTCCCCCTATCCTGTCTCTACATGCTCTTGTAAATAGTCATTCTTTAGTTCTTTTAAACAGTCTCTCTGCAAATAGTTTTCCAAGACTTAGATCAAAAGGTAATAGAAGGTTCTGGGAGCCTTCTCATGGGTTTTTGTTATAGATACCCATGGTAGCAATCTTAAAATTAATTAATTAATTAATTAATTTCCTTCTCCTGTCTGAAAGAAAATCTAGATTGCCATACATACAGTCTCCATTGTACATTAAATGTTTTAATCCACCTTCCTTGGCCTCATTGAATCCACATTTTCTCAAAAAGAAAAAAGATTCCTAACAGAATGGCACCACATCTGGCACAATGGAAAGGGACCCCAAACTGCATTTGCATTAAGTGTGGAAAATATATAACCTCTTTCCTGCATCTCGACCAAAACATTTGGTTAATCTGAGCTATTTGTTTCTGTTTGTTCTCATTTTGACAAAAATCTAATATTAAATTATTTGATAATTACTTAAACTAATATAGTGTTTCCTGTACCTTGGTCACCAAACCATAAAAATCCAATATTCAAAGGCTCTGTTATCCGTTTGTTTTCCACGTTGCCATCCTACATCAGTCATTCTTCTACATCACCATACAATACCTCTCACTTATCAAATCTTTTCTTATTGTCTCTCCCTCACACCTTCTTGCTGCAACACTTCCATTAAACCAACTACTTTACTTTGTGTGAGTGGTCCGGGGACGCTGCGGTGCCGCGTTCATTTGCATTATGCCGGATGAAAAGTGGTTACTGTGAAAGTTATCATGTCATAAATGGGGAGAGCATGGCTCAAGGTGAACAACATACAGCACAAGTGGATGTGTTCTTGAAGCCTCTCTCTCTCTCTTGCTGTTGAAAGGTCACACACAAAAGCATGGAATGTGTGGAACAGAAAGGTGAAGTGCACTGCGCCTTAAAATGACCCGAAGCAACAAGAAGATAATGCTATTTGTATAATAAAGCAATCATAATATCCTAAAGTCCTCCAGAGACAAATGTTGGCTATTTTCCTTTATCTGACAGCTACACATACAAAAAAAAAAGCAGTAACAAAGAGGAATCATAAAACAGATTGGCAACCTGTTGTGAAGTGTATTGGGAGATAACCACAAGTAGGACTGAGCACGGGTATCTCAGACAAAGAAACGAATCATACCAAAGTAGCAGAGGGGGAAAGAGTCATAAGAGCGGAGTATCCTGATATGTCACTGACCTCCTTGGACATGCAAGCCCAGAACTCACTGGCTCCATGAGTCCCTGTGACACTCCATGGATACTCTAAGGGATCACATAAAAACGCAACTTCAGCCCATTCCTTCAACCTCGTGTTGTTCATTGGCAAACCTGCATCAGGCCTTGCCCTTTTAATCTACTCCAGGATGCATGAGATGTTTAAATGCTTCCTATTTCTAAAACTTTTTAGACAGATGGACCCTCTAGAACTGATCCGATGAAAGGCACAGCATTAATTCCCAGTCATGTAGTGACTGCCTTACTGGATGTATGTGTGAACCCTCTGGCACTCACAGCTCAGGTGAGCCTGGGATGGAGGACGGAAGGCAGACTGCCTGTTTTCCATCCAGGACCACTGACTCCAAAATACTTTCTTGGGAAGAGTTGGAGCCCAAAGGCTGCATTAACATCTGTACCTCAGGTGGACAGACAGACCAGTTCCTGTCTTACAGACACAGATGCCACTCTGATATCTCAGACATGGCATATGCTCTTCAAGAAGTTTTATCTTTTTGTCTTCTCCTGCAAGTTTGGCCCCCCCAAAGTTTCTCCAAGTCCTTTTAGTGACCCCAGAGGGATGTACATCCCTCATCCTCTGTACACAAGCTACTGGTTTCTGGGACAGGATGGACCTCTCCTTCACACCACTGCTGAGGGAGCAGCCTGTCATTGTTCCTAAGCAAAGCCCACAAGACTTGATACAATTAGCAATGAAAATCTATTTATTTGTAGCTGAACTGGGGCCCAACTGCAGTTCAGCAGCAGCACAGTATGATGCAGAGAGTCCATCACTGCCTGCAGTGGTAAGAGAGATTGAACAGATCACTCAGGAATAGAAATGCTTGCTTAGATGTTGAATTGATAACATTTCATCACTGTGAATTTGTGTGTTTGTTTTTTAGAAGCAGAAGTTTCCTTGATGCCAGAAACTATTCCCTGTAGGGGAGAACCAGAGCTCCAGAAAAACCAGTAGAAAAGTCCTTTATGAGCAACGATCTGTTCTGGACAACGTCTTTCCCCAGTGCTAAAGCTAGTGGGATTTAATTCCACAGGAAGATCAAGTTGGAAGTGAATTTGTGTCAGCCATCCTAAGGAAGCTATTAGAACCTGTGACCTTGAGCTCAGTCTAGAGGGCTCTTTGTGGGCCTGCTTTGCCTGCGGGCAGTCCGATAAAAGTGTTCAGCCAGCTTGTCTACAGAGGGAATGTGACAGAGCAATCAGTGCTAGAGAGATTGATTTCGAGTGAAATACCAGTGAAGGACACTTGTGATAATAAAGCAAGGCTGGAAGGGTAGGGAGACACCACGTGCAGCATTGGACAGGCTGTTTCCCTCTGAAACTTTCAGGCGGTCTGTCATCTATGTCCGACACGTGGAATTGGGAATGGCTATGGATGCAGGTATAAATAAACCCAACTTCATGACTAGGAGCAAGGGAGGCAAGTCCATGGAGGGGAATGCTGCTTGGAATATCGGGGAGATGCACTCTGCTGTGAGAGGGCTGTTTGTGAGCAGGAAATGCGGGAGCATCCCCTGAGTCAACGGTCAGGAAGTGTTCTCAGTGCCAGTAATTCCTCTGCAGCACAGCTGAGGGAAAAGAGATGGAGGAAACTGAAGGGATAGCCCATCTCAGTCTGCAATGTGCTGGGGAGGGGCAGAGGAGGGGCAGGGACTGAGCTCTGCTCTGTGGGGACCAGGGCCAGGAGCCCAGGGAATGGGCTGGAGTTGTGTCAGGGCAGGGTCAGGGGGGATCTCAGGCCAAGGCTCTTCTTTGCCCAGAGGGTGGTTGGGCACTGCCCAGGCTCCCCAGGGCAGTGGGCACAGCCCCAAGGCTGCCAGAGCTCCAGGAGCATTTGGACAATGCTCTCAGGGACATAGTGGGATTGTTGGGGTGTCCTGTGCAGGGTTAGGAGTTGGACTTCAATGATCCTTGTGGGTCCCTCCCAGCTCAGGATGTTCTGTGATTCTGAGGCTAACTGCACCCATCTGCGTGTCCCAGAGGGCTACAGCAGAATCGCTCCTGCACGGGTAAGTTGTCTCTGACACTGGATACCCCACCCCCTTTTCCCTGTGATAGAAGAGGTTTCACTGCAGAAGAGGCTCTGCAGTCAGTGATTCCCAGCCTTCCCTGTTTGATCTGCAACAGGAGTGGCCACACAGTCCAGTTTCTGTGGAAGGAGCCAAAGCAGATGAGATGAAGTTCATGCTGGTTTTTTTGTCAACTTTATTGCAGCAGTGGGAGTACAGACAATACCTGACTCAGCAGAAAGCTGTATGCTATAATCTATCAAAAAATTTTCAGATAAATCTGAACTATAAGAGTGGGTTTGTATTGAATCAGCACTTTGCATCACTTGCCTGTGGCATTTTGGATCCAATATCGAGAGTCGCAGTGCCAGATTTACTGTATTGATGAGCCACAACCTCAGCTTCTGCCCAACAGGGCAAAAGCAAGAGGGAAAGGCTTTATTTCAAGCATCTATGGAATATTTAGAGACATAAAAGAACATTTGGATGGGAGAGAAGAACATAAAGAAAGAAGGAGGCTGGTGGCATTTTCTAAAGCATCCCAGTATTAGCAAGGATGTGATTCCTGAATAATTCAGTGCTGTAGTGACCAGCAGCCCTGAAGCCAAACCAACAAGATTTCATTACACCCTAATAACATGTAGTCTTTAGGCTGCAATATTCATCAGATCAATACTTGTACTTCTATCAGGAGGCTGTACATTTGTTTTGTTACCCCTTTAGTATCTCCAGAGAGTCTGTTGTTTTGCACAAATAGAGTCACCGTGTTACTCTGTTATTATAATGAATTTTTCTAGAAGAGACAAACAACACTCAGAAAACTGCAAACTACACTTTTAGCCAGCATGGTTTCTAGCATTTTTAATAAATGTTTTTGAAAAACAAACCACCCTGACAGCAGACAATTGTGTTTATCCCCTGCCTGCAAAGATCTGCCTGCTCTTCAGATAACCAATTTCTTCGAATTACTAATAAGAGTTTTAAGAGCAATCAAAGCTCCCAGTACCTGCAATTCAACAGTTGGAAATCAGCTATAATTTGCATTAAAAATAAAGCCAGTGGTGCCCCATAGCTTGGACATTGCAAGCTGCAAAATAAGATACACTAACCACCCAGGCTTATGGCACAGTGCTCCAATTAAAAGTGTGTCAGCACTTCTTGTAAAACTCTGTTTCTGAGGGTTTTCTACCAGCTGCTTAACTTCATGTAGCATAAATGTTCACAGTCCAGCAGCAAAGATATTATGTGCAAATTGCCCCTGCTGTGTAGAAAATAAGCCTGGAGAACCCAAACCTGCAAAATATAGTAAAATGTGCAATATGTGTGTTATTTATATACCCCTGGTCTCATCTGTACATCCTGCAGCAAGTTTTGAGTGATGAGGAGCATGTAGGGGCCTCAGAGACTAATGTGGATCCCATGCAAAGCCAAGTGTGGGCTCAGCTGATGCTGAATCCCAGAGTAGTTAAGGTTGGAAGGGATCCTCAAGACCACAACACTCTGACTCCCTGCCATGGGCAGGAACACCTTCCACTAGACCAGTTTGCTCCAAACCCCAACTAGCCTGGCCTTGAGCACTTCCAGGGATGTGGAATAAATGATGCAGCACAAATGCCTCTGTACCCTTCAGCAATGGGACACCAGCAGCAGTTGGAACTCCCAAAAAAAAGAGGCTTTAGAGGGGGCTCAAAATCCTGCTTGTTTTCTCCCTGTGGTACCAGGCAGAGAAAAATTCTATGCAAGGAGCCAGTAAACTCTTCAGAACAAGACATAGCTCCTATGGATTTTGGGTTGTAGCACATCAGTCCATTTAGGAGGCAGAAGAAGAACATTTCTGTCTGAAATTTCTGTTCTGTCTAATCATAAAAAAAGACCTTGAATATAAAATCAGTAAAAATAGTTTGCAGTAATGAAAAGGAAAAAAAAATTAAAGCAAAACAGACTGAAACAAATAATTTAGGTCCAAAATGAAACCTATTGTGTAAGGCTTTATATTTCACATGATGGACAGTGCACTCATTATTCAAATAGCTTTCATTTTTCATTTTACTATTCTCTTTGTGCCTGATGAATTTTACCAAAAGCAAAACATTGCCTACTGGTTCCAACAGAAAATATGATTTAAACATTTTTTCTTTGCTCTGTCACAGCAGTGATTCAACCCACAAAACACTGGTGGGATCACATATGGTGCAGATGCTCTGCAAAGTTAAAACACTACCAAAAACATTAATCTGAGCAGCTCCAATAATCTGAGTTACATTTCATTTGGTAATCAACAGCAGGATCTGAAAACTGTTCTCCCTCTCGTGGCACATGCTGTGACTTTGCCAAAGCACATCCCCACTTGCCAGCTGAACACAGGGAAGAGGGATAGGAGATGCACCCAGGTGAACAGTGACAGCAGTGTCATTGAAGGGGGAAGGTATTTCTTATGAGGAGCTGGTGAGAATTCAGATTTTCACTGCCTTTTTTCCCCTCAAAGCAGACTGTAAGTTTCTGGTGAATGTGTGGCAGCAGCACTTAGTCCCCTCACTGCTCAAATCTGTCCTCCTAAAGTAACTTCAGATGTGTCGAGGAGTAACACTCTAATCCTTTCCTACAGAATTATTATTCACAATATGAATAATAACTGCAGTCTGTGTCTGTCCCTCAGAATCCTGGAAATATCACATTATTCATAGAGACAGGTTTAATATGGTTCTCACTGCACTGTGGCAGACAAGCTCAGGGGAGAAAGCCCCCGCTGCTCTTTGCAGGAAGGTGACCCATCTGACGCCCTTTGCAGTCTCACTGTTTTAACCTATTATGTCTGACTGCTGCCATGTCGGATTGTTCCCCAAACTTACCCAATTCTACTAAAATGAC
Organism: Serilophus lunatus; assembly: GCA_013399895.1. Lineage (NCBI taxonomy): Eukaryota > Metazoa > Chordata > Aves > Passeriformes > Eurylaimidae > Serilophus > Serilophus lunatus. Next base: position 665,004 of record VXBA01002510.1, read on the forward strand.
AGTCAGCATGAGCTCCTGGCTCAGGGCTGGGAAAAGGAACACCTGGTTTCTAGGGCTGTCCCTGTCACTGCCATGTGGGTCACTGGGATGTCCCTTCCTTCCACCTACACCAAGTGGAAGATTAGGGAGGAAAGAGTCCTCCTGCAAAGGACCTGGGAAGATGAACACACAAGCCGCTTCAGGGGTGTCATTAATGTTATTCTGCCAGTCAACTGCAATTAGGAGTGATTAGTTCTGCCTAATGCAAATGACTCTGGAACAGGAGAGCACTGATGTACATCAAACACCCCAACTCAGCGCCTTTATCAGCAACAAGAATCTTGCCACGGACATCAGGGGACTCAGGACATGCCTGGTCACATCCAGACTCCTCATCTTTGTGCAGATGTACATATTTTATTACTTAAAGCTAGGAACAGTTAGATGTTTATTTAATGCACAGAAGAGATCTCATTATCTCTCTGTTTTATAACACAGTCTCTATAATGCTTCTCTTTATGGCTCATTCCCTGGAATGAACTGGGTTGCAAATGAGAAACAGACATTCGGGGGTTTGGGGCATAAGTGACAATCCCGACTCATTGATTCTTAGCTGAGCTCGAGCCTTTTCCATGGGTTTTGTAGAGCTGGGCAGAGCAGGATTAAAACCTTTCTACCAGAAAAAGTGCAGCTGATGGTCACTCAGCTACCAAGGGATCACTATGGCATTTGGGTACTTAAGAATCTTCCCAGTCCCATTAAATATAAAATCAGACCCATTCCAGAGGGGCAGGGCAGCACAAAAGTGCAGTTCCTGTTATACACTTCAGAGGGCATAGCTCCTATTTCCAGTATTTCATTTGCAATTGCAATTGGTGCAAAAATAAGGCCTCAATCACCTTTACCTTTCGGAAAAGTTGTTGACATTGTTATTTATTAAATCTGATGCTTTCCTGCTACTAAAACCTACAGTTTTCAGCTGAAGTACAAAAACTTCTAAATTCTCTGTATGCTAATTTATTTATACGAGCTGTGTAGGCATTAGCTCTGCAATGAGACTATTAGTAACACACCAACTAGGCTATCTCTGCTTTGAATGTTTAAATATGCAGCTCCAAATGATGCTCAAAGATTTAAAGCTCCCAACATATTCGGTGCTTTTCATCATAAAACTCTTTTGCACTGATGATTTTACAGAGCTTTGCTTGTGTGCAGGCACTTAGTGGAAGACCAATTGCACAACCTTTTTCCCCTTACAAGCATTCCCGAGGCTAAATAAGACTTTACCAGCAACAACAACACCCATCAGTTATCTGTGCTGTAGTGTAAACAATGAAATTCTTATTATGTACTCAGAATTCACAGAGCCATTTCCATGGTAACTCTGTTTTCATGTCATATCTTTAATGAATAGGTAATGAAAGAAATGCTGCATTTACAACTTCATTACGAGTAAAAAAAATACAGCAGTAAATTTGAATTATAGTAGCTGTCATTTTTAGAACATGTTGAAGATCATGCAGGAATTTCAAGCCTGTCATTCTGAAGTGACAAAGTAAACACAAGCAGAAAAATATACCAGGCACTCTTGTTTTTTAATTCCACTCTTCAGTTTGTTCTGCTATTCATAATTTTCTGATACAGAGTAAAAGCTTAAGTAATAAAGCAAGGTCATTGTGGGATGATGGGGCAGGCACAGCTGGAGACAAGTTGTGTACTTGTGAACACGTGTAGCAGCACTAGTGAATGTTAATGACTCGATCCATCATATTTTAATTACATAAATCACTGAAGTGCTGACTTCTATAGGTATTACTTTGTGGAGAGATACAAAATGCATCACGGGCTGGAGATGATGTTTACCTGTGGGAAAGGACCGGAAAGTGATTTTGACTGGTCCGATAGACAGGGAGGGAGATAATGGGAACCAGCCAGGAAGAGTCAGGCAGAGAAAGATTGCAGCATAAACCCCCCACACTGTAACCACTCCATCGAGTTACAACATGAAGGAAATCAATGAGCCAATCCAACGGGAGCTGCCAGATCCACAGGCTGGCGAGGCAGGGTCCGGCTCACGGGAACAGGCGGAGATTGGAATGCAAGACACGGAGCCAAGTAACTTTCTGTGTTTAAAATTGCTGCAGGCTGAGACTGAACCTTTCCACTGCCCATCCTCACCAAGAGCAGACCTGCAGCGTGTTTGAGAAAGATGCTGAAATCTTCCTTCTCAAATGGTGCCACAGGGCAGGGATGAGTGCCTTGACACATCCAACCTGCACAAACATCCTCTCCCATCACAGGCTCGGGGGGACCAACACAATGTCACGACTCCACCACAAACCCCTCATACATCATTCACTGAATCGCATATTTCTTATCTCACGTGTGAATAGACGGGAATCTGTGTCTGTTAAAAGGTTCAGAGCCTGCAGAACAAAAAAGAACCACCAGGAAGTACCTGAGTGTGACACAGTCCTCGGTGGCCCTGATTGACTCAGCACTGGAGTTGGTGTGGGCAAAATATTCACAGAATCACAGAATCATTGAGGTCGGGAAAGACCTACAAAACCATCAAGTCCAACCTGTGACCCATCCCCACCTTGTCCCCCAGCCCAGAGAACCGAGTACAAGCCCAGTCATTCCTTGAACACCTCCAGAGATCCAGACTCCAGACCTCCCTGGACAGACCCTTATGCTTGGCCCTTTCCAACATTCCTTAACTGTCATTCCAACAGGGAAGGCTTGAGTAGATGCACAGGGAGCTTTCGGGACTGAGGAGTGGATCTGCTGCTCCTGAGGAGTGCCTGCAGTGCCATGTCACAGAATATCCTGAGTTGGGAGGGACCCACAAGGATCATCCAAGTCCAACTCCTGGTAACGTCCCTCCTCATCATTGCCCCTGCTCCCCACAAGGAAGCTCAACTTGGACTCACCACCAACATCCCTCCCTGCCAGACACAGACAGGAATTATGGCAGATGAGGAAATTATCATCACACCCCCTGCCCGTCACATGGGCACAGGACACCAGGCAGACCCTTCTCTGCAGCTGCAGAGGAAACAACCCTTCACCAGCAGCTTCCAGCACTCCCTTAGCCAGGACTTGTTGCCGTCCCACGGGGGCCAGTCCTGCCAAGCAGACCTCCTAGAGGACTTGAGCCAGGCTTTTCCTGCTCTTCCTTAGACAGCTCTTCCACAAATCAATACTGAAACTGGGCAATACCACGCACAAACCCCAAAATAGGATTATGGAGCAGCAGTCCTGAGAGCAGCTTAAAAGCTTGGGCAGGTAGTCAGGTGAATTGGTGCTCAGTCACTAAAAGTTTTCATTGAATCAAATTCAGATAATTTTGAATTAAATCTTTCTGATGGGGACAGCACAACCAAGTGCATTAAACACTGTTGCTGTTTAGGAGCTGCTGGGAAGGAGGTGCATGTGTTTGGGACATGGGTTTGTCTGCAGAGAAGATTTTTTAGTTCTTGAAAGCGGTGATTTGGGACAAAGTAGGATTGGTACAAAGTCATTCTAGATGGAGGCCAGAGATGTTGTAGAGATTAAACTTGTTACAGGAATATTTTATAGCCCACCTGAACAAAACCGAACAACTGGACTGTGAAATGATTGAGCAAATAAAAAGAAGCAGTAAAAATGCTGCAGTGATAGAAATGGAAGATTTTTAACTACCAGAGCATAGGCTGGAGTCCATTAAGAGCATGAAATAAGGCTGGAGGAGTGTGAGAATGTGTGGCTCTCAGTGGATTTGATTTTTTTTTTAAGAACTCATTAAATGCCCCAGCAGTTGTTACCTGGGTATTAAATAACAGGGAATAAATACATCTGCCCCATCACTACTAAAGTGGGTATTATTAAGAGTTGGATGTAAAGGACTGGACACATGAACTGCATGAATAAAAGCTCAAACATCCTGAGCACACATCCCCCAGGTACATTTCTGGGCACCATCTCCAGGTCCTTTCTCCATAACTACTGGTGCACAGACCAGCATCTCTTCTGGCATTTTCCTGCCAGGGCTGTTGGCAACTGGTGCCCTGAGAAGGGCTGGAACACAGGGAATGGAAATGGAGTGCATCAATAATATTTAAGACAACTAAGCAAGTGTGAAGGGAAATTTTTCCTTTAATTATGTTTTGAATCTTTTTCACCAATTACTGAAAAAATTCACACCCACTGTAGATGTTACCAGGAAAAAAAGAGGAAGAAGAAGGCCCATCAGGTCTCTGAGGGCTGGGAATCCAACTGAGATCAGAAAATTTATTGATGCTCATTTTATATCCATTTGTTTTTGTGTCAACATTGCCCATTAGCTCTTTCCCCCTCACTTATGTATGTACCCTCGACATTTATCAGCGAACATCAGATCCTATCTCAGGGATATTCTGCTGGTCAAAATGACCCAGGCTATTGTATCCCCTCCTAAAATCTCAGCTCCCAGCACTGAGCAGGATCAGAGCCACAAGTGGCAGCTCAGCAGGATGGTCACAGACAGGAATATATCACTAGTACTACTCGAAACACCTTCACAGCATCACATCATGGATCAAAATCCTCTGGGGCTGCTGGGTATGGCTCAGTTGTTCTTCCACCTCCCTGCCCCTGACCTGGGAGCCTCTGCTTCTCCCAGAATCCACCACTGTTTGTCCCTAAGGGCAGATGCTTCATCTTATCCTTTTCTGCTATTCCAGTCCCAGATTCCATGTATACAACACAGCAAATCCTTGTCCTGATGATGTTTTCCATTTTGTGCTATCTCCAAACTCCGTTAGCACGGTCCCACTCCCCAAGGCAATTCCTGGGAATATTGCACAAGATTGTGACAAGACTAGTCTCTGAGGAATGCTCTGGGTAACCTCCACCTAACGGGATGCCTTCCCTCTTAATGCAATCTGTTTTCATTTCCACCTGTGGCTTGTTCCTTATCAGCCTTTCAGGTTTTCTGCTAATCTCCACCACCTCCATTTTCCCTGATAATTTCCCATGTGGTGCTATATCAAATGCTTCACTGAAGTCCATAAAGATGAGAACTATTGCATTTTCTTTGTCAAGAAGATCAGTTAAACTATCAGAGAAAGAGATCAGGCTTGCATGACCCGTGACAGCATCAGACAGAAAAGAAGTATGTTACTCTATTTTGCATTTATATCCTCTTTTGCAAATTATTTAATAAATTTAATTAAAGGTTTTATGTGCTGGTTTTCCTCCAAATATCACCTGAAGCCTTGTACACTGCTGAGATCAGACAATGGGGACATTGTCCACCCCCTTGTCCCCCACTGTTGGTGCAGGTGCTGTGTGTGCTGTTCTCCCAACTGACATTCCTGTCTCTTAACATTAACCCTTCCCCATCTGAGCACACTGAGCACCTTGGATATTGCTTCTACTTGAGACCAGGGAAATTCTTACAGCTTGATTCCTGCAGCCAACCAGCCTCTGTCTCACATTTTTCTTGAAAACCAAGAAAAAAACCCCGGGTTTTTTGGGATCATACCTTTGCTATTTCTACACAACCCCCTCTGCACTGTCCTAATTTCTTGTTCTATCTTCTTACTCCTTAAAAGCCTTGGTATCTCTTCTAATTTTCCTTGCAAAGTCTATTTTGGCTGAGGTTTTTTGCACTTACTTTATCCTTACATTTCCTAAATTCCTTCAAGCACTTAACTGTATCTTTAGGACCTCGGGGTTGATGAAAACAACTTATGGATCCTCTGTCTGTGCATCTGTTCCCACCTCTAAAGCAACTGAGTTCATTCCTTTCTAAAACCATCTGCCTCATCTGATAAGCCCCTGCCACCTACAAGGGAGAGTGGGGTCGGCCTCTGTCCCTGGTACCCAGGACTGACCTGGAATAGGGGGTGCAGGAACAGGAGCACACCCAAATCACAGTTCTGCCACTTGCTCAAGGTGTCAGGGACTCCCCCCAGCATTTTAAAATAGTTTTAGTGCTATTTTTGAGGTGGACCCACAAAATCAGACAACAATTTACTTGAGTTTTATGCAAGTTTCGAACAGCTCCTCCTGAAATCCATCGTATTGATGAAATTCACAGGCTGTTCAGTTTAAAAAAAAAAAAAGCAGTATTTGCACTCCAAGTTTCGATACTGGGATGAAGTAGCATTAGGAAAAGAAAAGGAAGGAAAAAAAAATACTAGCTCATCCTCTCAAACCACTGTAATGCTACAACAAACACAGATCTGTCACTGCTGAGAACAGAATAATGAAGAGTAGCCGGGATTGCACAACTACAAAAGATTTCATTCTCTAATTGTCAAAAAGCATTAAAGATCAACTATTTATTGTGTAGGAGAGGAAGGGAGAACAGACTTCTGTGCCTCCCTTCACCAGAGGTTGTCCCTAATTGTCATGCATGGATTGCAACCAGAGGTTACTGAGCGAAATTTGTTTGCATTTATTAATCAAAAGGAGTCAAAGGCACACAAAGATATCATCAAGGCTCCCTTGTGCTTGGGGAGGCTGACAACTAAAATTCTTGATGAAGTGTTTGCAGAATGTTTGCAATCTGTTCACAGCCTTTTTACTTTGCAGGTGCAAACCTTTCTATCTGTTACATCAAAGAAACAATTGAAAATTAAACATAGTAAACATCTCCGTACAGGTTTTAATCTCCCATTTCCACAGGACAAAGGGAGTAGTATAATTAATTTCAAAGCAATGTTTGAGTTCTTTCAATATTCATTTGGGCACATTAGCATGTCATTAGCTGTGTTTTAAACACTGATCCTTATTTCTTTCTCCCACACACCTTTCTTTTGGCACTTTTGTTTAAAAAAAGTAAAATAAAATAAATAAACGGGAAAGTTGTAGTTCCTGGGAGATTCTTTAATGCTAAAGCACCCATGCATAGATAATTATCTTGCTCAATGAAATAGATTGGGGGAATAATGTATGGCTTTTGAGGTAAAGCAGAAGCCGCAGAAAATAGATGAAGAGAAATAATTCTTTTCAGTGATGTTAAGAACGTGCAGGGGCAAAGACACTCTCACTGAGTTTTGCTATCATGCCTCGTGAATAATGTATTTTATTATATCCATTGTGGTTATCTTTTAATATGTTAATAACACTTCTAACACTCTTCCCCCCTTGTTCTTTTATGTAGTTTTAAAACTCTTTCTTTTATTAAGATGTAACAAATGGAGATGCAATCAATAGATACTTATTCTGTTGGTGACTAACTAGTAAAAGGATTTTCATGTAAGTTTAATTTTAAACACAGATCTGTTTGAACAATGTCTACAGGGTAATTTCAGCCATCTATCTGCAGCATTTCCTGTAGCATTTCCGAGCTAACTCCTAATAACATCCTCCCCCTTAGGTATATTAATTTTATACATCCTGAGCAGGAGATTGAACAGTCCTTAAACAGCCACACAAGGTCACTGACACCAACAAAAATAGAACCTTGCTTTGTGCTTTTATCAAGCCACACTGGCGTTTATGTTGCCCTGGGTGGGCCTGAACAGCACGGATATTTGCTGGAGTTTTATACACAATTGTTTTCAAGAACCATTCAGCTCAATTTGTATTGAAAATATTACTTGGGAAACAATGAGCCTTTCAGACGTGTTGGCTGTCTTTCAGCTGGAGCAATAATTTCAGTGTTTGGAGCGAGGTATGAAAAGGGCCATGAGTGTACCCAGGCTGCCAATCACAGGGGCAGGGCAGCAAATCCCAGGATGTCCAGGCCAACGAGGATCACTGATGTGCTTCTGCTGCCCCTCCCATCCATGGGCAGCACCACCCTGAGGCACCTAAACTGATGGTCCATTGATGGTCTGTCCAGCCCCAGATGAGCAATGGATCACCCTTCAAAAACCTTGTTCACTGGCCACATCCCAGCCTGGCACAAGAGCCATCTTTCCTCTTGTCAATGTAGTGGCAGTCCCCCCAAGGGACATTGTCTTAATGCCAAGCTGGGCCGGCAACATCCCCACACCTCCTCACCAGCCTCCTTGAACCAAGAACAAACCTGGGCTTTGAATCTCCACTGAATTCAAAGAATCATGGAATGGTTTGGGTTGCAAGGAACTTTTAAAGGTCAATCAGTTCTACTCACCTGCCATGGGCAGGGACACCTCCCACTATCCCAAGTTGCTCCAAGCCCCATCCAACCTGGCCTTGGACACTTCCAGGGATAGGGCAGCCACAGCTCCTCCAGGCCCCCTGTGCCAGGGCCTCCCCACCCTCATTGTAAAAAACTTCTTCTTTATATCTAATCTAAATCTACCCTCCTTCAGTTAAAACTATTCCTCCTTGTCCTGCTGCAGCAGATCCTATCAAAAAGTCTGTCCCCATCCTTCCTATAGGCCCCTTCAGGTACTGGAAGTTGTGGCTGCCCCATCTCTGGAAGTGTCCAAGGCCAGGGTGGAGCAACCTGGGATAGTGGGAGGTGTCCCTGCCTGTGGCACAGGGTGAGACTGAATCAGCTTTAAGGTCCCTTTCATCCCAACCCATTCTATGATTCCATGATTCTAAAAGGTCTCCCTGGAATCTTCTCTAGGTCATTAGAACTCGGCATGTCACAGCCAGAGCTCTTGAAATGGGGACAACTTACAAAGTCTCCAGACAGCAGATCCATTTGCTGCTCTCCTGCCTGCACTGGGCACACACCTTTCCACCCTCTCCAGAGGTTACCAAGAGAAGGTCACCAGGAATGGTCCTCACACAGCAGAAAGGACAACTCATTAGGTCTTCATTTATGATTTGCAGAAAGAGGTGCTCCATGCACCATCAGAGATCTTCTCAGGGTATATTGGTGATGAGTACCAAAGCAACACCGACCCTGCAGTCTGACCACAGCTCACGGGCAGGTGACAGCACAGGTGACAGCACAGGCAGGGGCAGTACAGGTTAGTGAGTTGGCAAATTTCCCTGGGGCTCTCAAAGAAAGAGGTGGGTATTTCATAATTACTTAATTACCTCAAGATCTTCACTCTCATCTCACACTTTTCAGCAAGAACAAGGAAATGCACAGGAAATGCTAATTAAGCCTGGATGGAACAAGAGGAGGGATTCAGTTTTCATCTGAGCTACAAGAATATTGAACTCCCCAAGTCTTGCTGTGTGCCTCACAAGGAGGAAGGAGGGAATAAGTGTTTAACAAGACAAAAATACCTTACTGAGTATCTCTGAGTTTTGTTAAATACTCTTTAAGTATTCCTATCCTTACTGACACACATGTAGGATAATTAAATGAGCCAACAGTCCCCTCGCAGCCATTCGCCACCAACAGCAAGATTTGTACTTCAAATATATCTCTTCAGAAGTGTGATGAGGACCAGCTGACTAAATCCCAGGGACAGCCCCAAACACAGGCTGATCTGAAGTTTTCCTGCAGTGAATTTTTCAGTCTTTCTCTGCTTCTACCTACAGCCTTGCTGAGCCTGCTCATCTTCAGGAACGTGCAAAATCAAGGACAACAGACCACGCAGGCAAAGCTTTGAGTCAGCTCCTATTTTTATCCGAATCGTTCTGCTCACTTTCTGAGCAGGATCCCCCAGGTCCCCAGAGCACAATCCTGTGCAGCTGCACACAAACAAGGGCAGATTTTACCCCTTTTTCCTTTCAGCAGCCCAGGTGACCCTTGCTGTGCTCCAGACTCCACATGATCAACCAGCAGCTTGCTCCAAACGTTGTTCCTGTGGACAACATGAGAATGACCCATCTGAGTGACTTCTTCTCCAAGCAGACATCATCTCCAAAACCCAGATCTGTGTGGGGCTCCTTGGAAGAGATGTGCTTGTGAAGGGCAATATTCAGCAGAAAACACGCAGAATGGTGGGAGTCTGAGTGTACACAAAGAAGCACAAATGTATATATTTGTGTACCACACATTATCCAACAGAATTGAATTTTTCCACCCAGGGTCAGCACACATTTCGCAGATGTATTTGTTTCTCTTGATATTATAGAACTTAATTACAAAACCTCAATTTTCATACATTCTATTCATTTTCATACAGAGTGGAAGCAAATGAAATAGTCTTTTTTCTTTTATTTTTTACACTCAACTGGGTGTTGCTGTGATGAAATTAAATTAAATACGACACACTTCTGAGAGAAACACTTAGTCCCTTCAAAACAAAGACTGCTTTAGGTCAGTGCTTTAATTGTGTGGGTATCCTCAAAGCCAGCACAACAAGTGTTTCACATGAACATGCTGACCCCTAATTCAAGCTATGAAGGTGTGAGAAGACTCTTCCATTTTAACCTATAAAAAGAGAGCAGAAAACAAATAAAACAAACCTCAAGTCTCCTGCTGCAGAGTAAATGCCTGAATTATGAAGCATTTCTGGAGGCCCCTCAAGCAAACCCTTCAGCAGGGCAGCACCTGCTGCTGCTGCTCACCCAGACTGGTTTTGGAGCTGTGACATCCTGGGATCTAAACCACAGCTTTAGGGTCAGTTTTGGCACTGCTTTTTCCTATAGAACAGAGTGTAGCTTTGCACCTGCCTGTGCAATCTGAGGCTTTTGAGGTAATTCATGGTCTTTTCCTACAAATTTCTTGCAAAGGTCACGCTCATCTCCCAGTCTGGTGGTAGTACTGGAGTTGCTGATTGACCATCAGCCTTTCCCCAGGACATCAGGGTTTATCAAGCAGCAAAGGTCAGAGTTGGTGTGGTTCCCTCTGCCAGCTCCTCTCAGCTCGAGGTCCCCTCATCAGTGTGAGGTGCAAAGCAAAGGGGCACAGCATGGCCCATCCCACCCCTGCACAATGGGGGATGTCCAGGATGTGTTCTCCCTTTTCTCCACAATCCAGCAAACTGTCAAGGCTCCACGTGAGAGCCCATGGGTGACAGAAGCAGCACCAGGTGAGACTGTGGCCAGGAGCAGAGGGGGGAAATGAGACCATCTCTTTTTTGGTGACACACAGACATTCCGCGATGTCACCCAGCACCACCTGTAGCCCTTCTTGTCATCACATCCTTATGAAAAATGTCCTCTGAAGAGCACACCAGGTTTCTACCTTTGCTGCCATCCCTGCTGACATCTGGCTGTGCACACTCATCCTCAAAGCCAGTCCCCCAGGGAGCACAGCCACATCATCTATTCCCATTTGTCTCCTGGCTCACCACACAAAGAGCTGCTTCTGCCACTCCCCAGAAAGCCTTTGCAACGCAACAACACACCTCTGAGCTAAGCTTCCTTCTCCACTTCTGAAACTTCCAACCTCTTTCAAATTTTCTTCTCCTTTCTTCCTTTTCTGAGTTTCCCACTAAACACACCATGAACTAGACTGTCCCTATTCCAGTTTACACCACCACCACCTCCAGGTGCCGCATGCCTCTCCCAGCGTCCCTGTGCCTGGCAGCTCCTCCCGACAAACAGGCAAACTGGGATAATGCAGTCAATTACCAGTTGCTTTGTTCTCCCTCAAAAGGCTCCATTTCAGCATGTTATTCCATTCTGTTTCACCTACCAGTCTCCAATGACTTTGATTACTCATCTGAAGAATAATAAAATAGCTCCTTATCAAGGCTTTAAAAAATAATACACCTTGACATGATTGAAAAGTCGGGGGAGGGGGGAGAAATAATTATTTTCAAAACTAACAGAGTTAAGTCTCTCACTACAGAGACACAAGAGAAGCATGAGCTACTCCAGAAGGAAAATATCGAGACTGAGTTCACAGGGACTACAGGTTTGTAACTGTAATTAAAATATGAAGAAGAACATTTGATAATAACTAAACTCAGAGACACTGCACAGCAATTAAACCCAATCTACCGAGAGGTGAATCTATGGAAGTGCAGTAACATGGTAAGAAAGCTTATAAGATGGCACATAGATCTAATTAACCTAAGCACTACAGACAACCCAATCTGAAGGCAAAATATTTCCACTTGCTGGTTCTTCAGTCCCAGAAACATTCCCAGGGCTTCAAAACATGGAGAAGAGACTCCTCGGGTGTTGTGGCACATCTATGGTAGTAGGAAGGGAAATTATGGAGAATTTTGAAGCCAGATTGCTTCTGATGTTAACAAAAAGCAGAGGCAATGTCTCTGAGGGCATCAGTATGTAAAAACCACCCTTGCAGTAAAGAATTTCCTCCTAATATCAAATCTACACAAAATACACTCTTTCAGCTTAAATCCATTCCCCTTTTCCCATCACTCCATGTCCTTGCCAAAAGTCCCTCTCCAGCTTTCATGTTTTTGTGATTTTTCCTTTTTGACAAGACAATGTAGGAGAGCCTGGGGAAGAAGCTGAAACCAGGAAAAATTTGAAAACAATGTTTACCGGTTATATAAATCTTTTAAGAGACAACCTAATCTGCAAATCCAGTATTTATAAGCACAGTTAAATTTTGGGAGCTCGCAGAGGTAACTCATGTGGCCCCCAGCCCCAGGGGAGGAGATGATTCCTCTCTCCAGAGCATGCCCATCACTGTTTTCTCAGGAGCTGCTAAGCCAAGGGGCTGGTTGTGGTGGGCTGTTATTTACAGCAGAACAGTCACCACACAAACCCCACGGAGGGACTGCATTGTTTGTTTGTTAAGTGTCTCTTTGTTAAGTGCTCTGACATCCAGGGTGAGGAAGGACGTGAATAAATGACAATACAAAGCATATGGAAGGGGAGCACAATGGAAGCAGTTTGCAGTTTATTTCTGCGAGTCAATAACTATTCTTTTAGCTGTAATTTTTAGTCTTTATTATTCCAAGATACAGTTATTTGTAAGTGGGTGAATGAGGAAGGGCTTCAGTATCAGAATGCAATGATGCTGTCACATTGTTGTGGTGTTAATCAGGGGATCTAATTTTATGTGTAGTCCAAACATCAACAAATCTTTTTTAAAGGTATCGACTTTATTGATTTTAAGACATATTGTAGCTCTTGGGGCAAAGACAGAGGAAAGTTCTACACAGATGTTGTGCAGCAAAGAAATAGATGTAATTACTACCACCTTGTGTTTGCAATGTGTGCTGGCTGTGCTGGAGCTCCACGGGAAGCCAGGAGCTCTCCCAGTGAATTCCAAAGCAGCAGGTTAGAGCTGGATATGGGTAGTGTTCAAGAAATTCTCATTATTCTACTTGTTAGAGGAAGAAGTGACCAAGCACTTAAATGTGGAATGGGGCTTGAAGCAATGACTTGGGTACTGGGACTACCAGAGCCTCTGGGAGCCACCCAGGAGCAGTTGTTCAGTTGGTCAATGGATCTGAATTCCCACATGACAGTGGGGAATATGCAGCTTTCTATAGAGCTCTCTTCTTTTTTCTGTCTCTCTCCCTTTAATTTTTAGGCCATTAGCTTCTTCAGACAAGGGCTTTCTCTTACTACTTGAGTGCAAGATGCCTCACACTGGGACTCCAGCCTATCTGGTGTGCAAATGGCAGCTAAACCGTAACAAATTAATCTCTCTCTAAAGTTTGATTTTAAAAGCTTCTCTTAAATATATGGAAAAATCACCTGTGTCTAAATGGATAGGTCAGGACAAAGAGTATTCCTCATTTTTCTGCAAAAGCTGAAGCCAAAGAAGAGAATTATTTCATAAAGTTCATAAATTGAGGGCCACAATAAAAATCCCCCAAGTCTCTATGTTTCTGCAGACTGATCCTTCTAGCTGAGCTCAAGCACCACAGGTGGGAGGGCTGACAGGAGAAGGCATGGGGGGAGAGAACAGACTTTCCGAGACATCTACTCAGTCTCTGTTAACGTCATTAATCCTCGTGTATCTGGGCAGAGACAGGCCATTTCTGCTAAGCAAACTTGCCATAAAGCCACTCACACTTTCTCCAAGTATTTTCTGCTATGGGGAACCCACAGGATGGATTATCCAGCCCAGAAATGCTCCAGGGTTTTCCTGTGAGGACACTGGTTGGTTCCAATTCAGTCTGTCACATTGCTTGACCTGATTTCTGAAGAAAGAGTCCTGACTTGGAGGTCTCTGGATGATCAAGTTCTTGCCATGAGGGAACTTCCCATCAAAAATTGCTGGGTTAAAGGACACCACTATTACTATTTCTTCAAATCTCCTCTCTTTGATTTTGGCAGTTGTCCCACATCTAATTCAGACATTTTATTTAATAGTGAACTACTTCCAGTTTTAACCTAAAAAGTACTTCAGATTGTTTTGAGTTTTATTTTGATGAGAAAACATTTTCAGTTCATACTGGGAAGGACTATTAAAATAAGTTAACTGCATTTTTATTCATTTGCTGAACTAGCAAACACATTTTCCCCCCTCTGCTCCTGTGGTGCTGCCAGCAGGGCACACCAGCACCCTGCTGTGCTCCACGACTGCCTCTCCAAACATGCTTTCCTCCCAAAAATGCTCTCCCCCATACCTGAGGCCCAAAATCTCTTATCTCATAAATAGTAGGAAGGCTTCATGGAACTACTAGTGAGGAAGATAATAGAATGAACTTCAGGAAGAACATGATGAGTATTACAGAGAGAAATCTCCTTAACTTTATTAAAGGAAATGACTTGCAATAGACTTTAAGCATAATCCTTCTTGCTGTTTTTCAATATTGATAGGAACTACTGAATACATCTTTCAGTTCCCATAAAGACTTTCAGGGACAGTGTCCTGAGACAATTCTTGCTGGAGATCCCCTGTGATCTCTCCAAACAAACCACCCTGTTCTAACTGTGCTGCTACAAGGTACCATGAGACAGTAAATCATGAGAGCAACACTCTGTTATTTATAAGTGGGGTTCTTGTATTAACAACTACACAGAGCTAAATGTAATAAAAAATGTCAAACCTTCTTAGGATTCACTTAAGAAGAGCATGTTGTCTAGGAGACTTTAAGGACTGCTTCAAGTCACAGACCTGGTATGGAGTGGTAGGACAAGGAGGAATGGCTTTAAATTGAAAGAGAGTAGGTTTAGATCAGATATAAGGAAGAAATTCTTCCCTGTGAGGGTGGGGAGGCCCTGGCATGGATTGTCCAGAGAAGCTGTGGCTGCCCCATCCCTGGAAGTGTCCAAGGCCAGGTTGGAGCAACCTGGGATAGCGGAAGGTGTCCCTTCTCATGGCAGGGGGTGGGACTGGATGGGCTTTAAGGTTCCTTCCAACCCCAACCATTCTATGATTCTGTGATCATACAACTGGCACCTTTCCCATCTCCTTACACTTTCTAGATTACCAGGCTTTCAAAACTCATTCCACTTTCACCCTACTCACACAGACCTCATTTCCCTAAAACACCGTGATCTTCTCCATGTTCTCTCTTGTTCCTTTACACCAACGACAGAAGTTGAGTGCAGGGGGAGGATGCAGTTCCCTGCTGCACGTCTTGGAAAGCATTGCTCCCACAAAGACTTCCTTTACACTTTCCTTGTTCCTCAGGTCTCTAGTTCCCACACTCCACACAGGGTGGGTCTGTGAGGTCCACAGTGTTTGTGCATCCACAGCCATTTCTCACTCCTCATTGTGGCACAGGAGTTTCTGCAGCAGCATCTGTGGTGTTTTGGAGAAACTCGTGGAAAGGGCTGGCTTGGGGCTGTACAGCGAGCAGGATGAAAGGCAGGCACGGAATCACAGAGGCAGGCATTGTGCATAACCTGCCTGGCAGAGGGATACAACAACTGGGGTATAATAAGATTATTACAGTGCAAAGTTATTCTGTTGAGATAAGGAAGAATTTTAATGACTTTTGTAGAAGGTATCAAGCCATCGTGAGCCAATCGGAGCCGACTGGTTTGGCAGACGTGGGATTGCTTTGCTGAGAGGCACCCGGACAGCTCCATGATACCCTGTGACTGAAAGGGGAGATAAATCTCTCAATCTCTTTTTTTAATTTCAATACAATTGCCTTATTACAGCGTTCTGTGAGGAATATGCATGGCACTTCCCAAGGGTTTTGCTTTTCCCAGTAGCGAATGTCTCACTCAGTGTTTGGGCAGAGCAGCTCTCTGCTAAATTGCTCACAATGCAGGCTATTACAGAATAGAGGGACCCTGTGGGTATGATTGAAATTTATATGCACAGAACAATCAAGAATGCCAAGTGCACTGGATAAACTGTAGGTAGGTGGCAGAAGGCAGATAAGCAGCCTAGGAGGTTTAAGTTACAGGATCTTAAGCTGTAGAAAGATTCATTCTATAATTTACATTACAACCAGTTTCATTTGTAGAATGAATAATGGAAAGCTCCTACAGATAAGTATTTGAGGTCCAATCCTGGGAGGTGTTGAGCACTCAGCTCCCACTGAAGTCAGCGTTCCAGGCTGTTTCAAAAGAGTGTGTGTGTGTGTGTGTGTGTGTGTGCAGCTCGGGGTGTTGCCTGAACCTGTTCCCAGCCCCCGCGGATCCTCAGGCTGGGAAGGGGCTTTCACAGCGCGGCTCCCGCTCTCCACATTGTCCTGCTCTGAGACGACTCTGCGTTTTAAGGTTATAAATCACTTCACGAAAAAGTACAGAGTGAATGATTTAGTTACTTTAAAAATACCAATCAAAACATTTAAGTGTTGCTACAGGAAGCTATCCATTTTCCTTTTGCTGAGTAGTCAGGCAAAGATTAATGCATATTTGGATTCATACATAAATACCTCTGTTCAAGTCTAATTAACTCCAAACCAGTAAATCTCCAGCCTTCCCTCCTTTCCAGGGTCTCAGGCCATCACAGGGCAACAGAACTGAAGAAGTGATGCACCACAGGCAACCCCAGGCTGTGACCTGCCTGCAGCCTGACCCCCACTGCCCACCCTCTGTGACCAGGGGCCATCTCGATGGGCTCCCCTTATGCCAGTGGCTCTCTGAGCACAGCACGAAGTCCTGTCTCTGATTTATTGCATTTGTTTTTTCAGGAGGTTAAACTGGCAAACCCCTATTTTCATACAGGTTGATATTTTCCTAACTGTCCCAAAAGCATTTCCAACTAAAATAAAGTATCCAAAATTGTTACCTACTAAAGATGAAAGAAGGTGAGCATTGAGTTGTAAGAATATCCTCAAGGTACAATAATTTTAATTAGAGTTGCAATATTTATTTAGAGTTGCAGTAATTTTATTTATGCAAGCCACTAGATTGAGGAAATGGGTTTGCAGTTTGCAGCTATGGGTTTGATTTGGCCCCATACCCGTATGTTATTAAATAAAGCTGAGAAATATTCAGAGGCAGGGCACGAGAAATTTAATGTGCTCTTAACAAATAATTATTAATTTAATCATGTTACATGACTGAAACATTGGTGTTTCCTTCAATATGCATTAGCTTAATCAAAACGGCTCTTGAGGTAGCAGAGCTCCTGCACCACACATTCTGGATTTAACATTTACCCTGGGAAACAGCGGAGATATCGGGGGGAGAAAAGCCATTGTGTTGAAATGGGGAAGACACTGGGGAGCTGCGATGGCCCTGTGAGCTCCGAGGGGCTATCCCAGGCATTCCAGAGGGGCGGGAGCAGCAGGGACGGGATCGAACAAAGGAGGGGGAGATGCGGAGGGAGCGAGCGGCCGCCGGGAGAGCGCGGGCACAGTCCATAAAGCCACAATGAATGGTAATGACAGGCAATAAAATACCCTTTTAAAAACCCAGTAAAGGATAAAGACTGCGGGCTGCAGCACTGACTGGCAGTGCTGTGGCTGCAAAACATC
Organism: Serilophus lunatus; assembly: GCA_013399895.1. NCBI lineage: Eukaryota > Metazoa > Chordata > Aves > Passeriformes > Eurylaimidae > Serilophus > Serilophus lunatus. The sequence continues at coordinate 682,559 of VXBA01002510.1, forward strand.
AGCAGATTAGCATAAAGCATGGCAAGAAAGTACAACTAAAAATTATTCAGTCGTACCAAATGCTTGCAGGGAATGTAGGCCAAGCAAGCAATCAAAATCAAATAGAAACAAGGTATATGTAATCCCACAGCAAAAAGATTGAGCAACTGTACATTGCCAAGACATTTTAATACTCCTTTAGCCCACAGTTTTTGCAAACCATTAATAAAGCTATAAAAAGTGAGGAAGGCTGCACAATGCAGCTCAGACCAACACGGGGGTGTAATTCTACACCGACACAGCACCAGCGTTAATAGAATCTCTCTCGTGTTACACAAGAAGCCCAGCAAGAGCATCATAAAATGCAATATGTGTTTTCTCTACAAGCTTAAGTGTCTTTTAGCATAATTATTCCTGATGCTTCAGTTATGGGAAGGAACGCTACCAATCTAAGCAGCAAGAAGGTATTTATTTGCCCTTAAGGTGCAATTACATTCTGGAAAATGGCTCTTTTTTAATTCAATGATCTACTGCTTTTGCTTGTTAGGGGTCATACACTGCTAAGACCACAGTCCTTGGACTTATGTGCCTGCTCCTTAAAAAGCTCAAGTTCTCTATGCTGAGATTTGTTTGTTTAACCCTCCTGCTTTTTCTCTGGGTTGTTTTTTTACAGCTTCTGCAGCTCTGGGAGAGAGAGCGATATCTGTTGTGGCACATGGAAAATCACCAAATCATAATTTAAAATTCCAAACACTAGATCTTTGTGCTGAGGATGCTCAAGGCAAAAAGGCCACTGAGTGGCATTCTCTGTTGAATTCACAGAGCTAGCAGTTAAAGAAAAAGAATAAAAAATACCCAAACCAACTTTTTATTTAAATTTCAGCAGATTTGAAGTCATTAAAGTTCATCCCAGGGAATCTTTCCAAGGAGAGACAAGTCTTCCCTGTGCAGCTCCTGCAGTGAGCCTGGCTCCCTTGGGACACATCTCCTGCCAGCCAGGCAGCACCACTGCTCCATGGTGACAGTGCGCCCTCCCTGGGAACAGCCACCAACCTCAACAAAACAGCAAGTTTTAGTAAAAAACTCTCTTCTGCATGGCTAGGAACCTTGGGAGTGAAGCCCCAGCCCCCTCAGACGGGAAAGAGGGAAAGAGCCCCTCTATCTCCCCTTCCTTTGGTGCTGACTTGCCCACGGAGGAGTTTGGGGTGACCACGCTCTCCAGGGATGTCGCCATGGCCCAGGGTAAGGAATCCTAGGAACCAGCACTTCTTGGCTTCAGGAGAAAAATGTGGCTGCACAAACAACATGATGATGGTGTTGCTGAGTTCACAGCATCCACCAATGACCCCAAATCATAAAGTTTACAAAAGGTGACAGAAGCTGTGCCTAAAGAAGAGATCACTTAATGCAGTAACCTGCCAAAGGGTGAAAATCATGAGTGGAAACTGCAACCTCTGTGCACATCTGCCTGTGGATTTGTACACGAGACACAGACAATGGTGTTTGGTGACAGATGCAAACATAAAATTACTGAATGAAGAAAGACCTCTCCAGAAAAAACGGCACATTTCTGGGTAGTTATTTAACATTTCTGGCCCAGGTGTGTATGGCCCTACTTCCACTTGCTACCTTAAATCACAGCTTCCAGTCAAACATGGTTTCTATCACAACACAACAATGGGGTGGGAATTCCCTAGAACTGAGGAGAACTCATCCAGGGAGCCCCAAGTCCCGTAGATACAGAAGGGGAAGAATTTTAAGGAGTAAACATGTTTTAGTGTAGCTGGGAAGAGGTAGGACTTTTCCTTTCTAGATCTTGTTCTTTGTGTACCACAGAGAACCTCTGGTGTGTCAAATCCATGACTATAACAAACACACTACAAGAGCTGCTTTATTAAATGATTAAATGTTTCAGCTTCTCCCCTGAAACTGTCTGCTTCAGCAAGAGGATTTTGGAGGAACACATGCAAATGGAAATAATATTAAAATAATTCCTTAGTCTCCTGCAACCAAGTGTAGTGATTTAATACTATTAAATAGCAAACCCATTTTCATTTCAACGTTTATCTTCACTTCTCAAGGAAAAAAACCAAAAAGCCTCTTGCACTTGATTCTGTGATTTGATACAACTGAGTACAAATCATTGTGCACTAAGCAAAGAAACTTGTACCCTCCAGCCAAAGCCAAAGCCTTTGCAGAACAGATGGATCTGGTCCAAGGAGCTGTGGGCAGGGAAAGATGGAGGCAGAGTTCTCTTGGTGGGTCTCCAACTGCCCCTTGGCTTGGCCTTGTGGAAAAGACATAGAGTTTTTGGGATAGCCCGTGTTCTGGGAAGAGCAAAGGGCACTTCACCAGAGTGCTGGGGGTTGGAAAGGGCCTTCAGCAGCTCTTGCTGCTCATTCCTTGAGTTTGAGCACAAGCTGAAGTGACCCCAAAGCTCCATCTCCCCCCACAGGCTGACACCTGAGGGGTGATGCTGTGCTTTGAATCTCCACGTCGGTGCCTCCCCCCAGACGGCTGTTCCTGTCAGCCAGGACAGCTCTGGGCACCCCGAAATGTCCTTCCCTCTGGCTTGCAGGTGTCAGCTGGAATAAATGTGAGCACAGCAAAAAAATGCACGTGTTCCTTAACCCAGTTTCGAGGAGCAACTTGGCACCGCCTTCCAAAAACCTCTACTTGGCAGCCGCAGCCATTCCCAAACTTTGGGTAATGGGCAGGAGAAAAGAGTTTTTCACAGCAAACCCAGAGTGAGGGGGGTCAAAAGAAGGCATGCAGGCTGTTAGGGTTGAATGGCACGTGGACAATGGGCAGGAGGGCGAGTGGGAACTCTGTGTCCTTCCCTGACACCGACTGCTCATGGCCCTGCAGCACTTCAGCCACACACTCACTTCATGCTTTACCTTAAAGTGCCTTATTTTAACTGCAGAGCAAACGTGCAGCAGCTTTCGTGCCCCTGCTGTGTAACTGTGGGCAAGAGCAGCCTTTGAAATGGCGGTCACTGAAAGCAAGGAATGTGGGATTTGTATGGAAAGGCTTTCTGGCACAGTACCCATGATTAGCGAGGGAACAACAGGGAATTAAAAGTGGGAACTCAGTCACTCCTGACAAACATCTTCCTACTCTCACCTCGTGCAATATGGACACATAACTGTGTCTAGAAATGAAATCTGGGATGGAGGTTGTTGGTCATAAAAGGAAGTTTTAATGGCACGAACCCTGGACACAAGATAAAAACTTGTGATTTCGATGGGTTTTGCATGCACATGGAGTTGTGGCCATGGTTATGAACACATTTACACAATTTCCAAGAAAACAAAGAAGTTGGGAACTGAAAAAAGAACTCACTCATTTTGACCATTCAAGGTCTATGAATGAAGTTGGGAATTTGCACTCCACCTTATTCATTAAAATAGAAACTGCCATCACTTTAATGAGCAGCCTGAGGGTGGACAAAGTGCTTTGAATAGCTACGTACCATAGAGAACTTGGCATCCTCGCTGAAACATAATGTGGGATTGCAATTGTGGGATTTTTCCAGTGAATACGAAGTGATCAAAGATAACACTGCCCCAAAAAGAATTAAAACAGTGCAACATTGCATCAAGTTACAGCCAATGTCAATCATTACATGCCTGAGTGCACAGGATCTTTTAAATAATGTTATAGACATGCTGTGGCATTCAAAATATTCACTGAATTTCAAATTAAAATGCAAAAGCATGTTCCCTGCTCATCTGACCAGAATAGTGAACTCTAGGCACATCTTTCCAAATATTGCTCTAATGCCACATCATTTACCGTCAGCTGGAGGACAGGCTCATTTTATGCAGAGCTGGATGATGGGAGGACTGTCACATTAAATGGATTCCGAAAGTTACCTTTGGCTTTGGTCCTGGGAGATGAGAAATTAGCAGAGATGGAGCTACAAAAGATTGGGGAAGGAGAAGACTAATTGCAGACTGATCACCTTTCCTACTGTGAAAGAAAAAACCCTTCGCACAATGCAGAACTTGAACTCATCATTGTGTAGAACAGAGTTTCTGGCACGGAATTCCAGCCTGAGCTGCTCGCTGGAAAAAGTGTTGCTTTATTTACATGCTAAAGGGAACCACCTCCTCGCTTTGGGCTGCTGATAAGCAGCCGTGGTGTGGAAGAAAAAGAAAGGGAACAGTACACCATCCTGCAAAAGGAGAGGGTGGGAGGGAGCGGAGTAAAGACACACATCAAAGGAAATATTTATAATATGCCACTGCAGAGGGGGAGAATGCAGAAGTCTTTTGCAAACATAACAGGGAGCTCGAAGTAATTTCAATTTCTAAAAAGGTCAGTGAGGAAATAGCAGAGAAAAACTTTACTCCAAGCCCAGAAATAGCAATAGAAATATTGGAGCATTTAACCTCAAAACCTCTATGGAAACAGCATGAAATTCAGTCCTTGGGTGGAAAAAAACCCCACCCTTAGTACAGTCTGTAGAAACCAACTGAGAGCAAGATAATATACATAGTGTACAACTGCAATTAAGTGGAGGATGGAGCAAGCAAATTTAGATCCAACAAAAACACGATCAACAGAAGTGAAGGGAACAAGTACGCATCACATCACCCACTGCCATGTTAATTCTGCACAAACTGATCCAATTTGGCTCTAATTTCCAACACTGCAAGCTCACGGATTTGCACAAAGTACAGATTAGCCCAGGATCTGGCTCAGAAATTGAGGGAGAAATCAGAAATCTGACAGAAATTATCTAAATCTGGAATAACCTCATGGCAGTTAAAGCCAGGTTCTCCTGCTGGAGCCCTCGGGAAGCTCTGCTGGCCAGGAGACATCCTGGGGATCCCACTGCCCGACTCCAAAAACCTTCTACCATCTCCTGAGCAAGGGATCATCCCCTTTTCTCTTCAACACCCATACTGCTTTCAAATGGATGACTAATGTACAGCCTAATTTTGCTAAATGAATTGTAATTACAGTAATTCACGTCTGCAGCTCGTGCCCATTTGTGGGAGGATTTTGCTGGGAGAGCCATTTGTATCATCTCTGTGGATCCTACAGTTTGAGAACTGATCTCATGTTGCTCTGAGAGATCAGCTCGTATGTTATGACCCTGTCTGGGTACAGTTTTTAATTATGTGATTTTCTACAAATACAATTGCATTTCATTGCAAAGCTTGATGGTTCGGTGTCTAGAATGTGCCTGAATTTGCTCTTTGCTTTAATTGTTTGTGTGACAAGGTTTATTTCATAATGTTTCATTGAATGAAAAGTATATCACAGAATTACAGGATTTAATTTAAGGCAAATGCTTAATTTAACATTCTTATAAATAAGAAATGGAGCACTAGGAACAAGAGGGTTTTAAATGGGAGAACTTCAGAACTGCTGATTTGAAGTGGAGAGGAAGTGTTGTCTAATGAGCTGAGCACTGGATTGGGAGCCAGAATCCTTCCAGATCTATTCCAGATCAGATGCTGTTTCGGCCTGTTGTCTCAAGTGAACTATCAATCTCATTTGAGGTCATCCAGTCCTTGCCTGACAGTGCTCAAATACCAATGTTTTCTATATGTTTTGATCATTTAACTTTATGCCCAATTTCACATCAACATTATTTTCAGCCTCATAAGAACAGACAATATAATGGGTTGGATCTTCCCCTACCACTTTCACCCAAACACAGCCCAAGCATTCCTGCTCCCCTGTCTGGAATGGACCACCAAGGAACACCAAGCCTCGTGCACAGAAGTCCTTCCTCATGTAGGATCCATGCAAGGCAATGCTGTGCTGGTTTTGGAGCTGAATTGGGCCAGGTCTATGTCCTGCACCAAGGTTTGACACTTACAGACAGACATTTAGGGACAAGATTCCCAAAAAGCCCTAAATGTTTTGAAGAATGTACATTTTCATCTCCACAGTCACCACTGAAAGTTGCAGCTGGATAGTGACTGATGTATATGAGGAACTGTGGAGAAATAACAGAATACAGAGCAGGAACACAGCAAGCAGAACTGAACACATGGAAGCACAAGCAGGAACAAAATAAACCCAAAGAAGATTAAGTTGTTTATGCAAGATCAGCAAGGTTTTGGGAGCAGGGGGCCAGTCTGCTTCTCCCTCCTTTCAATTAGAGGTTACATGCACTGGCAGGGATTTGGTGGGAGTTGGAAGATGGGGCCTCCCAAAGAAACAAGATGCTGCCAAGTACCTGCTTGGCAAAATCCTGCTGCTATGGCAGAGAAGGGATGCACAGAGAAGGGAATGGGGGCTGTGATCTGCAGCACCCAAATGTGGACCTCTCAGCCTTCGTGGACCTTCTGCCCACCACTCACCCCCCACCCACTGCCCTTCTCAGCCCCTCCACCACAGGCTGCCAATCCTTCTGTAAAGGGAACAAATGCCATATTTGATGGTTCAAGATGCCAAAGCAATGATAAAAACAACAAAGAAAGTCCACACTCCCCTATACATTCAAAAAGAAAGAGTCAAATTCGGTTTCTAAGATCCCCAAAACTGAAGATCCTGAGCTGTGTGCAGAGGATTTCTAAGGAAGTTCCATGATCACTGCCTTTTGCAGAAGAGGTTGGAGGGTGATAGAAAAGCTTTTTAGACCCTGAAGCTTTTGCTTTTGTTATTCCTTTGAGAGAGCAAGCACACACCATACAAAGTCAGAAGTTACTTTTAAGTTTTCCTTATCTGTATTAAGAATTAACTTATTTATAAGAAATCTACAAACAAAGCAACACGAGTTCTTTTATTCTCAATAAAAAATGAGGTTTATATTTAAGTGTATCTATGACTACAACACCTCAGGTCACAGTTTAATCTCCCTTTCGTTTAATGCCCAATTTAATCTCAATACAACAGCTAACAATTAAGAGAATGCATGTGGAGCCACTTCCTGTTTGATTGGATTGGTCACGTATCGACATCGGATACAGGATTGTTTTCCTGTAGGTCATAAAACTTCAGAGCAAAAGATTGCACAGTTCAGGGAAATGTCTCCTGTTCTCAGCAGCTTTCAGGATTAGGACTTAGTTGAGCCATGACTGGCTTACACCCATACATGTCTTACAAGGCCCCTATAGTTTTAATACCTTAGTTAATTAGCTAAATGCTCCATAGTGAACCTTTTCAATGCAGTACCTCAGGTCTGACATGCTCTTTTCTATATTTAAATCTCTGTCCAAAAAGCAGAGTCTGGAATATAACCTTTGTACATACTGACCTTTGTATTTTTCAGCCATACTCTAAACACTGGTCAGAGATCCCAACCATCGGTGAGCACCATCCAACCCTTGGCAGAACATGGAAACAGTCAGCTGGGCTCAGACCTTGAGTCCATCATCTCCTTGGTCTGCATCCTTCTCTCAGCTGTCCTGCCTGGGGAAGAGAAGGATCTGGGCACAGCCTTCCAATACCTACAGAGGGCTCACAGGAAGGCTGGGGAGGGACTTCAGACAAGGGCCTGGAGTGACAGGACAAGGGGAATGGCCTAAGTGGAGGGGATTAGTTTAGATTAGATATTGAGAAAGAATCCTTCCCTGTGAGGGTGGGGAGGCCCTGGCACAGGTTGCCCAGAGAAGCTGTGGCTGCCCCATCCCTGGTAGTGTCCAAGGCCAGGTTGGAGCAACTTGGGATAGTGGGAGGTGTCCCTGCCCATGGCAGGGGATGGAGCTGAGTGAGCTTTAAGATCCCTTCCAACCCCAATTATACCACAATTCTGCGAAATCTGCCATTTCCCACCCTGTAAATGAGGAAAAACCTGACCCAGGCCAAGCTTTCTAGATGGGGGAAACCACACTTTGTACAAAAGCAAGCAGAGGCTCTGCTCTGCCTTAGCCATGCTCACAGATTTCTATCTGTTGAAGTGTTTCACAGATTCAAAGCTGTGCATGTGCCTTTTACAACCCAACTGCAGTAGGATTACTTCTAACACACAACTTTTCCTAGACCTTATTTGTCATGTTCCAGCATTCCCCTGTACAAACCTTAAAAGTAAAATAAAATCACATCGTGTTTAAAAAAATCACACCTCAAGTGATTTTATACAGTCAACTATTTATTTTAAAACAAGATTAAATATTGTGCCTCACTGAAATATTTTCTCTTAGCAGAGAGCACTCAGATGGAAAATTTCATCCATTTCAACTGATTTTTTGCCTGAATGGTTTTCACATATTTTTCGCAAACCTAGTTGTGTCAAATGATTTATTCTCCTCTAACAATACGCTACAAGTCGCTGGGAAGATGCAAGTGCTGCAATGGTTGACGGCAGTTGGCCAATTAAGTGCTCGACAGTATTCCCAATTTTTTTTGTGTGCTTGCACATACTAATCCTTTTCTTAATGTATTGAGGTTCTATCCAGCAGAAGGAATGAGCTAACTGCCACATGAGGAGCTTGGAAATGTACAGCGACACGCTCGTATCCAGGGGAGGCTTAGCCAAGTGTGAAGTAGAAAACACATCTGTGAGGAACCAAAAGCTGAGGGGAGGGG
>VXBA01002510.1:691045-745063 GCA_013399895.1 Serilophus lunatus
GAAGGGAAGGGAAGGGAAGGGAAGGGAAGGGAAGGGAAGGGAAGGGAAAAATAACACAATCTAAAACGCGATGATCTTATCTGTACTCAGGGGGTCTTCCTATTAAAGGGGGTAAGAAAGGTGATGTACACATACATACATACACATACATACATACTGTACACAAGTTGTAGGAAGTAACATGTATGTACAATACATGAACAGGGACAGCAGAAGAATTTTGTAAGCACTTTGTCTGCTAAAAGAAAATAAAATCTAGTTTTACATGGAATTTTTTCAAAACTTTACATGTGCTTATTTAAAATAAAATCAACTTCCCAAGTTTTCAGAAAATTTCCATTGAATTGCAATCTGCTTCTCTTGCAGCCTTTTCTTGAGTCTTACTGAGTATCAAGAAACCCCCAAAACATCTGTCATGTTTCTGGGAAGGGCTAAATAAACCCCTAAGATGTCAACTATAAAAACCTAAACTTGGATTTTAGAACTTTCCCAACTACTCACATCACTCATTAGGGAAGAGACACAAACATTTGTCAGGGACAGTGAACAGATCAAATTTCTGAAGGCCAGTGAGGAAGTCAAAATGCTGTGAAGAATATTGAAGTGATTTACAACCCAGACCAAATTTATTTACTACAGATTACTTTATCTAATCCCTCTCCTGGTGAAGTTATCTCTGCCTTCAGCATCGAGTGTCGATGACAGAAGTATTACCACTACACATCAAAACATTGCTGTAATTTCTCTCACAGATCTATACCAGTCACAACAGGTTGCTGTGATTTTTGCAGATAAAAACCTGCAAGAAAACTGTTTTTTTCTTGTTAGCCAGCTGGAGTAAAAACAAGTGACAGCCAGAACGAGCAGACACTCCTGGCAATTTCAATGAGAGGCTCTTAATTACAAGTCACAAGAGTAGGGGTCATCTCCTCTGAGGCCACTACATTCAAATGCCTCCCTCTGGGTTACACCATTTCAAGAAAATGTATTTGCCTATTTAAAACTTCAGAAAAAAGAAGTAAATTGAATCAGCAAACAGGGTCCTCAGGATTTTTATGGTATAAATTATTGCAAGTTACAACTGCAGTGCTGACATTTTAGAAGTCTGTATAAAAATTAAGAGAAACTTACTGGCATTTAAGGACCACACCTTAAAGAGCTGCACATAAAATAGTGTCACTTCATCACTCTGCTGCTGGTGCAAGCGCTGATGTTCCTACAGGGAAATGGCCCCCTGGCCTTGGCCATGTCCAGCAGACTTCCCTCTTCCCCAGGAACAGCTGGAGGGTGGGATAAGTGAAAGCCAGGACAATGAGCTCTTCCTTTGCCACCTCACTCCAGCAGGAGCCAACAGACAAGAGAAGGTTGACTGAAGCAGATGGACAATGTGATGGTCTCACATGATGCCCACTCTGTCCCCACCCAGGCCGTGGCTCTTCTTGGGATTCTCTCCTTCCACAAGCTCTGCCATGTTCCCAAAGAGAAGCAATGCTCCCAGCATTGCTGAAGACTCAGAGAACAGGCCCTTCAACAGCTTTTAGCCTGGTCCTTCTCTGAGGTGTAACTGCTAAATTGGGGGTGTTCAACCCAGAGAAGAGAAGGTTCCAGCAGCCTTTGGTTATGAAGGGACCTATGAGAAAGATGGGGACCAATTCTTTGGCAGGGCCTGTTGTGACAGGACAAGAGATGATGGTGTTAAACTGAAGGAGGGTCGACTGTCATTAAACATAAGGAAGAAAGGTTTTTACTTTGAGAAGGGTAAAACACCAGCACAAGTTGCCCAGAGAGGTGGGGGATGTCCCATCCTGGAAACACCCAAGGTCAGGCTGGACAGGGCTCTGAGCAGCCTGATCTAGTGGAAGGTGTCTCTGCTTATTGCAGGGGGATTGGAGCAGATGATCTTTAAAGGTCCCTTCCAGCCCAAAACATTCTTTTATTCTAGGAAAAATGAGAGGCATCTTTTTAGCACTGAGGTTGGACTGTGGTCCAAGTGAGGGCAGCAGTGCGAGAAAGCCAGGAAATCTTTGCTGGGAAGGAATGTTCTCAAGAGCAAGGGCAACAAGCTTTGTGCTCATGGGTCCAAACCAAAGGTGGGTGCAAATTTCATGAAAACAAGTTTTCAGTACATTCTACTCATTCTCCTCACTGTCACCTCAAGTGTATTCCTTACTTGATCCACAACTGGCTTGTCAGACCAACATGTGATTCCCTACTTCTGTGCACAGATTTATTAGGATTCCAGCTTTGTCTTTGCTGCTAAATAAAGGAGAGATTGCAAACACAGGCTTTGTATATCAGCTATCACACTGTTCTCCTTTTTGAAAACAATTCAGCCAAAATCACATACATGGAAAAACCCAGAACTGCTCAGGAAGATTTATTAATTGTAACACGCCTGAAGGCAGAGTGAGAATGGAATTCAGATGGATGGACACAGAGGAGGGTCAAGCCCATAATGGCAACGCACGGAGCAACTTCTTAGCCACAAACACTCTCGTCACATGAAATTATTTTCACAGTTGATATTTACACGATAGCTGGAACTGCCTCATAGTTCCTCTCCTGAGCATTACAGAAATTGAAATGCTGGTGTGACAAAACTTCTGTGCTTACCAGAGGCTTCCTGCAAATCTCTTTCATATCAAAATTTGACAACAGCATTTTATTCCTTAGTCTGGTCCTATGGATGCCCAAGTCATTTGATTGAGAAACTTGCTCTTTGCTTAAATTCTGTCACATCAGGGCTGGATCGGCCCTTTCCATATTAAAAAGGAAAACAAGGAAGGAGCTGAGAAAGTGTGGAAAGCTCCACAAGAGACTACTCTTGTTACCTGAAAAGAAATGTCAGGGTTTGGGGATTTAAAACCGTCTGTCATAGGACTTAATTTAGCTCATGATTGATGAGAACTGACAAGAAGTGCTCTGGATTGGTCTGGCTTATCCATTAACTGGCTGTGTTGGTGCTGCATTTTCTCTGCATTGGCCATTGCCAGGGATAGGCTGCTGGAAGAGATAGAGCATGCTCTGATCCATCCAGGAAAGTCATGTTTGCTTAAGGACAAGAAAATCCTCTCACTCAAAGGGGAAGGACAAAACAAAGGAGCAAGGACTGGTATGAGCCACGACTGGCTTGGAAAGGATTTTTAATTTGTACATATCAGGATATCCAAAATCACATTCCCAAATGCACAAGCCACCCTAGAAGGGCTACATTAAAGCCCCTCACTTCTCTCAGCTGCTTTATACACTGACCTGGGAGCCTCGGAAGGGCCGTTGCAGCACAACCAATTCCAGTTTCAAACAACCTTTTTTCCAGCAGGATAAGGACAGACCAAAGAGGAGTTTCACATCAGTCATTAAACCTGAAAGGAAATGCACACTCTTTGATCCTCCCAGGTCCTTTTGCTGGACTGTTTCTTTGCAATCACCGATTTTGGTGAGGCAGAGGTGGGAGAAAAGCTACAGATGCTCTGTTGGACAAAGAGCTGGTTCCTTTTGCTGTTGCAGATGGTGGAAGTAGAATCCTCTTTCTCTTCACACTATCAATTAAGCAATGTTGCCAAACCCACATCAGCTTCTCAGTCAAACATTTCATTTCTCAGCAGTCTGTGTGAAGTTTGAAAGCTACAGTATGTTCTGCCAGCGGCCTCCAGAAAGCTGCTTTGCATTGTTTTGCTTAAATGGCTACAAAAGTGCTGTCAAAGAGACACTGTCAACTGCAGCTTTTGTGTTTATGTCTTTTTACTTTGGAAAAAAAACAGAAAGAAAAAAGAAACAGAACCTTTTGGAATTGAAAGAACTGATTTCTGCTTGTTTTATCAGTCCTTTTTACATTCCTTTGGCAGACATTGGGTTTTCCTCTCTGCTATTCACAGTGCAAGCATATTCAATATTGAATAGACCTTTTTGACAGTTTTGAACCTGTTCCATAAGATTCCAAATGCTCTGATTCATGGGCACTTGCAAAGATCCTACAACACAAAAAAAAGAGTCTACTCTGACTCAAGAATTGTTTTGCATCAGGATAATTTTAAACTTCTGCTCCTTCATCTGTATGATTTCTCAGAGCCAGCAAGAACACTTTCCTTACTGATTTGTCTGCCCTGAGAAGGATACAATAGCAAACACTCACTGTCTAGAAGTAAGAAAAACTAATTATCTAACATTTTAAGGGTTCTTCTTTCATCATCAACACCAAAATGGGGGCAAAATGCTGGCCTTGGAAAGAATAGCCCAGTGATTCTCGTATTTTAGTGAGTGTCAGTGAGAACTCACCTCTGAACACATTCAGACACACACAGCATTTATGCACTATGGCTGTAGGTTTTTTTTATTCCCTCCATACGCTCATATTTTGAGTTTCCCAGCAGCCTAGGAATATTTTCTTCCTTGAATATCCCCTCCACTCCCCTAATGCTGCTTCTCTGAAAACCAACACCAAGGCAGCAATATTGCTTATGGTTTCAAACTGCTCCTGTTTTCTTACTTGAGGGCGACTCCAGTCTGATCTTCACTTTGGAGAAGCAGATGTGAATCTGTGTAAATTCACAAATGACAATGGTGATGATCACACCAATGTGTCTAAACGTGGAGGCAGCTTTTCTCAGCTGCTTCCAAACACATGGAGTGGTGGTTCCATTTCCTATTCCATGACCAGCATAAAGGAAATAAACAAAGCAGTGGTTCCCAATTTGTTGTCCACAGATCCACTGGAATTTGCCACCTTCCAATTCCCACAGAAAGCAGTGAAGCCTATGGTCACTGAGCTCAAATTTAGCACACAAGAGCCCACGTGTTCTGGTGGAAATTTTTTCAGTAGCCCACAAACAAAAAAAAAAGGATGAAACCTCCTGAATGCTAAAGCACATACAAATAGAACATTAGATCTCTCACATATGTCCTCCCAGGAAAAAACTCCCTCAAATAGCATAAGGAAATAAATCTATAGAAGTGTAATACAGTTCTGTGGAATTTCCTCTGAGGGCCCATAGAATTCTGTACAGCAGGGAGTCCTTTTCAGAGCCCCTTTTGTCACACAACTTGCAGAAAGATGTAATTCTAATGAATGGGGATTTTTAAAAAAGTAATAGATGAACAATAACCTGCTATTAAATTGTTTTCCACAGGATTATTGACAGCAACAGCTATTAACAATATTTTGTAAAGCTGGAGAGATATATTGATTAGTGGGTCCATTCTGTCCTGACATGGAGAACTCAGGTGATTTATGTTGCTGTTCATTGTCAGGGAAAGGGTTTTGTTTTGTTTTGTTTGGGGTTTTTTTTTACATTTGGAGTTCCATGAATAATTAATTAAAATGAGAGACTATTTTATATGCTCTCCTTGAGAAGAACTTTGCCTTCATTCTGTCTGGCAAATACCCTATTGCCACAGAGTAAATACAGCAACATTTATTGGTCATTTGATACTTTCCATGGACTTGTATGTGATTTAAGGTGACACATCCCTTGGGGATTCCCAGCTCCTGGACTTTGTCTGAGGCTCCCCAGGTCACACAGAAAGGAGCAGCTGGAATAGCATTCCCAGCCCTGCCAAGGCCACCACTGACCCCTGTCCCCAAGTGCCACATCCACAGGGCTTTGAAATCCCTCCAGGGATGGAGATCCACCACTGCCCTGGGCAGCTGTGCCAGGGATGGACAACCCTTTGGATGAAGAAATTTTCCCTAATATCCAACCTAAACCTCTCCTGGCACAACTTGAGGCATTTTCCCTTATCCTGTCCCTTGTTCCCAGGGAGCAGAGCTCGACCCCCACCCACCTCCCCACTCCTGCCAGGTTTCCTTGCCCTCAGGAAACCCCTCAGGGGTGGGTTACAAAGGGACAGGGAGAAGAGATGAGGATACAGGCTCCAGGAACTCCTCCTTCCTCAGCCTTTTCCCCTTCCAGTTATGAAGCATGGCGGCAAAACTGCAATGAAAACAACCTTTCATGCCTTGTAGTGCAGGGGTTTGGGAACTGGTGAGAATATCCTGCAGAAAACATTAAGTCTATTCAGTTTTGACTATTTCTCTAGATCCTGATAAGTTTTATCCATATCATCATCTCTAATCCCTCCCAGCGAGGTGGAAGAGTCAGTGTTGTAAGACTCTATCAGAGAAAAGCAAAAATCTGGGGGAGGAAAAGCTGTTTCTGCCTTTGATGATGCAAATATAACTAGAAGGAATTTTTATTTTATTTCTTGTTGTCTGCTCAGGTGTTCTTAATTTTGTCTTCTTTTTCCTCACTTACTTGAATTCTGGCTTAGGGCAGGGAAGCAAAATATTGAATTGCAACAAATTTGGGGAGTTGACCCAAAGGAACCTGAGGCTGATATTTTATTTTTTTTAAAGAAAAATGTCTGTGCTCTCCATGCTAAATCCACAGAAGTCAGTGGCACAATTCCTAATGCCTTACTTCCCTGGGAGCAGGATTTGGCCTGGCAGGGATGGACAGTAGCTAAGCCTGCCCCCTCCCATCCCTGGAGATCTTCCCAGGGCAGCAGTAATCAAAATAATTCATTTGCAGTTCTAAGCCTTTGATGCATGACTGCTGAGAAAGAAGATTTGTGAAAGCTGTGACAAACTTACACCTCAGCTTTCAGAAAAGGAGAAAAAAATCTGTTACTGGAAAATTTGCCAATTTTTTCCCTCTAGCCCTTAATGCACAGCAATCCATTTGACCATGTAATTATTACTCAAAGGAAAAGAGTTGGTAAAAGAAGCGTAATTTATGCGGATGAACAAGGAGAAAGATGAGAAATAAAGAAGAAATATTAGAAGAAAAAGACAAAATAACATAGAACTGTTGCTTTATACTGCTGTCAGACCTAAATCAAAGCCATAAAGGAAGAAAGAGGTGCTTGTGTACACAGATTATGCCACCATCAGTTTTTGTTGGAGCAGGAAGAACCTTGGCAATCAAGATTATCTGATAATTACCTTTCTTAATGCATTAATTTCACTCAGCTTCACCTTCAGGCATTTAGCTGAAGAAAATAATGACACACATCCTCATGTTTAATGGTTAAACTCTATTTCCAAGAAATCTATTACATGTGGTATCACCTAGAAACCCATACAGTAAAACATCTTTAAAAGAAGCCCTGATAGAACAGGATGGGGTTTGGAATACAAATAGTCGTTGTTTGCATCAAAATATTTTAACTTGCAGTCTTTATTAATACTAATGAAAGTTTGATTGTCTTTGCTAATTAGCTCCCCACCCTCCTTTGTCAGGACCAGCTGCATCTCAGGATGCATTAGACTTCATTAAATATAATTTTTAAATGAACATTTCATTTAAAATAGATTAATTTTTAAAGTATGCCAGTGCTTCAAAATGCATCTGCAAAATTATACAGCTGCTGAAGAAATACCTCCAGCTCCTAATTCACCAGTATTTATGGACAGAGAGGTCCATGTGCTGCCACTAATGAGGTTTGGAGAGTCTGTTTGATAATCTACTGGCTCACAAAGGGACTGGGCCAAGTTGCTGCCCCCTTTCCCACAGGATGTGCAAAGCAGCCTTGGGCAGTAGGACACACGTCACCTTTCCAGTCATATGAACTCGGAAAGAATAAATTTAACCTGAATCTGCTTCTAATCCCTCCCTGCAGACAAGGACATGTCCCTCACAGGCACCATCTCCAAGGCAAGGTCCTGGTGGTTTGACCCTGACGTCAGGAGAGCAGATGCTCAAAGCAGCACGTTCCCCATGGTGGAGACTCCTCCACACCACATTCCTTTCCCAGATTTTATCTGCTGCTATTTCTAAAGGAGTTTCACCTTAAAACACTTCCCAGGGAGTTGTTGGGTTATTCTGGATGTCGGAGTTAGTCACCCCAGGCAGGAGCCAGATACTTCCATGGCTCACTACCATCGTCATGGAGTCAGCAAGGGAGAAGGAAAAGGGACCACAGCTGCTCTGTAAAAACAGGATGAAACGCCATTTTAATGAAAAGTTTGGGTTGGCCTCACAGAGACTGACCACACTTTTTTAATGAATAAATTGTTACTGAAAAAATTTCTACTTGATAACAAGTGAAATTTCTGTCTTCGGCACAAATTCCTGTGCTTCAAGAACTTGGGGAGATGGTTCTTCCCACCTGGATGCCCTTCATCTGTTGGCAGGTCTCCACTGCAGTGTAAATCAGACCTTTCTGAGACCAAAACACCAAGAAATTTAAGGTAATTCTTCTCAAACAAAGGGCTGTGGACTCTTCCATGTCTCCAGATGCTCCACGGAAATAGAGATGGAAACCTATCAGTCACCTCATGTGAAGAACTGCTTTAATAGCACATAATGAAATGGAATTTCTTACAGGATTTGAGAAATTTGAGATTACCAGGACAGCTCATTTCCTCCTGTGCCAATATAACTCCAGTGGCTCCCCTGGGACTCCTGCCTGTCACAGACCTTCATTTAACTCAACTCTTCAGCAGAGGCTGGGAGGACCTACAGAAATTTTGCAGCTTCGCTGAAGTCTCGGGGCAGTTGATGAGACTTGGGAATTGTCTTTGGGACAATAAATACTAAACTGGAAGGTGAATTGGCTTTCACCTGTTACATTTGAAAGTGTTTTTGTTGGTTTTTTTCCAATATGGATTGCTCAATTAGAAACACAGGTGTATTCACTGGGCTGTATTTTGCTGCTCAACTTAAAAAGCCATTTTTAAACTATTGATACAAAACAAAACAAATATTTACTGTTTAATTAGGTTTACTAAGAGTAATTTTAAATTAGTAATTTTTTTAATTAACTAATTTTAATGTTAGAATACAAATATTTATCTCATAAGCAAGCACCCATAAAATTAAAAGGGGAAAGGAATAAAGGTATTATTAGTTATTAAACATTACTACAAGGGATGGAATGCACAGCCTCTATGTCAGTTACTAGTGATTGGCCATTGCAAGAAAGATTCTATCTTCTCTTGTAAAATATAATTTTGGATATTTTTTATACAGATTAAACACTTAAAATAACGATTAACATACTTTATCTATGACTCAGAGCATAATTCTACTCCACCAAAGTGAAGACTCCAATGTGTTTTCCCAGGGTCAACACCTGCACAGTTACAAATGAATCCCCTGTGGAGTGGAGGTGAGCAGTGCTGACAGGCACATGTCACAAACATTTTGTGCTCCACTTGGAAAAGCCCAGCTTGGCCCAGGAGAGCACTTGGGAATCAGCTCTGGGAATGCCCCAATAGCTTTCCTTGAGCTCTTATGAGTTGTGCTGGTGACCAAAAGCCATTTTTATCATGCAGTTGCTCCCACTGATGATCACATATTATCTGTGTATGTGGAGTTATCCCTCTTTCATGCAGAATTCCCAGAGATTCCTGTTACGTCTGTCTTTCAGCTCTCTCAGGTAAAACAACCACATTTAAACTCTGATTCTGTGCACATTAGTTACTTAAACAGATTCCCTGGAGTTTTCTGCAGGAGAAAGACAACCCAGATTTGGTCATTAAATTTAGATGTTTTTCGCTCATCTTATTCACACAGTCAAAAAAGGTATTTGTATCATTTATCTTTTCAATGGATGGAATAAAATTAGCTGCATAACAAGTGTCCTTCATCATGAACTATATAAAGCAAGGCATTTATTTGGAATTCCAAATACAAAGAAGGAGTAAGACAGTGAAAGAGAAAACAAACCCACCAAAAAAAGAAAAGGGCTAATTTTTCATGCATAGTACAGATCATATTCCTAAAATAGCTGGAGCAGTCTGAAAACATTATTCTAAGGGACATATCCTGACAGTCCCTTGGAGAGATGTATCTCAACTGTTGACTGATTGAGGTTGTAGGTACCTGCACAGGGGGCAGTGAGCAGGGACAGGAGGGTCCAGCTCATGGAACTGCTGAATCTTTAATGCAGGTAATGGAAACCCTGCAGAATCACAGAGAGTAGCCAATGCATCTGGTGTCTGCATTCCCCTCTTCTCAACACCTGAATACAAATTTTAACCTCTAGACAACAGTCCAGTCCACTGAAGTTAAAGACAAGGATGGTCATACATGAGAGGAAACCAGAGGTTCACCTCAGGCGGATTCCTCTCTTGTAGAGTTGCCAGACCATTAACTATTTGCAAACAGAAGACCGTTTTGAGCAAGAGGTTTGGTTTATGAGTAAAACAATCCCTCATTGTGTTTCCTTTTCATGAGGACATTCATTTCTGCTGGTTTGAGGCTACAGGCAGCAGTAAGAACCTTCAGCTGTCATTCTCCACCTCAGATCCAGATCTTACAATCATCAAATTGTTCAGCTTGGGAAAGACCTTGAGGATCATCAAGTCTAACAGTCAACCCAACACCACCACCATGTCCTTAAGTGCCATATCCACCCTAATTTTGAACACCTCCAGGGATGGTGACTCCATCACTTTCTCTTCCAGGTCTTCTAGGGCTCTTCACCTCCAAGAGTGCTCATCAATCAGATTAACAGCAATGGGTCTCTGCTTTTGCATACAAGTCTAGGGACAAAAGAGGGTCATCCTGTGTTCCAGGCATCAAGGGCAATCAAACCAACCTTACAAGAAAATGCTCTCTCCAGGAGAAACTCAGCTTGAGAGGACTCTGTCTTTCATCCCACACTGCAGGTGGGATCCAGTCCTGTCTCTACACTTAAGTGCCCAAGGCAACTCAAAAGGATGTAGAGAATTATCAAATGAATTGGGGTGCTCACCAGGTCAGGCAGTCCCGGGCAGCTGAATGGACTGGATTGCAGCCTGAGTCCCTGGGCAGAATGGATTCCAGCCAATATTAATAATTGCTTTACAAGTGGCTAATTGAGGTTCTTTGTTTAGTATCTACAAATTATAATTTAGGGGCTGAGGCATCTGTCATTCCCTTTCACAAAAATTTAAAGCACCTGGATGACATTATTGCTATTTTTCAGCTCTTGTTGACACGTACCAGTTTTGAGATCTCAGGATTTGTAACACGCTTATTTTGTGTAGTCTGGTGTTTTCCTTGTTTTCCTTGGTTCTTTTGGTTCAGAACCATTTGGAAATGATCCTCTGGGTGACCACCTTTCACCAGGGGAATCATCCATCAGTGATACAACCAGCTTTGTCTACCTTAAAAAGGAGAATGAGAACTCTATGCCACCATTTTTCCACTTTATTTGTGCAATAATGGAAAAGCCCAAACCAACTCAGAATTATGCAAAATACCAGGACATGAAGTGTCTAATTACATTCTGACTTTAGTGCTTTCTAACACCTTAAGTCAAAATAGGTGAACTATGAAGAACATGAAATAATTGGAATCATTATCACATAAAATGCACTGTACATAATTTCAGAGTGGTTTTGGGCTAAAACTGTCTGTATCTTAGTCCCATGGTCTAAAGTCCATTTATGCTAATAATTCCAAAGCCCAGTTCAGGGGAGTGCAGCAGAGCTTGATGAAAGCCAAATCTGGGAGGGTGGTTGGAGTGTTTAATTCCTATGGTGCAGGAGAAACTGTTCTGCTGAAGAAATAGCAGATATTATTCTGCTGATGTTACCTCTGAAAGAGCCTCATGGAAGACAGTGGTAAAAACTGAATTGACCTCACAAGATCTGGGCCTTGCATTGCTGAATTTTCATGATTTGTTTTCATGATCAAGATAGAGAACTTTAATTGCTTTTATCTGTAAAGCATTTTATGAGATCTGCTACACTCTTAAAATCATCTTCTTAAATAATTTTTTAAGAAAACCCTCAGCTGAGCTCTACTCCTTTATCCTTTATTTATGCTTAGTTTAAAATTACCAGAGTTGATAAGACTGAGTGGGGTTGCTTTGCACCTCTCAGAAGATGTGTGCACATTAAACATATTGGCAATATTTATTTATTCTGCCATCTGTGCCACCAGCTCCACATTCTCAACAGTTTGGCCTAGAGAGGGCCAAAAATCACCTGAGCATCATAAAGCGAGTCCCGGCTGTCAGCGGAACACATTGAGCCCACAGCTGCTGTCCTGCTGCCTGATTTAATGAGGTTCCTAAAGAATGTGGCCAAGGATTGGGGCTGTGGGTTGCCATGGTGATGGGAGAGGGTGTCAGCAGCATCCCGATCAATAGGGATCAGCTCACGGCCCATCGGTGACACTGATGTGCCGGAGAGGGAGAGGTGGGAGAGCAGCTCTGTCTGTGCTGGGCTCAGGACCTGTCTAAGGGGCAACACTCTGCACTGACATAAATACCTTGTTTGTTGCTTTGTCTGTCTGTCTTCTCATTGTTTTGCAAACCCAGTGTTTTGAATGGGCTGGAGTCGTCTCAGGGCAGGGTCAGGGTGGATCTCAGGCCAAGGGTCTTTGCCCAGAGGGTGGTTGGGCACTGCCCAGGCTCCCCAAGGCAGTGGGCACAGCCCCAAGGCTGCCAGAGGGTTGGGATGATCCTCTGGGACACAGGGCCTCTTGACCAGGAGGGCCAGGAGTTGGATGGTCCTTGGGGGTCTCTTCCAGCTCAAGACATACTCGGATTCTGGGATTCTGTGATTTCTGAATTTCCCATCGCTTTTCACAGCATGTTACCAGTAGAGCGGCATCTACATTTCTGAGGCCAAATGCTTTTTTACTAAGTCAATTCACCTGTTTTCAGAAGATAAACATTCCTGTGCAATCTGTGATTCATGTAGAAGTTTCCTCATCCATAAAGAACTGAAAACCAGAGTAGCAATCCAGTGTCAGGGAGAAAACATGTCATGCCAGATAATTCAGGTTGGATTCCCACACATTTCCGTCACAGCAGACAGGGATAGATTTTTTTTCCCATGTCTTTTAAAAGCTAAAATGTTTTAAGTGTATTTTTTCCTCCTGTGCAGAAGCATGTAAGGTGTAATTTACCTATTTAGGCACATCCATAGCGCTCAAAGCTGAAAGAAAGGTTGACTCAGACAATTATCACCCCAAAAAACCCCAACAGTTAAACATAGCTTAATGACTAGTCCAAATCTTAATTTGCCACCTAATAGCCTTGCAAGATTATTGTTCAGATGCAAAGGAAGCAGCTTCTTGCCCCTTTCCCAGCCTTTCTGACAGGAGCATTCAAACATTATCTTTCAGCCCGGAATATTAAAGCCCAAAGAGCACCATATCAGAGGGATTAGTCACACGTGTTTACATTGCACTGGCCATTCAGCCTCGCTTGTCCTCAGAGGGATCTCAACAATAAAGCAAACAGCTACACTGTGTAACAACCCAAGTGGGCAATCAAGGCCTCTGAACAAAGACAGGGAATTAAAGGGTTTGTGAAGGCAGCAAAAGATGTCACCAAAGTTGGTACCAATGGGCATTTAAGAAAGCATCATGTCAAGTCTCAAAAAACAGTGCAAGTATTTTGTAAGGGTACATGAAAAAACACAACACCTTGATGACAAAAATATAATCCCTCTGGGATCACCTTAGAAAATGGGATCCACATTTCAAGCAAAGAAATTCCCCAAATAACCCGCTCCTCTCCATATGAAAAAGCATCAACAATCAGACCTGTTCTTGACATGGCATTTTGTCACTCATCAAACCCTCTGCATCCAGAGAGGAAAAACAAATTCCAAAGGAATTCACCCAGGGAGTAGGAATTTCCTTCTGTAAAAACTAATGCCATCATTTTTGTTGCAGTTCTGAGCAGATGTTACAGCTTAAGCTGCTCAGCAAAACAAAGCCTTTGGAGCAAAGCCCTCAGGAACTTGCAGTACCAGAGGAGCAGCACAGACAGACCGGTCCGTGTCACTCCATGGGATGTCCCTCATGGAGGCTGGGACTGCTGCAAACACAGCAAACACAGCCCGTGCACTTTCATTTACAGCTGGTGATTTATTTTATGCCATTTCTCACAGAGATTCCTCACAGACTGGATTTCCTCATCAAAATGGTGCCATCTTAACAGATAAGAGTTTTGTTTTCTAAACTTCCATGTCCAATTTTCCTGGGGTGGATAGAGTGGCCAATGGATGTCTACAATTTGAGGTACGGACTCAGTTAAAGGGATTTGTGAGTTGGAGCCAGTCCATAACATGCTGATCTATAGAACAAAATCCACTGCTCTGCTGGTGCTCACTGCCAGCCCTGGTCAGTCCTATGAGTCACAGGAAGAGGAGATCAAGGGCAAAGGCACATCCGAAGTCTCTCCAGTGAGGAGTGAAGCATTTCAGCCCTGAACCACAAAGACACATCTCACCCTGCAGAACCTGCTCTTGGCAAGAGGCTACTCCTGCCATGGCAGTTCACCTAGCACTTTTCAACCAAATTGGATTTTATGGCATCTTTGGGACATCTTTGGCTTCTTTTGAGTCATTGGCATGGATTGAGTTAGAAAAAAGAGTCTACAGTTCACTTGGAAATGGCACTGAGTGCTGGTAACACTCTTATCTTACCCTGTGACCACACAGGCTTCAGTGGCCAGTCATGAAATGCTACAGTTCACACAAATCAACATCCCACTGTTTGCACAGGACTGGCCCCACCAGGCAAAGTCAAGACTGGAAGATCACTACCAACCTCTCCAGAGAAACAGATGTTCATCCTACTCCAATTGCTCAACCTTTCAAAACTATGTCTGCTCTACCTGAGCTGTGTTGTATTTCAGGATGGCAAACCCTCATTTAAATGGGAAATAAAACTAATGGCACTGCCCTTCTTGTCATTGCAAAGGCAAAGAGATCTGTTTCATTGAACTCAGAGGAACTTGGTTCAAGATTCAGAGCACATCTAAAGGAAAAAGTAGCACTAAAAAAAACTGACCTAGATGCCCAAGGGCAGGAAAATGAACAATTGCAGTGTTGTCCGAGACACTCAGCTTACAGGAGCACATGGACAGGTGGCAAAGCATCAACTGATCTGCTTATTGCTCTTCCATTTTGCACTGGTCTTTCTCTTCCACCAGGAACATCTCACCCAGATTCAACTTCTCAGACTGACCAGCCCAGAGCATCCCCTGGGATGGCAGCAGCAATAGGGCACTGGGATGAAAGAGTGAATTCAAGACATCTCTGAAAACTTATCGCTGGTGTCTCTGCTGACACCACCCAATCACTGTCTTAAAACCTGACAGTGAAATCCTACTCAGTTATTCCTGCACTGGTAATTTCCACACAAAGTGTTTCTCTGAATCTGCATAGTCCAGAAAACTCTGGCTTGGGATTATTTTTTTCCTTCTACTTTATGGAATACACAAAAACTTTAAAAGAAGTTTTTAAGTGTTTCAGATTGAGGTTGTTCTTATATACAGACTCTGGATTTGTTGTAGTAAATGAGAGCTCTGTTCCATCTTCTGCACAAAGACACAATTCTGACTTCTCTCCCAGCTTGGACATTAAAAGTTAACTTCAAATCCCTTCATGAAATGGATGTTTATTCTGGGGGTTTTTATTTGCAGTTTTTGGCATAGTGTGATTTGGTTTATATTTACTTTCCCCTCTACAATAGCTATAATATCCTCTTTCAGCATAGTGAAGTGTTCTCTAATTGGCTTTTATTTTGCTTCATACACTCTTTGCACCTCATAACAGAGATTTGAAGAGCTCCCACTCTGCTGGAAAAGTTCCTATGGAGGCTGTACTTGCTGTAAAATATGATGGCATTAGTTAAGGGATACGATTCTCCAAACACACATCACTGCCATCAGCCTCCACGAGTCTGTATCATCAGTCCATAATAAGTCCATATACAACAGGGAGTGATGTGATCTGAGCATGTCCTACTGAAACACTTGTTCTTATGAAGTCCATGAATATTGCTTTTAAGTGTAAAAAAAGTAATCTATTCTAGAAAGACACTTATGAACAGAAAGGGGGAAAGAATACTCTCTGATCTCTTGAGCCGAGCTCTCAAGACATCAATGACTATGCACTCATTTATAATCTCCACTAATTTACTGGCTGCCCTAGAGACACACTTTGATCTTTGGGAAGATCTACTGTATCTCTCTGCTTTGCAACAGGCAATAAAAACTGTAACCCCTTCTAATAAAGTGTTCTAAATAATGTAGTCAGAGCATCCAGCCCCCCATTCATCACGGAAGATGCCACTTTCCCCTCTGCATTCAGGGCACAATTATTCATCCCCAGCATGGGAAGACTTGGCTGTGCACAACAAGTTCTGTAGGAGGTGTCCTTTCCCTGCAAGTCCATGTGCTGTGTGCAAGTCTATATAATTAATGTCAAGGATCACTGCTACTAAAGACAACTCCAGAAAACCCAAGTAAAACTCAGAAAATAGAGAGGCCCCAGAGCTGACAGCTATTTTCTAATATTTTGGCCTAAATAATAAATAAGGCTCCCAAACAAACACTCTTAGAATTAGCCAAGATTATGAATGTTTTAAGACTGTAAAACAATAAAAATCAAAGCCAAATTTAACAGCATTATTTAGCATATGGTACAGATAGAGGAAGGATAATAAAGTAATTTGAAGAGCTAAAAGTCACCATTTATAGCTTCTGAATCTGTAGCTCCTTTGCACAATCCCGTCATAGCAGCAGAAAGGAAATCCCGCTATTGGGGCTGCTGGAAATCCCATGGGAAACATTTTTCTTAATTGTGTATCTAAATTTCATTTTGCTGCAATAAAATGCATTAAATTGTTTTCTGCAGTTATAGGGATGAGGCATAAAGCACCACCAAGAATCTCACGTCTCCTCTGCATCTGCTTTCTGCCATTCAGGGTCACACTGGACGAGCGACCCAACAGAGAGCAGGAAAAATGACAGCACAGTTGTGTGAGCTTGGGTCACGTCAGGACCCACTTCCCATCCCAGAGTACCTGTCTGGGAATCATTTCCTTAACAAACAGCACAGTGCATCCACACAATCTCTTGTCAGGATGCTCCCAGGCATATCTGGGGCTGAAATGGAGAGCAAATTGTTTACTTGCAAGGCAGCCAACACTGAGGGGAAAACGAGACTTGCAGCTGACTTTGCAGAGGTCCCTCTGTAACAGCACAGGTGTCACACAGGAGTTGGTTTGTTTCTTATGAAAACGCCCTTCAGTGTCAGCAATGAAATAACAGCACCATATGCCTCTGTACCTGTCCACACTTGTTGATCCCTGGATGTGAGAGACAGCACATGCACAGCATGGGGAATGACAGAATACACATCTGGATGCCAAAAAAGCATTTACTGCAGCAGTTGCTCTGGGTACTGTCTTTCCCACTGAGTAAGCAGGCACATAAGGCTGGAATTATTACCATGGGGTAGGCAGATCCAACAGCAGATTAAAAGGTAACAAAAAGAGTAGAAACACAGTGGTGTTTGGGTACAGACAATTAGAAAAAACAACACACCTCCTGTCCCAGGAGAGACCAAGTCCTTGAGGGAGTGTAACAGAAAGAACTGAATTTTTACATGGACTCAAAGCCAAGAGGAGGCAACACAGACATTAGCACAGAGCACACCACTCACCTGGGAAACAGGGAGACTGGCACAAGTGAGGCCACACACAGCAGCTGCAACACCTGCAGCAACAGCTTTGTCCCCAGAAAAGAGCTGGGTATGAGGGGCCTGAGTGTTGCAGAGAGGTGTCAGAAAGCAGAGATGTGCAGCCTGCAATGGGCAGCCTATTCCAGCAGCAGAGACAAGCTCTGTGCTCCACAGCATCTCAAAGTCTGAGCACGACCTGGAGCAAAGGCTGATGCAGGGCCCAGCTTCTGGGTGTTCCACAGCAAGTGCCAGAGGAGGAGCACAAACTCCAGACTGGATGAACCCAGTGTTTCCCTCCTTTTTCAGACTCTTTTCTGCCTCTACCTCACACTGAGCTCATCGAGGCTCCCAAACTTGCACATCCTGCAGATCCAGGCAAATTCTCCTCTGTGCAGTGGCCTCTCCCTGGCCACAACTCCAGAGGTTCTCCCAAAAAGCAGAAGATATGGACACCAAGGAGACCTGTGTCTCCACTTGGTCCCATGGGTTCCCTAATTCCCCATCTCTGTCATTAGCAGGTTATTTGGGAGCAGAAGAGGAATCCACTGAGATCTAAACATGCTTTATACAACATGCACAAACCCCAGTTGTACAGGGTGATGTAACTGGAATCTGTCCATATGGAACCTCGTTCCATGTATGGAATAACTCCCATAGTCAAAAAAGAGAGGAAAGAGGAATATCTTTTCAGGTGGAAACGGCAGATGCAAAGGCCTGGTGTGATTTCTCTGCAGGCTTTCTGCTTTCTTCTAAGTGCCTATGACCAAAATTAATGACCAAACAGGCAAAGCTAATCACTCACAGTGGTTTCAATAAGTGAGCTATTCATACCCAGGACAGATTGTACCTCACATTTATTCCAAACCTTTCATCCTAAGAATACAAGTGTTCTTTGCAAAACTGCATCACAGGAATGGGCTCCAAACCACTAATTTCATTAGAATTAATGATTAATACTACCCAGAAACCAGCCCTAGACCAAACGCCAATGCACACATCATTTTCTCAGACAGAAACAGAGATGCTCTGTAATGTCTCTTCACAGCAACAGACTGGAGGGAAGGAGAAGCCCAGCACCAGCAGCCTCCCTCTCCCCTGTTCCTGGGGGCCATCCCTGCCGTGTTTCCCCCCCAGGAGGAAGGTCTGCCCAGCAGCAGAAGCTGCTCTGGCTGGAGCAGTGGGTAAGGCCATTTCACTTCCCATCTCCTGCTCCAGGCACTGCCTCATTTGCCTGAGCCTGCAGGGGAACCTGGCTCAGTGTTTGTCACAAGATGTCATAAAAATAATTTTTTCAATACCAAAACACTCCTTAGTCTGATCAGTCTGACAGACATCAGATGCTCCAAAGCCTCATTTGCCCTGATAAAATGCCAGACAAACACTGCTCAAATAATGGAAGTACTGTGGATTGCACCAAGGAAACACAGGAGAACTTGATCCTGTGCTTTGCCATGGATAAATGAGGTATTTTTTCCAGTCATACCACATTTTTATCAACTATCCATTTTGGAAAGGCTGAATCTCCATGACTATGGGTGAAAGCTGAATTTAACTCATGGTACACACCAACTATGAAAGTATGTAGATAAGGATGTGGCTGTCTGGTAAGATGCTGAAACTCAAATATACTGATATTTTTATTCCTCTAAATTATCTTTTTTAGGGAGAAAAATAGGAGTGTAGAGCAAAGCCAATCCTTTGTCCTGGAATGAGCACACACATGGGAGAGCACAGCTCACCTCTCTTTCCTGTGGCTCCGGAGCCACCTTGTCCTCACTTTTTCCCTCCTTTTTTCCCCAAAAGGGTGTCAAGGCTTTGTAATCTTTCTCAACTCTTCAAAAACTACTCATACAAACACTGTTCAGAGTGGTATTCTAAGAGTTTCAATTTTTTTGTTTTCATTTTATTAACATTCTTATTTTTACTGTTAAAAGTTTTCTATTTCTGCCTTGCTGCACTACGCCCCTATTTCAGAATTTCAGACACCTCTGGTGTGAAAATGAAATCTCCACTTAGAAGCTGGGAGAAGGGAATTATGTGCCATTTGCTGGAACAGGTTTCACACCAAAATGGGAACATGGAACATGCTTCTTCCTCATAATTATCATGGAACTTGTGCAGAAGGAATCTGACACAATCAACACAAATATGAACCAGAAGAAATGTGTGTTAATGAAATATCATGTACTTGGAATTGACACAAAGGCCAAGACAGCTCATAGGAATGACACATTCCTGGGAGTAGGAAACTCCAGCTGCAATCATGGAATAAGTTTAGCAGAAATGGCCCCATCACTGAGCAAATGTCATGGTATAAAGCGATAATGTATTGAATCAAGGAAACTTTTGGAACATGATACTCGGGGTTCTTTTCCTAAGTGGATAGTCTTGTTAATTATATTTAAGGGAAAATATGGCAAGGGATCCTCACACAACAGGGCAGAGTGCTGTTAACTTTGGCTACTTCCTGAATTTTCAATGAGCTCTCTACTATAAAAACCGTTTTGCCATTGCAAACACTAAGGAAAAATTGCCTTCCTGATCAAAGAATGCCCCCTTTTGGAACACCCTGACCCCAGAGAACACAGGTACCACATCGAGGTGGTTCTGAACACCAGATTCATGGATTAAGTCTTTTTTTCCTGTTTGGAAGAGCATGCCATGTAGGTTAAACATGAGTTCCCTCTATGCCCTCACTCATGAGCTGTCAGAGAGGCAGCCCAATGTTCCCCAGCCCTATTTAGCCCCTGCCAGCCCATTGCTGAACCAAATCCCTCGTTTATGGCATTTGCTTTTCCCAAACAATTTTACAATTCCTTTCTATCTGTATTGACTCTCCAGCATGGCATTGAGCCTCACTTTGAAAGCTGCAGCCAGTAAAAGTTAATGATCCCAAACTGTTACGATTTGAAGCTCCTGATGGGCCAACCAATCCTTTCTAACCACGGAGGGAAGGGCTTTGCTCGGCCCTGTGACAACACAAAGCCTGAAGGTGCAGCAGCCATAGGAGTTCTGCCCCGTTCAGGATTGTTGCAAGTAGGTGTCAGTCCCAATTTTTCCCACTCTTTCTCTCCACTTTTCTTTACAGGAGAGATGGAGCTTCTTCCTTCCTGTCTAGGACAAGATATTTCCCTATGGAGCAAGTGCTCAACAAGAGGGGAGCGCAGCAAGGGGGGTGCTGGCAATTGCCTCTGGCCTTTAAGAGGGTGAGAGTGACTGACAGATGAGCCAGGACTAAATCTCTGAAGACAAATCTTGGGGCTTTGACCTTTAAACAATATAAAATCCCTCAGAAAAAAAAATTAAATTCAAGGCTTAAAATTCCAAGGAGCTCTTTAGATCCAGGGGTCCAATTTTAGAGCAATTCTTTTCAGCGCTATTTTGTTTCTGCTGAGGAAAGAAAAAATCCAGGCACTACTTGTAGACAGCAGTTCAGAATAGGAAGCAATATGGACACGTTCTAGCAGCTGGAAAAATTATGCCTAGAATTAACCAATGCAAGTGGACAGCATAAAGCAGGGCTGTTCTTTCTCATTTGTTTGTTGGGGTTTTTTTAAATACCACACATACAGCCTTTACTACAGCCCCACATTCTACCTCCAGCAATGGATGTCCAATTGCATCTTTTAAGAAACATCACAGAAACACATTAACACTGGAATTAAGTAACTGGCACTATTTGTTGTCCTTGATTTTTGAACTCCCATTGGCTTTTCTTATTTTCTCTCCCTCCCTTCAACAGAACAGGATAATTAGGCAGAAGCAAATAAGATGTACAGAGCTAGAAAACAGAAGAGCCTGACATGTGTAGTACATGCTGTCAGCCATATGGCATTCTATATATATTGTTACAGATGAAAATGGTGCCACACACTGTGCTGTACATTAACACTGGAATGCTATACAGTAATTCACGCCACAAACTGATACTATCTGCTGGCTTGCCTAATAGATTTTGGAAGTTTTCTGCATAGCATTTGATTTTAAATGACAGTGTTTTCTATTAATGGGTGGGCACTGTCAGTTTGTTGACCCCGGCCGGGAGGGCCGTCGCTTTGTTCCGCTGGCAGCCATCATTTCTGTGAAGTGATGCATGGAAAAAAGGCAGGAAATGCAATTCACCTCACACGCGGCTGTCACTCAACTTGACATCTACATGTTGGAGTATTTTCTCCAAGTTTTCTCCATGTGACCTGCAAGTTAAAGATCAGGGAGGTTACCTTCATCCAGCCCATCCATGTGCCAATCATCCCCACCTAAAAATGAAAGTTACAAATAAACTGCAGCTACTATTTATACTCTGCTGCCTGTCCCATCTTTTCCGTGTCAATCTTGCCCTCTCTCATTACAGCGACATCACACTCCCCCCTTTCTGCTTTGTGTATCCCAGATTAAGTTCCTTTGTTTTTCTGCCTCTGTCGTTCTGAGCGTGTAACGGCCTTAAGGCCTCGGCTCCTTTTTTGCTCTGTAAAACATAGAAAGGAAACTTTGAAAGATATTAGTGGTCTTTTTAAAGCAATGCATAGCTACAAATCAAACATAAAATCCATGGGGACACACCAAGTGCCAGGGAAGTCAATAAAACCCTGCAGTCACCTGAAGGTGAACTGTCTGAGAGGGCAGGGTTAAATGGGATATTGGGAAGGAATTCCTGGCTGGGAAGGTGGGGAGGCCCTGGCACAGGTTGGGCAGAGAAGCTGTGGCTGCCCCATCCCTGGAAGTGTCCAAGGCCAGGTTGGAGCCACCTGGGATAGTGGGAGGTGTCCCTGCCCATAGCAGGGGGAGGCACTGGATGGGCTTTGAGGTCCCTTCCCACCCAGCTCATTCTGGGTTTCTATGATTCCATCCTTTCTGGGCAAAGGATGCAAAGCTGGCTCTCAGAGGGATCTGCCAAACGCAGACCCAGGGCCCTGGTGTTGTCACTGACCCTAAGTGGGAAAGCAAGACAGCTCAGGAGTCTGAGATCCCCGAGCCTTACAGATCCTGCATTTTCAAGTGCTAAAGGAAAAAGGTGTTTTCCGATGTCCTCCATGTATTACTGTCACTGCTCAGTAGAGACGAGGCATTGTATACATGCTGGAGGTTGACTTGGAACAGAATTACACCAAGGAAAAGAAAATCCTACTGAAAAAAGAAAATATTACTGAAAAGCAGCTCTCCTTGTATTTAAAAAATGCTTCCTGAAATCCTGACCTCTTCCAAATAGGAGCAACCCTGTTCCCCAGTCCCTGAACGCTGAATTGAAGAATAACATGGAAACTGCCCAAGAAATCTGGAATTACTTCAGCTGGAATAAACTTGATGAGAAGATAAGAGGACCCTCCTTTGCACCCAACAGCTTGAGGTCAGGTTCCTTGTACTACCCGAGGAGATTGACTCATCTGAAATATCCCCAAACACACAATCTAGATGAGAAAGAGGGAAGAGCTAAGGAACAGCTCCTTCTCAATTACAGAGCAGGACCATGTAATTCCTTATTTTTCAAATATTTTCTTTGTTTCTCTGTTAAATCCCAGTTCCCACTGGGAGACAAGGTGAATCAGAGCAAGGCAGGCACATTCAGAGAGACACATTCTCTTCTCCACAAAAGCAGCAAATTTGCTCACAGCCCTTTCAGATGTGGTACCTGAGGTTTTCCAGCCTTGGCCATATCCAGGGAATCCAGAGGTGAGAGAATATTTTCTGCCTGTCTTCAAAAGAGTCCATTTCCAGGCACTGCCTTGTGGGAAGTGCCTTATCTGGCAGTCGAAAATAAGCTATTGCAGTGCAAAGAGCAGAAAATGAAGCAAATCACCTCCATATTTTTGGCTAGAAAATCCCAGAAAGTCCCACTCACAATCCTTCTCCTCTGCTCCAGCAGTATTTGAGCACTTCGTAAAAAGAGGAACTGGTTCAACAGAAGATGTACAGCAAATGCACAAAAATATCTCCATGTATCCAGAATGTAGGCAGGTTGGGACCCCCACTTCCCAGGTTTCTTCTTCATTTTCAAAGATTACATTTGAAAGGCGAGAAAAAAGCAAAAGTTTAAAAATAAAAAAGGTTTGATGAAATCTTGTATTTTCCTCCACAGTTTTAGTGTGGGTGCCAAATTTGGGCTGGGGGAGGAGGTCACCCAGCCAGAAGCACAGTATGTTCAGTCTGCTGCAGGCTTCCAGTGGATCTGCTCCTTTGGGACTGGCAGATGGAGCTCCATACCCTTCACTAAGGACCCTCAGCCCATATGCCAGGACTCACCCACATCTGTGGCTCCAGTTCTGCTCCTAATTATAACCAATGGAAAGGCATTGATCCTTTATCTCAGAGCACTCACAGACAGGTTCCTCTGACCTGCTCTTTACTCCAGAGCAAGAAATAATGCTCAGATTTCTCCTCCTCTGGGCTTAAGTTCTGCATGAAGCCCAAACCTCTATTCCTGTAGGAGTTCACCAGGGCTTCATCCCATCACTGAGGTGGCACAGTTACCTCTCTGCTTTACATCTCCTCCAGCCATGCCTGGCAACAGGGCCCTTCCTGGACCACACTCCCATGGCCACGCTCTGCAGCCACAACCTGCCTGGACAAGTCCTGCTTCGTTCTTTGGGCACCCCCACCTTGTTTGATGGCCCAAGGTCCTGATACAGCTCCAGGAGCCAGCTGTCCTGAAGAGCTTCCAGCTGTTCTGAGACATCTTTCTGGAGTAAGGAGGTAAAATGCCCATCCTACTTGAACTTGGCTCTCTTGACAACAAACCTCCTTCTCTAGGCTACAAAACGGGAGGAATTCCTACTGTTTTCTGACACAGCTAAGCAGTGAGGATGGTGTTTCCATAAGATGGCCTGTAGGACTGGGCCTGTTTTAAATTACATCTTTTACAGCTATTTTGCCTGTGTTGCTGTTTACAGTTCAGATTGTCAAACCTACACGAAATGGTCTAAATTAACCATTTATCAAAGAATGGCCCCTGGAAATGTTGAGTTAGGAGGCCCAGCACTGGAGTTCATGTTTGCTGCCCCCACTCAGTGCCCAAGGGGTGTGTGCTCCCCTCTGCTCACAGGAGGGCTCGGACACAACTCCCCTGACATGGGGATCACCCTCAGCATTCTCTTGTGTCTCAGCTGGAGCACAGAGGAATGGACTGAGAAACAGGAGGGGAAAAATACTGCAGTGAACTTTTAAACTAAAATAGCAATAGAGAGTTAGATAATTAAATGGGAAACCAGACCCAAATGTCAAATAAGGAGGGAGACATCAAAGAGAAACAGCAATCTCTGATAAAGATCAAGAGAGAAGACTAAAATTTTTATGGCATATGCTGACAAATGGCTGAAGTAAAATATAACAAAGTAACTTGGTTTAGCAATATTTCTACAGATTGTCTGAACTACACTGCTGCAGAGATCAAAGGATAGAGCTGGAAACAAAATACCAAAAGAAATGACACACTCCTCTTGCACCTCTTCCCCCTCCTGCTTTTAAATTCATATTTCAAACCTAAAACTCAGAGGCTGGAAATTTGTAAGAGTTTCTGGAAAGGTCACTTCATCAACTGGGCAAGTGGGAACTTTTTATTTGAAATTTCTTTCCAGTATCCTTTTCTTTTTTCCTCCCATTGGAGAGGTGTTCCGAAGGCAGGTCCAGGATCTCCTCAGTTGAGCTCCAGATTGTTCCCTGGGATGCACAGCTCTCCCCTGTTCCTGCCTGGGATTCAGTCACATGGCTCCAGCAGATGGGTTTGCTGCATTTTTTTCCCCAACAATGCTCCCATTGTTGTTTTTGAGACTTTTCCTCCTGCCCTGAGCCCCATCCTCGTTATGTGCAGATTAATCCCCTGGTTCTGGTGATGAGGCTCCTCTGTCAACAGCCACATCCTCGAAAAAGAGAATCGTCTCTTAGTTTTAGTTTGCTTTGTCAACTTGCTCACCACTTTATCATAAACCCTGGCTAAATATATTTGTCAACTGAGGCATTTTGAACATTCTGTTGATGAAAAAAGCCATCTATAATTTATTTCAAGTTTATTTGAAGTGATCACAAATGCAGGGACTCCTCCAATTATTTTTTGTTCCCATTTTTCAATTACTTAAAAATTAAAACTGAAAATTCATGAGGAAAACCCCTGATTTTTCCATTTTGCCTGAAAGTCAGCTCTCAAGATAGCTGCTTTTCTGTATTATCAAGAGACTGGGAGATAAAGATTATCTCTGACTACACTCTCCTCCCACATGAGAACAAAGACTCTTTTAATAAATGAAACTCAGATTCTTCCTCCTCAAAGAAAAAGGATTGCACTCAAAAATAAGATAGCCAGGTGAAATCCTGGAGTAGATGTTACCTGTGAGACTAAACTAGATGGAATGACCCTTTCTGGTTACATGAAGTCCCAGGTTTGGTGGCTGTAGCACACGGACCATCCCCTTGCTGCAAACGTGCGATTGTTAAAGAGGAAATTCCAAACCCATTGGAGGGCAAGGTTGACAGGAGGCACAAATGATGACAGACAAAGTGGCTTTGCCAGTTGAAAACGTCTACTTAGTTTAAATACAAAATTACTCTTCAGGCAGTTCTTGAAAGCTGAAAAAGAGTAAAACCTCCTCCTGCCCCATCAAATGTGTGCAAAACTCTGCAGAGCCTCCGTGGAGCCTTGTCTGTTCCCCATGGATCTCGGTGTGTCCCTGGGTCAGTAAATTCCAAATCCCAGCACCAGCTGCAAGTCCAAGACAGATCACAGGGCCATGACAGGAGGAAGAGGATGTTTATTGCTCCCCAAAGCACCTCCCTTTGCACAACAGATGTATTATATGCAACTCTGGTTATTATTTAAAAGGCCCCAGATCTATTCCTGAGAAGGGGGTCGCTCAGGATCACAAGGGTTCATTGCTGTGCTTTGGAGAATGTTTGTGTGTGGAAGGACAGGCAATAACCTGAATGCTGGGGACTCACCCCAATATTCACCAATTCAATCTTCATTAGCAGACACTCCCAGACGTGAAGTGCATCCTAACTCCTTTGGATCCTTTAGCTTGGATGTTTGCAATGAAGAAAGTTCAGCAAAACAGACTGTTGAATTTAGAAAGCTCATTGTCTCCTATGTACAATATGCTGACATTTCCTCCCTGTGAATCATCTTTTGCCATTTATTATACTCATCCACTGAGCCTTTCCTCTGATGTCCTTATATTTGTAGTTTTTTTCATTGCCTCTCAGGACTGTTGAGTCAAAAAAGAAATATGGTGCCAGAAGAGACAACTGCCTCTGAATTTTCCCAGGGCTTCCTAATCTGTCTCTGAAACATCCTGGTATAAATCTCACTGGAGTGGTAAGAGCCTGGGCTTTATACAAGATACACGTGAGAGCAAACTTTGGGAAGTCACTGCTTATTCACAAAATAATACAATTTTGAAGGACTTTATGTGATCATCTGGTTCATCCCAAGCCACAAACAGGATTATGATCCCAAATGACTTCTGAGGCCAACCTGCCTCCACAGTGGAGACATCACAACTTGTCTGCAAGAGCAATTCCAATGCTCTGTAAAGCCCCTCTAGGTTTAAAATGATCTGAAATAAATCTTCAACTCAAGTCCTGCATTCCAAACTAGAGAAAATCCCTACTAATTAAAAAAGTAGAAAGGATAAAAGTATCTGCTCTGTGTAAAAACTCTTCATTCAGGGCTATGTACTGGCAGAGATTTCCAAACTCCAAGAGCAAGGAAGAAATCCATTGTAGTTGATGACAAGCAATAAGAATTCTTTGCTAGACAATAAAGCTTTTCATTTTAATGCCCTGTGACTTCAAGCCACAGTGGATCAAGTGGTTTTGGTTTCACACTTCACTACCACAGTTTATTTGGGAACAGAAGAGGTGGCACAGAACACTACACAGCATTCCAGGATCCTTCTAAAGATCAAACCAATCCCAAATACCCGTGTGAAACTCCATGGAAAGTTTCTACCTAATTTCTACATTAATTGTGGAGTTTAGTGCATGTATTGGTGGGAAATTGTTGCTCAGTGGTGGTAATTAACGGCAGTAATTAAGTTTCCAGATTATAAGGCAAGTGATAATGAAGTGTTGATTGTTGCAGGTGAAGGAATGAGTATGGCACTGTATCCAATGGGGAGTTTGGTGCCTGAAGCTCTAACAAGCACAAAACTTCATAAATAAACGTTTTTCCTATTCTTCATTTCCATTTGAACAACAAAAAGTAAAACCAATAAACTTGAAAGAAATACCGATCTCAGTTCCACCAGCATTGCATAAATGTAATATACAAAAATTACATCATTTCAATACAGTTTAAACCAGCGTGAGTACATTGCAGATGGTCATAAATCTTGTTTTCTGATTGAATTAATCACCAATGCAAGTCCAGCTACAAAATTCCTCATTCAATTAATAATTGATAAAACCTTAATCTGCCTTCAGTTTTAACCATTTTTTGATCTTAGGCAGAAAAAAAAGATTTTAACACAGCATTATTTCCTATGCTGGCTGTTCCATGGCTAGAAAGGGATTTGTGATGTCCTTCAACTCCCAGGATTATATTCGAAAGAATTATATAAAATTTCAGAGGGGAAAAATACCTGAAAATGAGCCAAACTAAGTAGTTCATGGGGGAAAAAAAAAGGAGAAGGGAGAAAGAAAGGAGAAAAATAATGAACCGATATTGGGTGATTTTAGAAGGCCTGATCCAGGGCTGAAGTGTTTCCTAGAGCCACGGTCCATCTGTCCTTGTTTAAAGCTCACCTGGGAATCCCGATGGGATGGGGCTGACCCCACCTGTAACCCTGCAGGGCCTTCCCACGGAACAAGGGACCCCGGGCCCTGCAGGATCAATGGGAACAGCAAATGCCTCCAGAGGCAGAACTGTGACCCCTGCACAAAGAGTCCTCTCCAGGGATCTCCAGCCCAGCTGGAAGGAGCTGTGGAGCGGAACCTCCCCGACCTGCTCCTGGGGCCAGGCAGGAGGGTCTGATGGCTGAGTGGGATCAAATGCACCGGGGCACAAAGTCACCTCCTGCTCTGGCTGCTACGTGACCCTCCTGCTGTTCATGTGCTGCCACTTGGGGATTGGATTTCTCCTGTTACCTGGATCAGTCAGAGAGGCACAGATGGAGAAAGGAAGAAGGAAACATTGTGTGGAAAATGTTCAGATTTAGCTGAGACAATGCTTTCTGTGGATAAATCTCCCTTTTAGCACCACCATCTCTGATGGAGGGCAGGGCCTCCTCCACCTTTGACAGAGCTCGGGCCCATTCAAATCCAGATAATAAGTATTCCCTCTCATGCTCTGGGCTGTAAGATGATCAGTGGCAGGTCTTGGAGAAGAATTTTCCCACAGAGCCAGGCAGGGAGCTGGTGAATACTCTGGGAGTGCCCTGAGGCTGTTTTCTGCCATGTGGGACATTAGCTGCTGGTCGGGATGGGGACAAACTGGATGAACTCACAGGCCAGTCCACTACAGAAGCCATACATGAAAGTTGGGGATCCCAACTGATGTAAATTATTCCAAAGAAATAACTGTGTAAGAAGCCACAGAACAGCTTTTAGTTATTAATTACAATCAGCTCAGCACTTCAGGAAATCGGCGTTTACAGTAAAGATAATGTAAAATACCACAATTAATCTCCAGCAACTGCTCTCTAACCAGTTTAGAGCAGAGGACTCCAGTGCACAGAAAAGCCTTTGCAAACACCTACATGTGCATGTGCACAATGTCCCTCCACAATCCAGTGTAAAATAAACATTAAGATAAGCTGGAATTACTCAAAACTTCTGAATCAGGTCTGCAAATACACATGTGAAAGTCTTTTATTTTCCCCTCTTTTATAGGCCTTCATGGCAGACCTTTCTGCACAGCTACAAAGACTTTATTTCCTCTCACTTTATTGTATAAAAGCTGAGACTCTCAGAAATTAAGCAGGAATGTGAGCAATGCAGGAGTGTGTGAGCACTGCTAGTGCTGGGACTGTCTTTGGAGACATCAAGGCAGTGAAGAGGAGCACATTCCACATGGGAAAAGAAAAAAAAAAAAAAAAGAAAAACCTCAAAAGAAATTACACAAATGTTAAATCAAGAATTTAATCTAAAAATACAAAAAATCATTCACAAGGAGAAAGAAACAAGAGATATTAGGAGCAAACCTACAGAGGAATGTGGCCTACAGTAGGATTATAGGCTTTTGATTCTGATTCTTACCATGAGTAAGGATTAGCCTTGATTACACAACAGATCTGTTGCTATTAGTGACTTGCTCACTTGCCAGTTGCAATAAAAACCATGCAAGTTATATTTAGTTAATTTTGACACCAGAAATGCAGCCACAGGACAGTAACTGTACAAGAATTAATTTTGTTATCCTCCAGAAGTGGATGCAAAGTACAATTTTTACTAAAATCAATGTCATTATGGACCTACTGCTCTTCCTTCTAAAATCTCCTATATCTTCACCCACATAAATAAACCCAACCACTCTCTCACCTCGATCTCGAAGGCAAACCTTCCAAAGCACACTTGGTCTGAAAAGAAAGTCACAGTTCAGGCTGAATCAAATAATCTTTCAGCAGAATCAACTGAAACCATTTACACACTTTTCTCACACGGCTTGCCTGAAACTTGAGATTTCCAGCAGTCCTCTGACCTGGCAGGTGGGTGATTCAGCTGCAGCACAAACACTCACCACAGCAGAGATTTAACCTCCACATTCATTCTGTCCAGGAGCTCACTGCACTCTTAGTCAGACCATACCACCACAGAGGGTCAGAACAAGACTGAGCTCTATATTGCAGAGAGTTTGACAAGCAGATAAATGTACAGGCTGTGCTCTCTCCATCAAATATTTTAGGTTTGATTTTAGGATTTATGGGATTTGATAACTTTCCAGAGACACCACAAGTAGGTACATAACAGGTTGCAGCTTCTTTTCAAGGATCTCTCCTCGCTGTGTCAAGCCAAAGAGTCATCAGGTCCAAGAGAGATCCCATTCAGCCCATTCCCTTTCCAACTGACTCCTCTGTGTACTGGGCTGTGGAATCCTGTTCCTGATTGTGTTCACTGGATTAATGGGAAAAAATTAGCAAAGTTTCTGCCCCATCCATTTTTAACCCAAATAATTCACCTAAGAGATGAGATCTGAATTTCACTATTCAAATACATCTGTTTATGAACACACAAGTACTCTGACCTCAGCTATTTGCAAGATATTCTGGTGTTCAGCTCACGTCTCTCCTTCTGCTGTCCTTCCATCCCTCCCCTCTGAATGTTCTGGGGATCAGCTCTGAGTGATGCTTGGAGCTCCTCACCTGAGCTTGTCCAAGGCCACACTCAGACCAAGGAGGATTCCCAGGCAGTTACCAAACATGGATACGCAACAGGAGCATTTCAGGACTTGGGCAACTATGGGTGTACATGGGTCAAGAAGTTAAAATTTTTGGGAACTCTGTTTTGGAGTTAGCCAGTAAATTTTAGTTATTATTTAGGTTCCTGAGGGTACAGTATGGCAGCCAGCTGAAGAGTGCTCAAGGCTGTGTTAGCTCTGAAAAGGCTGATCCTGACCTTTCCCCCTCTGAGTGCTTTTCCAGTGCTCTGGATTCAGCTTTAGTGCTCCATGCAAGAAACTAAGCTTTCCTTTTCCTTTCTCACTGGAGTGTGCTTTCAGCAGCATCACCTTCCTGATCAGAGTACCTGTAAAATTCCTTGAGCACCAGACCTGAGAACCAGGATAAACTCAGACCCTCCTTTTGGCAGCATTAAATCATGTTAATTCAGGTGTAAAATACATTCTTAACTCCTTGATAACATTGCCCTGCTCCCATCAAAGGTAAGCAGGAAGACACACACACAAGTCTCTCTCTGGAGCACTGGCTCTGCCCATCTCTGTGTGTTATTCCAGGTGGGCAGGTCTCTGCTCCCAGGTCTCTGTGCCATTCCACACAAACTCTTAACTCCCAAAGGAATTCAGGACTCTAAACTAGGAAGATGAAGGTGGCTTTTGCTTTTCCTTTAACTGCTCCATTGCAATGGGTGTCAGCAGAGAGGGGCAATTCCAGCTTGGGGAAGTTTGTTCAAAGTGAGGGATGGTGGGATCATGGCTGTATCCACTGAGAAGCAGCAAAACATGCAAACTTTATCTGCAATAACTGCACAAGTCTGATGAAGGTGACACTTTAATCCACTAATAATCTTCAAACTCATAAATACTTCCCTGTTTCAAACCCAGATTCTCTGAGGCCTCCAGAAGGAACGGGATCCTGCTGATTAAAGATAGAGCGAACACCTCCAATCCCTGGCCTGATTTTGAGAGAAAGGTTCAGGCACTGAATTAAAAATTTAACTTTTTTAGGAGCTCTTTTCTTCCTCATTACTTGTGTGGCCAAGATGAAAATTTCCTATTTGAATTTCCAGAGAAAAAGCATTTGGAAGAGAGCTTGAACTACCGTCATTAACCTTTCCTGCAATCCAGAATTGGAAATCATTCCCTTTACAGAAAAGGATTTTAAGTACAGAAACCCTTCAAGCCATCTACTTTTTTTTTGTACACCACACTATAAAGAATTTCCAACACTATAACCAAGCCAAAGGGAGCATGCAGGGTCCTATCTTGTTTCTGGTACACTAGCAATATTATTATTATTGTTATTGTTATTATTATTAATTGTTTATAATGATTTGGGAGTTTTTGGGGAGGTGGTGTTTGTCAGTTAAAGAATTCTTTCTTTGAAAGCACCAAGGTTCATGTCTCTCTGATCTTAAATGATAGAGCTGGTTCACTGCTGAGTAACTTTTTGCATAGTTTAATTTATTGACACGTGTAGCTCTAATTAGGGCATATAAAACACATTATGCTACGTTAACTAAAGGCAGATTTTTTTTATTTTTTATTTTTTTTTATTTTTTTCAGCTGGAAAGGCCTCTTTGGGACATTTGTGATGACCATCCATGCCCAAAGACAGTGTGTACATGCACAAGCTGCTCTCCCTGGAATCCCGAGGGCTGACGTGTGTGTGGTTCCTCAAAGGTTTACAGCAGCACCATCTACTGGAGAGCCCCTCGCTCCTGCCATCCGTGTGCTCCTCGCGGGGATTAAAGCAGGGAAGGAAAAGCGGTGGCTGTGCTCGCAGGGAGGGCACACAAGCCTTGCTGTGAGTCCTTTCGGGGTGTGGAGTTGGGAGCCGGGTGCCCATACAGAGAGCGCGGCTGTATCGGGAGGTGTGGGAACACCCAGCCCAGCCATCAGCACCTGGCAGGTTTGGTCCTGCAGGTCCCTTTTGGCAAACGTGGGATCCACTTTTCTTCCAAGTAATAATTGTAAAACACTATGAGATCACAGATTTAAACCGAAATAAAACTCTGGAGAGGTCTTGGAAACGTGTAACAGATTTGGGTTCCGCTCTGGCTCCCCTAAATACCTTTCGCAAAAATAAAATCTCAGAACAAACACTGAAATTCTGAGCCTGAAATAACATCTTACGTAAAGGAGCAAAGGCAGTAGGATGCAGACCCCCGAGCACTGATCCTTAGAGCTTTACCAGATAAAACAGTGACTAACAGCCTCTCACTTGGTTTAAGAATTACGATGGACTGAGGAACGTGGATTGGACATATATTAAAAATTCTTGGGCTGTTCAGCCCTAAAGGAGTGCCCATCACCTCATTTAAGGGCTCCAGTGCTGCTGAAAATGAACTTGCAATCTTCTAGGACAAACTGTCCTTCACTTCATCTAAAGCCCTGCCAGTAAATTCAAAGGCAGGAAGGCTGATCTTTAATGACATTCATCTATTTATATCTCACTTCTTAAATAACTGTAGAAATCTCTTTTCAGTGTGAACAGACTACAGAGTATTTGTAAATGTGTGGAGGCAATACAATGCACCGTTTTGTTCTGTGCTTCCTAGAAGTGCCATCCTCTCAGGTGGAATTACCAGGATTAATTTAAGGACCATTAAAGGACAAAGCGCTTCTTAAAAATGGAACCAGACCAATTTATCTCCCGGTTGCCAAGAAATGCATTTAGGAAAAATCAGCTACTTTGCATTTTGAACATGAGATAATTTAGTAATGTCAACATCCAGCAAAATGGACTCAAGTGCTCAAGTGACTCTGCCACGGTGTAATTAAGGCTGGTGCCTCAAAGGTTATAAAGCAGATATACCTGTGCTCCGCTGGGCTTGACTCCACTCCACTGCCTAATTATGTTTTTAGGAACAATGGCAAACCATGTCAGACATCTTGCTGCTGATTAAATAACATTAAACTTCTCAGAGACAATGTCTGTCTTCCAGTTCAATCCGGAATAGCAAACAGGACATTTACAGAAGGGAGAGACAAAACTGCAGCTGTTCACCTTTCCTCACACAAACACCGCAAAGCACATCACACAAACTACAGAACATCAAAGAATCCACTTGAAGAAGTTTAAATACGTGTCCACAGAGGATAACATTAGAAAAATTGCATGGATCTTTCCCTAAATTTAAAAGGTGTTATTTGAATTATTTTGAAGGCTTTTTGCTTACTTGAGTTTATTATTCATTGTTTAAATTCTTTGGGGAAGCTTTTCCTGATTGCTGTAATAACATATGTTAGCTCTTCCATTTCCCACTAAACCTTTTCTAATACAGGTTGATCAGACTCAAGTAAAGTAATTCAGGTGCTGCTCTGCACAGAATCAGCACAAGGCATTAAAAAAAGCTCAGTTTTATGCATTTCTGAAAACATCTAACTCCTGAAACTTACACATCTGAAGGATTACCCAATATCTTCTTACAGGGACTTCTGGATTTTTTTCTGAAGGTCTGGGATGAATTCACAAACTCCCAGTGTTATATCCATGTGGGTACTTATGATTCTTTCAGAGATGCTTTGATGCAACTTTAACACCTAATTCCATTTCTTTTGTGATGTCCAAACACCAACATGAGTCGGTTCCTTCGAAGTTTCATCTGCATCTCTCCAGTATTTAATTTGTTTCTACTGTAAATAAGGGGTTTTTTGTTCCCACTGTACCCTCCCTGTTAAAAGACTGAATGAGATGAGATATTAATCCTTGGGATACATCTCTGTAATCTTTTCTCACATTCATTGTCTGTTCTGATGTTTTGAGACTTTTTTTTCCAGATTAAAAAGTAGTTACAAAACTGATGAAAAATTAGCCCTCTCTTGACAATTTATTTGTTCTGCCAACTAACAAAAGATATATGAAAATCCAAATTTATTATCTTAACTAGTGACCCATAACAAGAAATTTCTGATAGACCAGAAAGGTATGATTTGCAGATATTTTTTTCCCAAAATATTTTACAGTAAAGTAAGGATTGGATCTGGTTGGAATTGGGAATTTTCCCTAAGAACTTCTTTAATTTTACTTTTTAAAAGACAGAAATAGAAGCTCTTCATCTAAAGCCCAAACATTCCATTTTCAACAGAGAGGATGTTGATGATGCTACTGGGAAGGCTGAAATTTTCCAATGGAAAACAAACTACTTCTGCACAAATACAGACACGATTTTGCCAAAAAAAGAAAAAAAAAAGGTTATAGTTCAAAGGTCTAGGGGTTGAATTCCATCTAGTTTAGCCTATTGGGTTTTTTCAATTTTTTGGTTCATTTCAGCTCTGTCATTTCTTGACACATCAATACCAGCCCTGCCCTTGGCCTTTACTCTCTGCCACTCTTGCTTTTGGGATATTTGAAATAATTTCTTGTTTATCTTTCCATCTTCAGTTGTTTGCTCTTCAAATTCCCTTCTTAGTCCTGCTTGACTTTTTCCTATAATGATTTGTTCTTTCTGTTGGATTCATTTGGGCAGGATTTTCATTTTCTCTGTTTGGCTTAAATAACCCCTTAAACTGCACCAGCAGACCAAGAATCCGTGCTCCTGATTGAGCAATTAAGATTCTTTAGGCATGTTAATGAAAGGCCCCTGACAAGTGACTGAGCTGTATATAATCATGGCCTTCTAGAACACCAGTAAAATAAATTCACTAATACCAGGTCTTTGAAACCCCATTAGAGAGCAAAGTCTCAGTCTCAGCCTGAGCATTTCATCAGGTCCTCCAGGTTTTTGCTGGTTTTATCTCCATGATGAGCCTCTCAATGCCAGACCTGAACTTTCCAGATGAGATTCCCCTGCCTGATTATTTCCCTGGGGGATGGGAAGAGCACAGCCCTAATTAGCAATCCTCTTTCATATGAAATAAATATTAATTGCCTTTTTTAATCTGAAGGTGTCTACAACCTTTGCCTTCTACTATTAACAAGAATCCCATTCTTTTATTTATTTATTTTTTAATTTCTGAGATGTTTACTTTTCTTTTACTATTAAATATGCCTTAAACTTGCTCAGGCACCATCTCAGAGTTACAAGGTTGGTTTGTTATTGAGAAAGCACTGGGGGTTTTGGCTCCTTTCAGGGCAGTTCAATGGGGTGGTGCAATACTGTGTCTCAACCTACACAAGCAGGCATTATATTGTATTTTTATGTACTCCTTACCCATTCTGCTTTCCATGTTTCCATGAAAAAGAGATTCTTGAGCAGTTATAAATGCCCCAGTGAAAAGCAGATGCAAAGCTTGGAAGTGTTCAGACTCAAGGCATCACTCAACCTACC
Source organism: Serilophus lunatus (assembly GCA_013399895.1). Classification (NCBI taxonomy): domain Eukaryota; kingdom Metazoa; phylum Chordata; class Aves; order Passeriformes; family Eurylaimidae; genus Serilophus; species Serilophus lunatus. The sequence continues at coordinate 727,053 of VXBA01002510.1, forward strand.
ACTGTGATGGGCAATCCAGGATCCAAAAATTCCCCAGACACTTCCTGTTCTCCTTCCAGTGCAGGGCATGTGTTTATTTGCTTGGTGAGCACATTTTGGGGAAAAGGAAGCACCTAAGGAAGACTGTGCCAATCCATGAATGTGCATAAGCAAGTCTCCACAAGAAGAGACCTGAAAACTATGACAGGTGTCCCTTCTGTCACTGAAAGGGTGACTCAGAATGTTCAACACCGTGGTAATGAGGATGATCTCAAACTCACCAGGAAACAGAAAATCAAGTTGTGTCCTCTGTCTTGTGCAATTAATATTTCAGATTATTACTTTGTGGGGAATGTGTTACTATTGAAAAGGAAAAGAATCTCTGAAAGAGATGAAGCTTTACTTTCTACTTCTTTCTGGTTTGGAACAACCATTAAGATGGGATGATACAACCCTATATTTCTCAATTTTCTTATTTCTAGAAAAATCTGTAGGATTATATTCCTGAAATATCAGCCAAATGTAAACAAATTCCTTTGACAAACAAGTGTAGATAATAGATACAATATCTATTTTTATAGTATTTTTAAATACTGAAATGCTTAAGAAATATGGACTTATCCCTGTAAATTAAACTTATTAAACTTATCCCTGAAATTAATCTAATGAGTGGCTGTCACTCCTGCTCAACATTTATGGGATAAGACACCACATATCAGGAATTCAGAGTTGGCTTCCTATGAAAGCAATTAGAAGTGCAGGGGAACAATTAATAAGAAGGATGAGAAATGGGGTGTGGGGTTGGAAGAAGAAAAACATGCCAGAAAATAACAGTTTTCTTTTCCAGCCCTCAAGTGGACCTGTTTTATTCTGAGCCATGTTTTCATTTGAAAAAAAAACAGTCCAGAAGCCTCTTTATACAACATCTACAGAAATCATCTTACAACATTATCTTTACAACTTCTCCTCCTCAGTAAGAGCAACCTGGCAGAAATGAGAGGCAGGCATGAAAGCCTAGGGAGGATTTTTTTTTTATCACACCATCGCATCTGAAATAATTCCAGGATTCCAGCCAAGATCTTTGACACAAGTATTTGTAACGTTGAGCTAAAATACCAACCCAAAAAGCTGTTTGCTAAGTCAGAAATCCTCCTGCAGGGTTTCTAGATTTATGTGTCTTCAGAAGATGGGGGGGGGGGTGAAAAAAGAAATCCAGAAGTTTTCTGAACTGATACAGCTTCAGGATTAAGGGTGATTGCAGACAAAACATTTTGCAAGGCTTTTTATCCTTGACATGCAGTCACTTCACTTGAATGTTCTATTTCTGTAGCCACAGGGGATTTTTAAGTTTGCTAAAACAACTGAACACTTTCTTCAAAACAATACAGTGGGTCTTTCTTGTGAGAGCAAAGCTAATCAAACACACATCCTGTGCTATTCATGTCAGGCAGCCCCTCATGGCACTGCAAGAGTCTCTGCTTTTAGGCCAAAATTAGGGACTGTTTCCTCCATCTGTTCCTGAAGCAAATGCCAAGATAGTCAAGGTGTCAGAACATCCCACTGAAAACCACATCAAAGGAGTGACCTGGGCTGCCAGGCCAGGACTGGAGTCTTAGCAGAGACAAAATCTGTAGAAATTAAATACTACAGCGAATCTAGAAAACACTGACACGGTAATTCCATAGGGACAATCCTGGATGGGCTTTGAGGGCTCCAAAAGCCCTACTCCAAAATACCAAAAAGTGTGGTGAAGAAAATATGTAATGTAACCCCCCCATGGCTGCAGCCACCTCTTTGTAACCTGATGTTAGAGATAAAAAAGCTGCAAGGAAAGGTAAATTCAGGATTGGGGAATGAGGTGACCTGGGCATTGAGAGGCTGGAAAAAGAAAAGGGGAGGAATGAGAAAGGAGGGGGTGACTGACATGGACACTACAAGCAAGTAAGGATAGTGTTGGCAAAGAACACCCTTTGATGGAAGCAAAATCACCTCCCACTGAGAGTTAAGTTTGGTTCAAATCTCACTTGAGAGCTGAGTAATTTTTGAGAGGCTGGACAGAATGGTACTTAAATAAGAACAAGTACCTGGAAACAGAGGCCAGGCAAGAATGCTGAGGTATCCCAGGTCTCCAAGCTCTTTCTCAGCTGTGGGATGTGCTTGGAGATGTGCTTCTGATGTGGCCTGGAGAACATCCCAGAGGGCCCTGCAGGCAGAACACAGCTCAGCACGGAGCCCTCACACTTCCATCTGACGTCACCTCTAAGGAATTAGGACCTGGCCATGTCCTGGCCAAGCTCTGCCCTCCTGGGGAGCCCAGCCAGCCCAGCTGAAGCTCTCAAGACATGTCACCTCTTCCTTCAAATCCAGATGCACATGGCAGCTGCCTCCCAGCCAGGGCTGGGGTGAAGCCAGTGCTCCCAACTGTGACTTCACTGCACCTGAAGGAGAGAGGCAGAGACAGAGGAGAGGACCTGCCTTCTGGCAAAAGCACAGACCACCACACCCCTCCCACTCCACCGAGGATGGCGAGAACAGAAAATCCAAACGCGTAGGGCTGTCCACCTCTCCCTCCTCTGACCACAGAAGGAGGAGCCAGTCCCTGGCACCTCATCAGGGGCAGCAAAAATCAATTTTATCGGTGCTGCTCAAAGTCCCAGATGAGCTCTGTCCTGCTGTGCCCAGAAAAAGTTTAAATGGTTGCAAATTCCAGGCAAGCCCTGAAGTTTTCAATGAGTTTTTCCTACAGCAATAGTGAGAAAAGCCTGTGGATTCCAAGCTCCCATTTCCATGTAAAGCACCACATCTCCCTGACTGACCAGAACAGGCTGATTATGATTTGTGTATTAAAGCCTTGTGTTTTCCACCTATGGAGTGCATAAACAACAGTTTAACCTTTATCCCAAGGCATGTACACCCTTCTACTCCCAGAAAAATGAATTCATGTTTAGCAGTCAAATCAGTATCAACCTGACCTTTAAACACATCAGTGTTTCTTGGAAAAATATTATGGCTGGGATGCCTACTGTGGTAAACAATATTAGCAGCTCCAGCCCATGGCTGAGCCGTGCTGTGAGGAGTCTTATCAAAATAGGGGGTGGGAACCAGCAGGGACCACAGATCTTCTGACAAACTCCACAGGATATGAAGAACAATGTAAATGTAACAGGACTGGCAGATATATTTCCATATTACTGTTCCAGAGATAACAGCTAAGGTGAATCATTTCCCACCACCTACAGTACGGAATTATTTCAAATTCTGAAGGGACCATATTTATTTCATTGGTAGGTAGCAATTTACTTAGCTGAAGATCATTATATTTATGTGTCTGTGAAATCCTCACAATAATTATATATTTGAGCTGTCTCAGAAGTGCTATATATATTCTCATTAGTCATGTACTTCCAAGGATATTATCATTTTTTTTTCCCTCAACAACCTTTGCAATCTGAGTGTGAAGTACTGCACTGCACATGAACCTCAGTTCTTATAGTTTTCTTAAACTCCAGTTTAATCAAACAGCAGGGTGGCCTATATTCAAATGCAAATGTGAAATATCTTCATTTCCTTAAATGACTGCACTGCAGAGCTTATTTAAAACAGACCACACTGTGCAACAAAACAGAGGAGGACACGGAAAAAACTCCTCTCTTTGATATTACTTTTGCAAGGCTTCTCCAAAAAAGGTCATGAAAGTGTTTAAGGCAGAGTAAGGAGATGAAGGTGCTGGTGGTTCCTGTGAACACTCCACCTTTCTGGGGAAGTTTGAGCCAAAGAAACCCAAGAGCTTTAAAAATACTGATCCCTCCCATCCCCACTCTCATTCTGTCTCCTTTCTTATTTATTTGAATACCTTCCACAAGCAACAAGGAAATGGCCTCAGTTGTATTTTCCTCTATCACCCTTGCCAAAACCAGGCAGGTTTTGCAGTTTGTTTCTCCTGGTTTGGCTGATGGATTTTTCTCTTTCTCCTTTTTGAAAATAACTGAGTACAAAAGGATTTAATATAGAACTTGTGTGGATACATCAGGTGATCACAGTCACTCCAGACCTGCCAAAATGACAAGTTATAGATAAAATAGCCAAGGAGCACAGGTAGAAGCCTCCGTGTAACACGTCATGGTGCAGAGCAGTAACAGGGCACAGAGCAGCCACAGCCTCTGCAAGACTCTGATGGTCCAGCAGCAATTTCCAAACAATTACCAAAAGGTAAAGGGTGAATTCTGCCTCAGACAAAGATAAACACTTCTCACTCCTTTTGCTGGTTTGGAAAACTGAGCAGTGAGGGAAATGCTGAAGAATATCAATTCCTCTTATCATCAACCCATTGCAGCAGCAACCTTTACTGTTCCCTTTGCCAAATCCCTTAGTGCAGGTATTTGCCAGGGAAACCAAAACTCTACCCTGTATTTAAATGTTTCAGTAAAGAATCAATTTAAAAAGCAAAAGTACAAAGTTTCCCATAAACCATCCACACAGCAAATGCAAATCAAGGAGGAGCTGACTTTGAGGAGCTCCCTGCACCCCTCACCCCATGTATTTATCTATAGCTGGGCTATGGACACACACATGACACTGTTGGCTTTGCTGAGGCTCCTTCCATAACCAAGGAATGCAGCTACACATGGGATCTACCACTTCCTCTCAGGTGAGCCCCTATTCCCAGCTATAGGAAATTTATTGAATTGAGACACTCCAGGGTTGTGGAAACAAACTCTGAGCAAATGTTGGCAAACAGACACATCCGTTGTGAAACCTGTCCGGGGCAAATTAATCAGCCTAAAAGACTCTCACGGTGTGAAACTGGGCTTTCTAATCTATAATCGCTGCCACGTTCAGTTTATTGTGATATAAAATAAACATCACACCTTTAAACTCTTCCCAGGGCTGATAAATCAGCTCGGGGGGGATGACTCTCACGAGAGGATCGTGCCTGTGGTTTGCAGAGTCCCACAGATACACAAGAGATGCAATTATGCTGCAGCAGCCAATTCTGGAGCTCTGAGACAGCTGATTATTTGAGTAGCAAACAAGGAACTTTTTCAACTTAATTGCAGCCTGCCTCTTCTACCACTGATCTTTTTCATCCTTCTTTGCCTTTAACTATGGCCTTCCCAGAATTTTGTTTCATTTGAGTCCTCTGGTTGTGGATGTGCCCATTTCTTGGGTCTGTTTTGTACCTGCTGTGGATGCACAGCTTCAGCACGAGGGAAGTGCAGCTGCTGCTAACCAGTTCACTTGTTAGAAATGTATGATTCAGATTAAAGGACTTTTCAGCATTAATTTCAGCCATGAACTGATGGAGGAGTTTTCCTGTAGCCTGAAACCTCTGAAATTCCCGAGCCTGGGTAGAATGTTTCTCTTTGGATGCATTTTCAGATGACAATGTGCCTTGAATCATCACGTAGGTGTGTTTGATAAGGAACTTATAGCTACAGAGGGCAGTAGTAAATATGCATCAGGAATTATTTGCATTGCTATGTGTGAGAGCAGCTGAGTTCTGAGCAGGGTTAGAATCCCCGGAGCTGCAGGGGCTCATCCCACCCTCGGCCACACACCAAAGACACAAACTGCTCCTCCTGAATGTCACTTCTATCCCCCTGCCATGTCACCCTGCGATCCCCCTCAACAGAAGGCACAAATGATTTTCACTAATTAACAAACAGCCCTGGCACAGGGCCCAGGCTGCCCGTGCTCCAGGACTGGCTGGAAAGTGCACGGACCAGGCACTGCTTTGGCAGGACTGGGACTCGAAAGGTCAAGTCATTACCAGTTTTTCAGAAGCATAAACTGCCTTTAAAGTCAGCAGAGCAAACAAAAACTATTAGGAGATTCATCCAACATTTATCTTTTAACTTGTTATCTCTGACACACATATACTGTTTGCATTGCAATGCATAAAATATTAAAATTAAAAGGCTCAGGGACTTCTGAGAGGGGAAAAAAAAAAAGAGTAAAACTATTTTAGATTCAGAAACATTTCATCAATATGTAGTGTATTTGCATTCTGGAATCAGAGACTCCTGATTATGCATGTTTATTGATTTTGGCTTTGTTTTGATTAATGATAAAACCATGATCCTTCTTGTAAGGTAGGAAGGCTTGAGGGAGCTCAGCACAATACAAATGGTTTGTGTTTTAAGAAATCTTATTTATGCAAATAAGAGGACATTCACATGCATTTTGCTCAAGCCTGGTTGTAACAAAGCTCTCAAAACATTCTCTTTTATACTCTGGGTAATTTGGGGAGGCACATTTAATACAAAAATGCTGCATAACAATTACTTTTTCCTTCATTATGAATGACTCCCATTATATCACCTTGGACAAAAGAACAAGCCTCAATTCCCACTGCACCTAATTTATTATCTCTGCTGAAGATATTGTTTTGTGTCAGGGTGAATTCAGTATTTCTGGAAATGGATTGCAAAAATCCTGCTGGGGGAGTTCAAGGGGAGTGGGGAGAAGTAAGGAAGAAACAGTAAACCACAGCTGGCTAGAAAAGTTTCTGCATTTCTGTAAAAGCAATGTTGGTGTGTTTGCCTCCAGTTCTGCCCCTCTGGAAAGCAGGAGAGAGATTTTCATCACAGAGCAGCTGTAGATGCTCATTGTCAGTGCTAGAAAAATGCGAGGACAGACTTCCAATGTGTCATGTCCTAAGGACATCAAGAGTTGTGACAGCTTCTATTCCTGTCTTAGTTACCAACATTTAGACCATCACTGGGCTGAAACGAGCCTGAATTTATCCAACCAGACACCTGCACATCAAGAGGAATAAAATTATCAGATGGCCTGTGCTCTGACACATGAATTATCTCCCAGATCCCAGCAGCATCTTTGCCTGTATGACAGGTGCCATATTGGCTTCTGATACCAACTTTGGCAGCAAGACCAGAAACCAGAGTTCAAAAGTAGGAGCAACCTGACAAAAGTGTGGGAGTGAAGAGGGTGAGGAAGATCTTCCTCCTCAAGTTATAATCCCAAAACATTGTTTTGACAACTTGATAATGCAAAGCTGTGTTGTAGAAGAAGAATATGGAACTGAAGTGTCCTCTCCTGCAAGCAAGGGCTGACCCACCTGCCAAAAGACACTGTGGCAACTTCTTGTAAACCACAGCAGGGTTTGTCTCCTGTGGCTGTTGGGGCTGGAGACAACAGCCACCATCAGACACCAGTAGGACACTGACAGGACACCAGGAACCCACTCTTCCACACCATGACTTCAGAATATTTGTTTCCACAGCAGTTTAGAGCTGCCTGGTGTTGCAGAAGATCTGGCTGAATTCCCTGTCCAGGTGCTCCTGTGTATCTGGAGAGCGACTGGTCCAGGTTCCGAGGGAAGAGGAGGCTCAGCTGAACAGCAAGAAGGGGTCAGGCTGCCACACAGTCATTCCTGCAGCTGAAGGACTGGATTTGTCTTGGAAATTGGGCTTCTTCATGTCTTCACTGCTTAATAAGCCCTCTCCTACTTCAGGGGCTTTGTTATAGGAAATAAATGAAACGTTCCTCTTGCTCTTTCAGCTCCAGCTGCTGGGAATTTGTCTCCACTTTCAGAAGCAATTGCATCGCCCACTGAGAGCCTCTGTTCCACTGACATCCCAGGAAAGCAGCACTCCCAAGCTGCAGGGCAGACTCTGCCTCACAGCTCCACAGGGATCTGTGGCTCTGAGGGCTCAGGAATGTCAGAGCCCAAGGCACGGACTGGGGAGATCAGGACTATTTTCTGAATCCAACAGTGACAGTGGGGAGCTCAGTGCAGTGGGGTCCCTCCCAACTGCTCATCTAAGCCATGAAACCTCACACAAACATCTCTGCCTCCAACAGAACCAGTTCATTCACTTTTCCACTCACTTCAAACGGCAAATACAGATTGAAATTTTAAATTTCATAAGGAATTTTTTAATCCAGAGGCTAAAGGTCTTTTATATATAAGCCTGAATTTGGCTTAAGGCATAAAGAAAACAAGCATAAATTAGCACATACTGAAAACTTGATGCTAGAGAAATAAAAAGTTGATCTAAATCCAAGTAGTAACCAAAGGACTAAATTTGTTAATTTGCTGGATACTGTCACTGATTAAATAAGTAACTGTAGTCACATTATAGGCTCTCAAAGACAAGATTCAATAAGTGTGGATTGAGAAGCCTTTGAACTCTGGAAGCATCAAAACCCCCAAGGCTCACACATTTCCATTTGTGTCTGAACCAAGTTGTTGCATTTCTCTGACACGATTTGGGAGCTCACTGACATCAGATTAAATCTGATATTCAGCTCACAACTGTAGATCTCACACCACACAAATTACATCTCAAATCAAGCCATTCAACTCATCTGCCCTCCTATGGCACCCAACTGTATTGCATGTCACAAAATATTTTGAAGGCTAAATGTTAATTCTAGTCCAAATGATAGCACACTTAATTTAGAGTGAAAATTAACAGCCCACATGCACTGAAAACCTTTCCAGCAATGCTTAAAAACTGACAGTGTGGAGTTTAACACCAGGGACAAAAATAGGATTAGGCATTTTTGAAGGAAAATATTATGCTTCTGTATCAACCATCTTCCCCCTCCAATCTTCTTTTTTTTTTTTTTTTTTTTTTTTATTTTTTAACCTGGTGCTTAACTCCATCCATGAAATATTATGCAATATGTTGATCATGCTGGTTTTTTAATTTCAGCTCAACTGAAGGAGTATTGTTAGAAAGAATCACTATATCCCAGGGGAATCATGAAATTAAACTTTATTTATTGGGTTTTGACTTTCCCATAAGTAGACAGAGCCATTTTCCATCTGATTACCATGTGAGGGGAGGCACAGCTTGAAAAAGAGCCAATGTGCCACTGGGCCATTGATTAATTAAGCAATAAGTTGAGGAGGTCTGTCACTTGGGGTCATTACTGCTTGCCTAAAATGCCATTTGAGGCAGGAGTGTCTGGTTAGTATTAGAGAGCCTGAGCCCACACGAGTTTCCATCTGAGCTCAGCACTTGGGGAAGGTCTGTCTGCACTGTTGGCTCTGCCATGTTTGGCCATTGGAACACACTGGGCAACCTAAACGCAACCTGCATTTTCGGGGGTGGGCAGGTGAGAGAGGGAGAACAGATCTTCATTATTAATTTATTTTCATTCCAGAAATAGCATGGTTTGAGCTCCAAAATTTGCCTCTCGTTCCATAAAATATTTGAGGTTATCACAAAAATATATATATTTAGTTTCTTAAAATGATACACCAACAGGAACTAAGTCTCTAGAGAAGCTCTAAATGCTCTTTAGCAAATCCCACCCAGGGAAAGGAGAGTGGTGACAGCAGAAGTCCAGGAGTCAGGACTCCTCCATCCTCCAGCCATGGCTTTGCTGCCAAAGGAGCCACAATTAATTCATCTGCCAAAGGAGCACCACCACTGAAATACCTCCCAGGGCTACTGCAAGGAGGAAGTCACTGCTATTAGGCAGAGCTTTATGATCATCACATCACTGTTCCCAGACATCCCACTGCAAGGAATTAAAAAAAAGGTATTCCTAAGATTCTTCTGATTTTCTGAAATGGTTCAGGCAACCTGCAGAAACCCCCATTCCCCACCCAATGTGCTAGAGCTGCTGCATTTTGCATGCAATAGTTAAACTTGGGAGACAGCAGAGGTTTTTCCTGGTTCAGGGGGCTGGACACTCACCTGGGAGCAGGAATTCCTCCCTTCCAGTCCCTGCTGCAAGACACGTCCCAGAGGTCCCTCCGAGCAGCACTTCATGGCTTCTGCTGGCCTGAAACTTACCTGTTTCCACCTGTATTTTTCTTATACACCACATTTAAGATATGGTAATTTGAAATATTTCCCTTCCAGGTGAACGTACTTAAGTATAACCAACTTGATCTCACAAGAGAGCAAGATGATAACAAGCTTTTCCCAAAAGCAGCTGCCTGCCCAAATCATAAACCGGGTGTTTGACTGGTTCCCTCACACCCACTCTTGCTAAACACCCAAATTAAGGTCAGTTAGCATTGCTTCCCTGTGGAACAGACTTCCTTTTCAACTAGATATCCCAGAGATAATGTTTTAACAGCTCATTATTTTACTGTTTTGTTGGGAAGTCAGGCATAAACCAAGAATCTGGGATAAGGCAGCTCTGTAGTCCTCTTCCACTCCAGAGTGGAATGGGTCTCTGTCCTGGCCATCTGCTGCTCACTGGATAATGCAGCAGCAGCAGGGGAGTGTTAAGGAATAATAACAATTAAAAAGGAAGTCTGTGAACTGTGGTTCAAAGACAGAGATGCCAAATCCAAAGTTTCTTCTTGCTTTCAGAAACGTTATTTCTTGCCAACCAGCAAGGCCAGAGTAACAACATAAACATTTTCATGACATGCAGGCCCTTACTTTTGGTTCAACATCAGCACCATCACAGTTACACCCATGTTTTGTTCACTGGGGAGAAGTTAAATCAGCATGAGGACATTTACAGCAGCTTCATCTTACCCACACCTCAACTCTATCACTGCAAATAACTGAGCAGCAGCTTTGGGTTCACACGGAGCCCCAGCAGAGCTGCCCCTGTGTCGCTGTGGAGCCAGGGAAGGACAAGACCACCCTGGAGAGGAACAACATTTCATGCACATGGAGTGATTCCATGATGGATCAGCAGCAGGCGACTGAAGTCAAACTGCTGCATCCCCACAGAACCACCAGCCCCATGAGCAGCAGCATTCCCTCTCCCAATGCTCCCCACAGTTCCAGCTTTAAGGATCTCTTTCAGCTTCTTTAGACACCAAAAGGCAAAACTTACATCCTGCCTCCCATTGTACCAAACCCCCAACATCAGGGTCAAAGTGCAGCATTTCCCAAAAGCTCCCATGGATCTTACCTGGAGGCAGAGCAGCTCCTCAGCTCTAGTTCCCAGCAGCCAGGGCAGGAAAAAGGGAAGAAAACCAAACACACTTTGAACAAGTGGACACAACCACACAGCCACAAGCCCAGGGCTGTACTCCAGGGCAGATGCACCACTGGCTGCAGCCAGGGCACAGAAACTTCAGTGATAGAGTTGCTGTTCTTCAGCTCAGATGGATTAATCTGAGCTGGAAGGGACCCCCAAGGACCATCCATCCAACCCTCAGCCCTGCACAGGCCCATTCCAAAGGGTGTCCCTCCCCGTCCCTCCCNTGACCCTGCCCTTACACAACTCCAGGACTGGGGTTCAGCTGATGAGTAGCAACTCACTAAACCAAAGGAATTTGCAGCCCAGTCCCCTGGTTTAATATTTTAATCAATTTATGTGTGAACTCTGTGAGTTTAACTAACACACTGAAAGCATTTCTAAATTAACACAACAGAGAATTCTTCAGAATTCTGTACAGAAAGTCCCCAAATTGATGCAGGCTCAGGACAAAAACCACAGGGCAATGACACTCACTGATAAGGATTATCTTCTGTAAAGAGGTTGCTGGGTTTTTTTAGTAAAAGAAAGTACAAAGAAGTCCATCTTTACCAGCATCACCCAGAGCACAACCCCTCCCTCCCTCTCCAGCCCAGAATTTGGCTGAGTTAAGCCACAAAAGGCTCATTCTGCTGAGCCTACCTACAGCCATCTGATCCCAATTAACTCCCAGCCAGGAACACTTCCCTGCACTGTCCAGGAAACCTTTAGGGAAGTTGCCAGCTCTCCTCCCCTCTCTGCCATCCCCCCCAAAGGCAAAAAAAATCCATATTCAAAAGGATTTAATTCAAGAGGATCTTCTTCTCAGAGACACTGCCATCACAAGACCAAACAAACCAATGGTCTCTGTCCAAAGTACACAAGGCTTCGACTTCAGGAATTTATCTGGGGAATTTATCCTTCATTTCTTGTCTTGTATCTCCTATTCTTTGCCCAAGAAACACTGCCAGAGCAGGAGATGTGTGGGAATCACCTGTTTTGTTCAACCCTGCACAGTCTATTTCAGTTTTTCCTCTGGAATCTTTGTCACAATAGACTTTAAAATATGTATTAATCCACGGTTGAATTTAAAAAATAAATCCGTGTTTTTATCAAAATATGAGGGGAAAAAAGGGAGGAAAAAAAGAAATCCGTGTGTTTTAAGGCATAACAAACTACAGCAATTTATTTCCCCACATCCAGTTGTAATGCTAAACCCCAGATCAACATTACTAATGGAGCAGGAATGTGCTTCTTCCTTGTGATGGAGGTCCAGGATTGCCCTCTGGAGTTTGCCAAACAGCATGGGGCACTTCAGCCACCCTGTGATTGGCACACACTTCAGCTCTGATTCACTCTGGAGATGAATTTGTTGGCTGAAGCTCTGGAAATTCTGACTCTAGAGCTGTCAGGCAGGCTGTCTTTATTAGAGAAAAAAAATAATTCTTTTTCACAGCACTATGTTACTTGGCTTTTCATCTGCTTTTACATTGTTCATTAATGTTTCACATTTTGATGTATTGTGCAGCACCCCAGGAACTCTTATGGGGGAACTTCAATTAAAAAAAGGGTTTATTATTTCAACATGTGCTAATAAAATCACTACATGTTTGGGGAAATCTAATCCCTTCTATTTTGATGGGACACAAAAAACTTATCAGCCACTGCTGATAACAAAAGAAGTATCTGTGCTATGAAAGGCAGAAATGTCACTTTTTAACTTACCTCATGTTCAAGGCAGCTCTTAAAATACAGGGAATTCTAAGAGTTGAGGGTTTATTTTTCCATTTATCTTTTAAATCAAGGAAATTTTCCCATAAACTTATGCTTAATTTTTTTTTAGTCAATGTTGTTTTGCATAGCAACAAGCTTATTTGTAGGATATTTTAATATATACAGTTTGGCTTATTATTTTATTGGTATAAATGGAAATGATCCAGAAAACACATAATTTGGAGGTCTCCCTCTATTCCCTGCCACATCCTAAGTGAGTATTCTTGGAGCTGGTTTGGTTCTGGATTCACTTCCCTGGGGCCATGGAAACAGTTTTTAACTATAAAACCATGAGTTCTATTCAGATCCACTCACCTCAAACTCAAACCTTTTTTCTCAAAGCCTTTTTCTCCCTTCCTGGCATAGATCAGGTTCAGTGAGTGCACCCACATCTTACACACACTGGTCACAACACTCTGTTTTTACAACTGTGTTATAACCACGTAACAGTTATTTTGCAGAGCAATTTAAGAGCAGCTTCTTTTTTTTTACCTCCTTTCTCCAGTGGTTGGTCACCTGCCTCCACAGCCATGAATTCTTTCAGAAAAAGTTTGTCTCTTACCTGAATACACAGAGTTTTGTGGTAAACCCTCGAGTTCCCTTGTGCTCCTGTGCCAGCACAGGTGCTGTCAGCTGCCTGAGGTACAGCCATGCCACGGATTTGGAAGCTGAAGGAGCTTTTGTAGCAAGAAGAGGGTGGGTCAGTATCAAGTAACACAAGCACAATCCCCACCTCTGTTCTCCTGACAGAGAGGTATTTCCAAAAATATCTACAATCTTGCTTTTCCTTAGAATGCTCCTCTTCATTAATTTAATGTATGTCTTTAGAGTAACTTAGGATTGATTTCAATGAACTCTCAACTCTACTGCCACGTGCACTTTGCATCAATGTTTATTTCTTCATCATTGATTAGAGTAATGAATAGGTCAGATTTAGTCAGTCCATCTGCAGAGGGGATTTGACACTTAACATGACTTGTTTGGCTGCAGATCCTTTTCATTCTTAGGAACAGGATTGTCAATCCACCATTTTTTGGTGTGGTCTCTTGGGTACCTCCTAAAAATGGGGCTCTCAGGGTTTTGAGTGCTCTCATCCACCATAAATGAGGTCTGGTAAGTGGTTAAGCCATTTTCTCTGCTTGGGTTTGAGTCATCAGCCCATCCAAAGAAGTTGTGGGCTTTCACTTGCTGTTTCTCTGGATCCAACTTCTTCAGGCCCAGGCCCTGGGAAAAAAAGAAAAAAAAAAAAAGGAAGAAAAATTCATGCAAACATATGACTTCCAGTCACAGCTTCACAGATGAATCTTGTAACAGTCACTGCCCCACTGGGAAGTGAACGAAGCTGTTACCACAGTGATTTCAGGAACTCATGGCTGATCTTTAGCAAGTTAAAAATAATATTGTCAGACTTGCCTCTATGAACATTTCTAGTTGCATATTTAATGGAAAATCTGCTGACCTTCCACCCCTCAGTGCTAATAAACCACTTTCACTTTGCATTTCTCTACCATACCATAAACTCAAGGCTATTTATCTACATTCAGCTAAATTAATCTTCAGAGGAACTCACAGAAATAGGTTAATAATTTTAGGTTTGGGCTGTAATAAAGCAAATGAGACAGATCATGAAATCTGTATCTTCAGAGCTATCCCTCATGTGTCCAAACACAGACAGATGGGGGCTGATTTCCACACTCCATGGCTTGAAGGGAATTTATTTGGAATTATGGTTGATCAGTATCTCTAAAACTATGAGACACTGCACTAGGTGCCCAGAAAAGGAGGTTACTCAGTGAATAATGAATGACAAAAAGTCTTGGGCTGAGAGAGCCCAAACTTTATCACAATTCACTGCTTCCCCCTCTACTCATCATCCTGGGAACTGCACTATTTCTTTTGCTGCCTGGAGTAATATCAAGGATCCAAGAAAAGGAGAAGAACATGAAGCTGTTACACACATGGAGAACCCCAAAGCAATTTAAATTTTGGCTAAACTTATGGTAAAGATGAGTCTGAACCAAATGTTTGGGACTGTGAATTATGAGTGACTGGGAGCCCCACAAAGGCCAATTCCTTTTAGCAGAATGACAGGGCACAAAACTGGAACAGGAACATGAGGAGATGCCTCTCAGAGACCCAGGTCCTGTGGGGTTTTGTTCCCTTTGAACTCTTCCACTCTCAGTGTATCCTGCTGTCCCCCTGTGACAGTCCCACAGAGCTCCCACCCCCTGACTAATAAAAAAGTGTGGTTTTATTTATTATTTGCATTTTTCTCTTCTTGTAAGTTTTAGCATCTGTTACCTATTTTGCAAGGGAAAGAAAAGATACTGTGTTTAATCTCTGGCAGACTCATAGATAGGAGTTGCTTAATGTGTCTTAGTGCTGGGTACTTACAAGATCAAAATACTCTGCTGCATTACAGATACGGTGTTTGTTGTCATGAGAAGAAAATGGGAAGTTCTTGTTTCCTGTTTTCTGAAAGAAAAGAAATTATAGCAAAAAAGGATGAATTTTCATATCCCCTCTTTGGAGTCTAATAGTTCTTACATTGTGAAATGACAGCTGCCTGTGTTGTCTTATTCATATGTTAAATATTCAACTGCAGCTGATTGTACAGGGATAATGTGAACCTTCTGGGGTTTGTTTTATATAATGACCAGGAGGATTTGCTCACTACATACATGGTTAATATAAAAGTGTGAATTTTCAAATAAGAAATTATACATTCTGTCTGCAAGCAGCAAAATGCTGGATCTATGTCAGGATTGCCTTGTTTGATTTAGGAGAAGGCCTAAAGCTAATTAAACTAAACTACAAAAGGGACCTCAAAACTGAATTAGTCTGTGATTTATGAACTGAATGTCATGGACAATGCTTATTGCAGGGGAAGTGGAGGAGGTATTAATTGCTTAACTAATTTATAATCTCATTCTTTAACATTATGTTCATCCAGTCTCTAAATGAAACCAGAGTTTTGAGAAGGAAAAAAAGGACAACTGCAAAAGAGCCATTTTAAAAATAATTAAACATATTGAATTTTTTGATGTTTGTTATGATTCATGGCAATATTCCAGCTATGACACTCCCCCCCAAACAGGTTTTAATGTAACACAGTGTAAGAGGTGTTTCAAGAGCAGAGGAATCTGAATCAGTTCTAAAGAGAATTATGACTGGAGGCCTGATGCAGGAGAAAAGGCTCCAAATACAAAATCTGCAAATTTTGGGTCAAATGTTGGGGTATTTGGGCTACTAGGGAGATTCTCTGCTTTTTTTAGGTATGTGCCATATGTTCGCTTGTCTCATACAAATCCAACCAGTCTGTAGATTCAACATTCTCATATGTGTTTAAAAATCAGCACCTTCTAAGTCAGTCAAGTGTAAGACACACTAAAATATCCCCCTGCACTTACAAGTCAGTCCCAGCATTTCAGGAATAGTGGTTATTACCTGTGCCTATTGCTGCAGGAAAACTGGAAGCGAGGATGGGAAACACTGAACATCATCACCTGGAAGGATTCCCCATCTTAACTAATGGTTACAAAAACCCCATTTCAGAATAACTATTGTGAAGGAAGAATTAAGAGGGAATGTAGGCTAAACCAGTACTACATTTCTGAGATAATTAATTAACCTCCCAGCCAGGGAGTTCTCTCATGCAAAGCTTCATGTGCAGCAAGATCCCAACTCTTTGAATGTCATATAAGGCAGATTTCTCAGGTTGCCCCTGTGACCACATTTGAGCCTTTAGTGCATCTGGGTGCTCCCCCACTGCTCTCATTTCAATTCTTGACACATGACAGACACAAATCCCCCTAATTCTGTTTAACAGTGAAGGCAAGACACGAACCATCAGGTGAACAGTCACACTGGTGCTGACAAAAGGTCCCTCTGACCTGGTTCTCCTTTCCAGATGTTCGCCACAAAGGCCAATGTAACACCAACACAGTGAATACTCATTTTACAGTCTGGTCTCCTTCTCACCAGCCCCAAGCTTCCCTTTTAAATATTCCTTCCAAGCCATTTCTGCTCTTCATTAGAGCAAAATCTGTGAAATGAACTCAGTGTAATTGCTCTGCTTAAAGAAAATGAAAATAGGAAATGTTCTGTGCATGAAATGGGTGGGTAAAGCAAAGCTCAGTGTGGTGATAAATAAGGACATAAAAACGTGGGTTTGAAACTGTAATACTTTTAATGCTTGTGATTTTAAAATACTGCATTTTGTTTGATCCTAAAATTGTCCCGAATCTCCTCATTTTGAAGCATGCCTTAAAAATGTTTCAAATGGGAAGCTTCTACCTTTTTCAGGATCAAAAGAATAACCCTTTGCCTGAATACAGAGACTTCCTGATATCCGTTACCAAACAGATTTTCGAATTTCAATTAAATGTTCTTACAGGGCTTTACACTGAGACTGATCAGAATGTGTGTCAGGAATAAAAAAGTGACTGGTGATGGAAATCAGCGACAACACGGCAGGACTTGGAGTATCCCAAATGATACAGGAACAGGGCAATATGTTTCTCCCTCGGCAGAGCCAGCAATCGCTTTATCCCCCGAGGCACAAAGTCTGCCAGCCCGCTGGGACTGCTCTGCAACGACCCCAAGGGCTGTTCCTACAACTGAGCCCATGACAACCTGCAAAAGAGCTCCGTGAACCGCCTGTTTTGCCGCGGGAACTCACCAGCTCCCGAGCTTTGTATTCCAGAGGCAACCGAAACTCCTTGCCCTGAGCTGCTGCCGAGTCCAAGACGTGTCTCAGGGCAGCGCTTGTGGCTGACTCCAGTTCATGCTGGCAGGCTCCAATGTGAGGGAACTAGAAAATAAGGAATACTGTGACTCATTAAAAAATAATAACGATTTAAAAAAAAGGCCAACAAAAACCTTGCCACAAATAAACTTGATTGGAAACGTGGCCAAGCGGTATTTTCACGTTTTGTTTTTTTATTATTTGGATTGCAGCAGCACCTAGTGGCTTTTCCTAAAATCAGGAGCCTCCCACACACACAACCCCTTCCACAAGGAACTTCGGACGTAGATCAGGAACCAGACAAGAATATCAGGAACTTTCCAGGCGAAAATATCCAGGAACTTTCTGAAAGCTGTTTACACAGCAATATCACAGAAAAAAAACCCTTAACCATCTCTTTTCCCCTCACCCTACTCCTGCGGGTTTGAAGCACGAAGTTTTTGGGAACAGCTCAACCAAATGTCACTAGATTCACTTCTGAAAGGGTCAGTGTGCTCCTGAGGGTGAGAACCGAGGCAAACATTGGCTGCTGTTCTCCCCAAGTGAAAGAAAACCAACCAGGGCTGAACAACAAATAAGAGACTCTAGCACTGTGGAAAAACTGGGG